>VZTM01008324.1:211-201019 GCA_013400555.1 Jacana jacana
GGAGGCCCCGGGCGTGGGATGCGGAGCCCCGAGGCCTCCGGCGAACCTCGGTGTTAACACCATGCACCGTCCCCCCGTGGTGGTTCCCACCCGCCCCGCGCCCCACCGGCAAGCAGGGGAGGGGCTGGAGGCGCAGGGAAAGGACACCCCAGTCACAGGCAATAGTCAAAACTTTACTCTGCAGTGTGCGGTGACATGGGACAAGTAACACCTTCTCCCGTGACAATCGTGTCCCCACCGCGACCCTCCCAATCCCCAGACACCCCGCACCAGGTCCGATATTTGGTTTTCCATAGGGTTTTGCCCCATTTTAAGCACAGCCGCTTGCCTCGGGTACAGAACAAGGAGATGCTGCTTCTCTCATTTCATCCCCCAGCGAGCTGGGGAACTGGTCCCCAGTCTCAGGAGTGGAGGGTCCCTGTGGCTCTCCCTCTCCTTGTGGGGGAGGATGATGGTGTCTCCATGCTGTCCCCAGCCATCCCAGGAAGCGGCAGACCCAGAGTTTGCAGAGTGTGGTGGGAGGCAGAGATGGCGAGCTCCCCATCGCCCAGCCCTGGCAGCACCGAGGTGACCGACAGCCCTCCTGAGAGTACAGAAATACCAGCATAACGCTTTTTAGCTTTTCTTTTTTTGATTTTTTTTGATTTTCATGATTTATATAAAAGCTCCCCAAACCCAAGCACCTGTGCTCCCTTAAACTTCTGTTCCGTCGTGCAAATTGCTGTGGACTTTGACTTCCAAGTTCACCTGCTTCACCTTCCTGCCTTTTCCCTCGCAGACATCCCCCGTTTCCCGCAAGATATTAACGTTCCGGACGGTGCAGTACCGGCTGTCCAGGGCCCTCCCTGCTCCCCTGGGCAGCTCCACCTTGGTGTTCAGGGGATGCTCCTCCGGGGCAGCCCTGGCAGCCTCCCGCTTCTTCCGCAGCTTCCGACACCTCCGGGTGAGGAGGCAAATTCCCAACAGCACCAGCAGCAGCAGGGTGAGGGCGGCGAAGGCGCTCCCCAGGGAAGCCCCTGTTTGAGATAGAGAAGCTGCCACGGCGGCTTCCTCCCGCTCCAAGATCAGCGACTTCATGTTGGTGCCGTTCTTCATCTGGTCGCCTTCGTTGTCGTAGATTAAGGAGTCGTCCAGCATGAGCCTCCCATCGCCATCCACCAAGTCCCGTCTCCAGCGGCGAGCGAGGGACCGCTGGACGCGGGGCCCTGCCATGCTCTCCGGCCCAATTACGTAGATGACCTGAAGGTACCACTGGTGGCCAGCCTCCACCTTCAAGAATGGGAAGAGAGAGGCACACAGTGAATCTTAGCTACAGCTTTTAGATCAACTGATCTTCTTAATGAAAAGTAGAGCTGGCTGCATTCTTTGGTCTGGTTTTCTGACCCAAGCAAATATCAACAAAAAAGCTCGGTGTGTTTGTATGAGCACCTGCAATAACATTTATCACTGACTGAGGTGCTGAAGCCTTGCTGTCTGTCTTTGGCAGCTGCAATAATGAACTCAGGAACATTAATAATATGTTTTTAAAGAGCTTCTTTCCTGAACGCTTTGGAATAAAATCATCTTAATCACCAGAATAAATTCCTCATGTTCTGTGCTGGAGTTTGCTTCTTAACTGGCTCTGCTGTTAATTTATGGTACAATCCCAGCAATGCCAAGAAGGCTCTTAAGCAGACAGAGGTCACTGAGTTACAAAGAGGGCCTCTTGGGGAAGAGACAAAAAAAGCCCAGAGACCAGGATAAGAAATTCTGCCCTCAACTGAGAGCTTCCTCTGTGTCTCTCATCTTTCTGCCATGATCTGCTCTACTCCCCTGAGTCTTGTCCTCACCGGCCTCTGCATGCTGAAAGGAACTGCAACCTGGAATTGGGAAAGGGTGTGGAGAGCTCTGAGCTCCCTTCAGAAGGAGGGAGGGTACCCTTCACCAGCTCCACTGTCTCACCTGGCATCAAGGAGACCATGTTATGGTGGGACCGTGCTTCCCACCACATCATCAGAAAAGTTGGTTGAGGGCTGCCATTAAACTGCACAAGACTGCAAGACCTACCCTAGCAAGCACGAATCTGCTTTCTCTAGGCAGTGTCTGTCCCAGAGCCTACAATTCACAAAGTATTTGGGACATCCGGGACAGAGAAGTGAGTTTTGGGCTCCTGCTATCCCCTGGTACTTACCTTGTAGAGAGCATCCACCTTGAGGATAAATCCATCGACGCCGGGCATGCTGCTCACCGGATGATACTCGGACAGCTCGGAAGCAAAGTGGGCATCGAAAGGCACATCGTGGAAATACTTATCTGTCACTTCGGGCTGGTTTCGGTCCTGGAAATCAGAGAGGCATGAGTGCATGCTGTCACCTTCCCAAAGGGAAGCCAGAAGCCAGATCACTAAATATCACCCACCTCCTGCTGCGGAAATGGAACCCAAACGCCCAACCTCCACTCCTACAGGTGGGCACAGACATTACTCTAAATGCACAGCTTACTGCACAGAAAGGATCTATGACCTGTATGATTTGTAGACCTTTCACACTGTTTTAGCACTGATGGTGTCAGTATTAGGTTCCTAGAGCTGAAGATGAGGAGGAGAGTTTAACCAGCCTGCTCAAACACGCATCCCAGACAAACACCATTAACATTACCCTCACGGGATCTGTGAACGGGGCTGCCAGCGAGGATGCTGGCAAATGCCTACTATGTATGTAATAAGAGCTGAATGCATACTGGGAGTTTACTTACTGGGAGCTAGTGGATTTACACAAGAAGAGTATCTGGGTAACTGGTAAATAACTCTCCCTTTATATGGTGCCAGTCCTGTCAACTGGAAGCCAGGGCATAAGCAGAGATCTCAGGAAATTATAAGTTTGGCTCTTCTTTTTATTCCATATTTTTTGTGGTTTCTTCTTAAGAGTAAGAAATATTCATGGATAAAGACTGAGAAAAAGATGGTTTCGTCTTCATGGGTTGAACCAGTCTGCCCAATATTTCAAAAAATATCCACATTTCACCTCTCTCCCCCTTTGTAGTCAGAAAGAAAAAGAAACAGAAAGCAGCAGCAGCGCATTTGCAAGGATTTCAGACCCCTCACAGACGAGGGAAGCATTAGCACGGGCACCACGCTAAGGTGTGGCTCTGGCTCTGGTTTCGTGTGGGTGCACAAAGGCACAGACAGCTGGGAGGGTGGCAGGGCCTGCCTGGAGACTCTGCAGGATGTTGGGGGATGTGGGGGTGCTTGGGGAAGTCACACAGAAAAAGAACAGCGCTATGTCACCTGGGACAGCCAGGCGAGTGAGAACACGTGGACTAAAATAGCCAATACCAGCAAAATATCAGTAAGTGCAACCCCTCCCCACAAGCAGGAAGACCATTTAGCTCCCAGGTCTGTTAGGTCAGCAAGAGGCTGAGACCAGATTTCTCCAGATAGGATCACACACAATGCTGGAAATCATGGGTTTGTCCACAACGGAAAACTTACCAAGAGGAGAAATCGGTGTTTCAGGTGCTTGTTGGGTTGAATGCAGCCGTACTGGGGCCCCTCGTTATAGACAGTGCCCGTTGGGTCAAAGAAAGGCACATAACCATCCTTGCCCGTGCACAGGTAGACTTTTTCCAGCTGCAGTTTGTAAGCAGCATTTAGGTTCTGTTCGGGGTTCCAGAGGACGCGGCCGTACAGGATTTGCCCTGAGGAGGTTGGGAGGCAAACGGTCAGGTTACATTCTCCAGCTCAACAGGAGAACCCTGGTTGGAGCCAAGTGCACCAAACTACACATGGCTCTGGCTTTTGAAGGGCTTCAGTTTGTGTGTGTGGATGACAAAATGCTGTGCCACAGCACATTCCTGTCTTGTCATGTTGTTACAGGGCTGTAACATGCTCAAAATGCCATTTCATAGAATCATAGAATAGAATCATAGATTCATTTTGGTCAGAAGAGACCCCTTGGAATCATCAAGTCCAACCATCAGCCCTACTCTACAAGTTCTCCCCTACACCAGATCCCGCAACACCACATCTAATCTACTCTTAAACACAGTCAGGGATGGTGACTCCACCACCTCCCTGGGCAGCCCATTCCACTGACTGACCACTCTCTCCGTGAAAAACTTTTTCCTAATGTCCAGCCTAACCCTACCCTGCTGCAGCTTGCAGCCATTCCCTCTTGTTCTGTCGCTCATTGCCCCTGAGAAGAGACCAACACCAACAACTAACCTCTCTACAATGCCCTTTCAAGCAGCTGTAGAGAGTGATGAGGTCTCCCCTCAGCCTCCTCTTCCTCAAACTAAACAACCCCAACTCCCTCAATCGATCCTCATAAGACTTATCCTCCTCCATTTCGTGCTGTAAAAGAGGCAAAGTCAAATCTAGGTTTTACCCTTCTCTTCCAAAGCACTGGGAGTTGTGAATACAGAAATATCAGGTACAA
This sequence comes from Jacana jacana, assembly GCA_013400555.1. NCBI lineage: Eukaryota > Metazoa > Chordata > Aves > Charadriiformes > Jacanidae > Jacana > Jacana jacana. The sequence continues at coordinate 4,627 of VZTM01008324.1, forward strand.
GCAGAACAGAAAAAAAAACCCAAAACATCCTACCCTTTGAGAAAGCCCCTTTGTAATCCATTTCTGCCAGAGACATTTCGGATTTGGTGGGGTCCATCAGAAACACCTTCTCGTTGTTACAGAGCTGGAACTCTGTGTTTAGGGAGTAGACAACAGGAACTGGGCGGTTTGTCTGCTGGAAGGCAATTGGGATCAAAAATCTAAAGTTGGGACAGGAAAGGAAATAGGAAAGGTTTAGTTTGGACACCTGTGAAGTTACCTACATAGTCTGCTTCACCTTTCTTCCCTCCTGCTTCACCGTTTCTAGGCTAGACTGGTCTATGGGGATGCCCAGCTCAAGATGACATGTTGCCCCTGGTTTATAGGAACACTGCAGGGCTCTGTACAACCAGCTGAAGCCTCCTCCCAGCAGGTCTGATTTTCTTTCTGTCTGGGGACAACCAAAGTCCACGTGGGCTTCTGCAGCCCTGAGGCTGAAAACCTCTGGCTGAGGTGTATGACGGCTCAGGGCAGGCCGTGATCTGGGAGCCCACAGGCTCACTAGACATGACAGAGGCACACAGATGAAGGCAACTTTTTAAAGAAAGCTTTTTGTTGGTTTGTGGTGGTTTTTTTCTTAAAAGAAAGCAAAGATGCTTGCCTCGTGCTCAGGAGTAACAGACCCTGTCATGCTACAGACTGTCTGAAGCACCTTGACCATCAGCAATCTTTCACTGTCCTGAGGGGGACAGTGTCAGTGGCAGGAGGACCCCTGAGCCCCTTTTCCCTTCCTGGTGCTGTTTTAGCCTGCCCCAGGTGGGCTGGGACCACACCAACAACCCAAATGGACTGAAACTGTTCTGCTGCTGTGATGCTGGGGACTCCTTACCGCTCAGGAGCATGGGCCGTGCAGGGCAGGGGCTTGTCTCCAGGCTCTACCCATGGCTGCGTGGGCTGCACAGTGCAGGGGATTAAGAAGATCGTGTACTCTCCAGAGTAGTCCTTCCTAGGAACAGACAGGAGACACTGTGGTCACCAAATGGGACTCTAAGCTGTTCGCCCAGCTGATGTGTTTGCCTAACATGTTCTACTTAGTATAAGCAGGCAAGACAAAGTGCATAGCAGGACCTCTCCCTCACCCCAGAAATGTCCATCTACTGCAGCAGTCAGAGGAGGGACAAATGTGACCTATGGTGTTTGATTTGACCCTCTGGTGAGAGGAGCACAGACTGTAAGAATAAACAGTCACAGACAGAACTAATAATCAATATGAATTTTTTTTAAAAAGTGAATCAAATGTTTCTAGATCTTAACATCCACACCTCCACCAAGCACTGAGTCACGGCCATGAAATCCTGCTTTTAGCTAGCAGACTGCAGAAAAACCTTGGATACATCGTCACCTCTGGTAGCTACCTACCCACTGGCTCAAATGCTAGAAAAATGCATTGACAAGGAGATGAACTGATTTTTCCCTCTACTCACACAACCAGTAGAGGAGCATTTTCAGCCCTGAGAGCAGCTCCCTCTGTGCTCCAGCCCTGAGCCCTTGAGCAAGGCTGGCTCCTGACCACTCCACACTATCGCTGTGGCTGCTGAAAGGACAACAGGGACTGCACTCTCAGGCCTGGATTTGAAACTGCTCCACCACTGCTGCTACCAACATGCATGTGGGAAGCTACTGAAGGCAGCTGAACCTTCTGTCCTCACCTGTTATAAGAGCTGGTTGCTCTCCAGAGTTGGTATGGAGAGTCAAAAGTCTGAGCGCTCCACAGCAGCTGCAGGTCAAACTCGATCCCTCCCAGGTGGTCTGGAGTCATTAAAAAAGACTTGACATCTGGCAGGCTGTGATGCTCCATTACGAAAAGTCCTGGGGTGGGGACGAGGAGGTGACAGATAAGTCAGAGTACGAGGAGACCCTGTGCTGCATAACCTCAGCACAGAGGACCTCATGGGAAGAGGGGCTTGTTTTGCCACCTGTGTTTTCAGAACAAGTATGTATTCGTACACAGATTTCTTCCCCTATCAGGTCTAACGCTCTCACCTCTGAACTTGGCCTGTGTCTTGAACTCGATAACCAGCCGGCCATCCTCGCGGATGTAGATCCTGATTATCTGCAGCCGGGCTGAGAGAACGCTGTCCGTCTGAATCCCTACACAGTGCAGCAAGAACAGAGTCACTGGGGAGGCCACGCAGCACAGTCCGGGACTCAGGTGGGCTCTGTCAGCATCACGTAGCTCCAGAAGCATTTGAGAGTGGTCCAAAAAGCCATGGTTTAATTAGGATCATCCCTGAGTCAGCTATATACTTTCTCCATCATCCATATAGAATCATAGAATCACAGAATCATTTAGGTTGGAAGAGACCCCTGGGATCATCAAGTCCAACCATCAGCCCTACTCTACAAGNCTAGGATCATCCCTGAGTCAGCTACATACTTTCTCCATCATCCACATCTGCCACCTAAGTTTCACTCAAGCACAAAGGAAGCAAATATACTGGGTTCCCCCATATGATTAGCCTGTGAATGTAACTTACTTTACATAATAACCTGTAGATAATTATTTCTGGGTACTCCTAGTCTTAATTCCTGAGTGACCCACCATGATCAAAGCTCTGTGAGTCCCTTCTCTACAATACTTAAGTGTCACCACTGGCAGAATAAGCTCCAAGGCAAGGCACTGTCTGCTCCTCATAGCCCTTTGAGCCCCAGTTCTGCTCAAGGCTACAGGCACAGGTTCACAGCACACACATAGGATCCAGATATTGTGGGAAAGGAAAATTAACAAGCTGGAAATGGAAGACTCTCACAAGCACAGGAAAATTACACATAGACTGGTGGATGTAAGGTCTTGGAGGTAACCACCAGCAGAGGACAGGAATGATTTAGTGCTGGGATACTATGGGAAAAAGTCCATCCATGAGAGCCAGGAGGCTGAGAACCACAACTGCAACTCCCACCTGAGAATCACTGAAAAGTGTCAGAGAAATCACTCCAAATATCCCACGGGGTGCAACTGCTGCCTGGCTGTGGAGACTCTGATGAAGAGATAGCTCCTTTCCTGCAGCATTTTCTGGGGCTCAGTGACAACAGAGAGAGGGTGGGGGAAAATGACAGGCCCCGTGCTAAGCTTATACAAATGCAAGCACACCCGGACTCAGCCTGCACTTCCTTTGCTTCAGTGATTGCTACCCACGCCCAGGACTGCAGAGGCAGTGCAGAAACTAAGAAAAAGAAGAAGAAGGAAAAAACCAAGAGAATAAACCCCTTCAAATGCTTCAGACCTACCTGTCCTCCAGAGAACAGTGTCGTAGAAAAAGGAGAACTCCATCTCTGTGTGATGCTCAAGAGATGCCCAACCTCTCGGCGCTGTCACGTAAATATAGGACACATAGAGGGGGACGTGGACTGTTAAGAAGGACTGAGCAGAGTCCCGCACCTGCCAATAAACCCCAAAAAGGTGGTTATACACCTTCCAGAGGAGAGACACTGACCCAGATTCACAGCACCCGCTGCATTCGCGTTCTGCTCTGCAGATGGGGAAAGAAAGCCAGGGTACTTGCAACCAAAGACTCCTTTCTAGCTTTGGACCACAGATGTCCTAAACACAGGGATGATAATGTGGGGACAAAGTATTCCTAAAGCAACAGAACATCACTGCTCCATAAAGACTGAGCATTATTGGCAAACAATTAGCTGATTTGCAAAAAGGTTATTGTTGGACTGCAATTTGAAAAATAATAATGAACTGCAGAGAAAAAAGTATGCAAGCACAGAGCACTCCTAATACACTACAAACCCCATACATTTAAGTCAGAGATGACTGGACTTTCTTTGCCTTTCCAGGTAGATACTTTAGACAAACCTGCACTTTAATAAGGGTAAGTGCTAAAAGCACACCAGTGTCATGGTACAAAAGGAGCTGTGGTCACAACTTCACCTCAAACCCCGCCCCAGTTTCCAATTCCATGAACTAAAAATAAGCAATTCTGCTATAAGCAACTGCTTAGGACTGGTCCTAAGAGTATCCAAAATACCACGGCTCTCTGGCTATACATACACCATTTATTATCTGCAGAGCACAGCTGTACTGTGCTAGCCCCAGAGAGAGCTCAGAGAAACATTCCAGACTGGTTGGTGCCAGTACCCATGTACTAAATTACACAGTTGTTCACTTTATGCAGCTTCTCTGGATTTGAGCAAATAATTGGAGCTATAAAAGGAAAGTTTACAGCGTTTTCCAGACTGGCAGGAATTAAAAGACATGATGTTGGCTGTAATATTCTGACTGGGAATTCGATACAAGAATCTAACATAGATGAGATATTCACTTGAGTGAGATGTACATGTATAATCCATCCATGAGAGGGCAGTGAGACCTATTTAGTAGCAAAAGCCTCTATTTTATAGAAGAACGTTTTTGGCTTTTGGTCTGACAGTCAGTTAATTAAGAAATTACTTAAAAATCCCCATGACCTCACTCTCCACTGCAGAGTATGAACCGGTGTGCCTCTGCTCTGCTTTTTGTTCATTTGCCTAAGAACACACTCAAAGCTGAAAAGAATGGAGCACAACCAAGAATGTTTTGTTATGCCCAGCACATCCTTACATTTTAAAAAAATATTTTACTGGTGCTCTGAAGGTTAAGAGAATAAATCTGATGTTATGCCAAGGAAAATAAATTGATCGAGTGCATTTCACAGAACGTTGTTCTTTTCTAAGTAAAAGGGGGAAAAGACCATACTCTGGTTGTACAGAGCAGAGCAGCAAACATACACAAGCACAAACTGGAGCTTTGCCTAAGAACAGAGACAGATCTGGAAGAGTTCTGGATATGGCATCTCACCTGGAAGTCTGCAGTGACAGAGCCTCCACAGACATCGATTAACTCAGTCATGTCGTAGTAAGCATCGAAAGTCCAAATGCAGCTCTTCAGGTTGAGGTGCTTATAGAGCTGGATCGTCTTCGCCTCCCTCACAGTGGGGTCAAACTGGTAAGGGCGGTCATAGCCAGGGCCAAGAACAATGCTGTCATAGGTCACTTCATCCAGAAACCCTGCCTCTGGGATGAAGAGACATCAGGACACTGATCACTCCAGATTTTCAAGAGCTTGAAGGCAAGTACTGAGTTCCCATTTTCACTCTCAGGTCGTGTCAGTAACTTTTATTATATTAGGGACTTAATGGGCTCCTCTCCATTATCCTAGAGGTCAAACTGAATTTACACAGGAAAAAAATGTTATAGGAATGGGGTAAGAAGCCTAAAAAAATCCCATAAGAACCTACTAATGAAAAGTTGAAGTTAGCTTTAAGAAATGCAAAACAGCTCAACTGTGAAATGAACAGAAATAAGCACAACCACCCCTTGCTCACCATGGAACAAGCGTGGACCGCATTACCCTGAGTGACAGAGGCACAAACTGCCTTTTTTCTTTGGCTCTGGCATTCACTTCAGCAGTGAATTTGCTTTTGCTGCCTCTTGTTGCCATGTGGGAGACACCAGTGACACAGACACAGTGATCCACTTCCTGTGGATGCCTCTCTGACTGCATGGATATCACAAGGTATATGTGAAAAGCAGAAAATCAGCAGCATGGTGTGAACCTACAGCCTCCTCAAACACAGCAATGCTGCTTAAACCCCCTATCTTTTAAACAGCCTCATGCATCGCATCTCATCTTCAACGGGGCAACTCTGCTCACTGCTGTTAGTACAGCAAGATTAATTACTATTTACATAATGTCAAGAGGGCCCAGAAGAAGACAAAGCCACCTTCTCTGCATTTCTTTACTGGCTTCTCCCTAGCCCCAAGTTCAGAAAGCAAAGGCTGGCTTCAAAGATTACCTGAGATGCCTCTGAGGTCTCTGATGGTGACCAGGTTTGAGCAGACATGCTGGTGCCTGTAGATAGACTCGGAGAGAAGGAAGTGCAGGTTGTGCAGGGGTAGGGTGGAGATGAGGGGCAGCATACCATCCTGATGGGGGATCTGTACTGAAATGTGGATTCTGGAACAAAATCCAAACAGTGGATGAGACAGCAGAAAAAAACAGCCCTGGCACTCACAGGAGCCTCATCATTACCCTATGCCCCACAGCAGACAGGGTGAGCCTACTAGTGGCAGCCTGATGTTTGGTTTCAGATGGATTTCCCCATCTACACATTTGCCTCTTAAGCTGTCCCACCAGCTCCAATTTCCCGAGGGGAAGGACACCCCCTCAGCAGAGCAGGGTAGGAGGCAATGAGCGGGAGCACTACACTGAGCACCCTACACTGTTCAAGAGAGCACAGTGCACAGAGGAATTTGGTTTCAGACACAGCTTCTCCTCCTGGCCCACTCCAGCTCTGTAACCCCAGGGAGCCTAGTGAAAGACTGCACTTTCCCCTTATCCAGGTTCATACCTGTTGGGATGCTCCTTGTGCTTGACATCCAAGTACTTCAGAGTGGCAATGAATGACTGTGCCTGGAAACCCCGGGCTGTCCCTGCGACCACAGGAGTGTGACAAATGGCACTGTCTGTGCCTATGGTAACCACGTTGCTTCTCAAGGGGGTCCCCACATGGCCAGCCTTGTCCACAGCCTTGGCCACACAGCGCACATGGAACCGCCGGCTGAAGTAAATGCTGTCCAGCACCTGCAGGGAATGAGGAGGGACAAACATCCATGTGGGTCAGATACCAGCATTGCTACCTCTGACTGTGTACAAGATCACTTCATCCTGGTGTTCTGAGGCAGCACAGAGCCAAGGCACACGCAAACAAGGAGCATACATGTGCCAATGTCTGCTTGGACAGTTGGGCATGGAGATGTGGTTGCTACCAAAGCCAGAGTAGATGTTTGAGTATGTTGGGTGCTTTACAGCTTCCAAACTCTGCCCACACTCTGAAGGGAGGGGAAGAGGGAGCCTGAGCTGCTATGATCTGCCAGGCTCCATCTGTCTCCTGCCACCAGGGATTTACTGAAGTGTCTGAGTGCTCACAGCTGCTTCCCACATCAACAGAAGTGGTGCTTTTAGCAGGTTCAGTGAAGAACAGTGCTGAATTTTCTGAAGCCAAGAGAAAAAAAATAATCCCCAAAACACCACCCATATGTCTTATGCCAATTCCCAAATCCAAGGAGATTTAACGTTTTAAACTCTGTGTAACTGAAGTGTGCACTACCCACTAAAAATGTCTCAGTTTCATGCCTAAGTAGGCATGGTCTAGAAGCACACCTGGATGCCTGAGAAGAGCTGAGACATTGCAGTTGGGAGCACCTGGGAAAAGCCCCCAGAGGAAAACAGTAATTCTCTTTGTGGGGGAGGAAGTGAACAGCCCAGGGACAGAGAAATCTCAGGCCACCCAGGGAGCAATGCAGGAAAAAGAGTGCCTGAAGGGAGAGCAGTTCACAACTTGAGCTATGCCCTTCCTGCAGCTTGAGCAGGAGGTGCAGAAAGCAGAGGATCCCACAGCAGACCCTGGTAACACAGGTCACATCAGCGTGCTGACATCTTATTCAGGCTCAGCCATTTTTGTCAGGTGCTTGACTTTTCAGCTTTTCAAATCTCACGTGTGAGTGATCACCCAGTACACAGTCCCAGCTACCCCTCTCATGCCATGCACTCTTGTGGCTTCACCATGCTGGTACCTTATGGTTGACGCTAGTGAACGGTGTGTTGTCAGTGATGGTTTCAAAAGGCGACCTGGCTCCGTTCCCATCCGTGGGGGTTGCTACTTCCCAGCTGAATTGTATTGAAGACTGGTTGATGCCAGCCTCGCTGCAGCGTTCCTTCATGACCACGTACTTGGGGAAGTGAGGGTCACAAGGAGTGACACAGATGAGTGGATAGCCCGGGGAAGGGGATTTCTTAGCACCTTCCTTGGTCACTTCTTCCACTCGGTCATAATCAGCCAGGGTGACAACCTGTATGGATGCAAGACGGCAGCATTCACCTGGGGCTGAGGGGAGAGGAAGAAAAGGCAATCCTTCCCACACACTCCAAGCCTGCTACATCATTGCAGCTCTTAATTTTATTTCAGAAACTCCACCGGGGTTTTCAGTCTCTACTTGAAGGGTACAAAATCACATTCATTGCAATGGGCAACTTACCACGGGAGGTGCTGGCAGAATCAGGCTCCCTGCTGCCTCCTGATCCAAAATAGTCACTATTGCAGTGCTGAGATCTCCAAGAACAGCTTCCACTGGATCATCTGGACCCAGGACCAGAGAAAAGGACTCATGCCACTCCCGGTCTTCATTGGACATGATCTCCACCTTAAACATGAGGTGGTTCACACCTGTGAGAATAAAGGCAAGAGAAACAGAGAGAACTTGATTCATCATCAGATACTGTTCTGAAGTTCTCATAAAAGAGCTGCACAGCTGGGCTAGGCTACGACCACTTAATCATTATAATAAAATAGGCATTATACATTTTATTTCCACTCATTGCTACTAATAATTTCATCCTGTCCACACAGGAGTCTACACTATACATAAAACTCCAGCTATGACAACTGATCCAGTTGATCAGGTGATAGATTTACTAGCAGATGCCACCTGAGGATTACTAATGCCTGTTTTGTATTAGCTGTCTGTAGTAAATATCTGATTCCAAGTACACCCCCTGCACCCTGCTGTAAGCACCTCACTCGCTCTAACACCAGTATGAAGAACTGGTGAGGGCTTCCTGGTCCGGCAACATGGTCTGAACTATTGCAGTAGATCCTGAAAGATCTCTGCTGAGCTTTACATCTTCTGAAGACCACTCTACTCTTGCCTGCCAGATGCTAGCTCTTCTTCCTCTGTTCTGATTACCCTTCATTTAACAGTTCAGCCTTTTTGCATAAAAAAATTATAGTCATAGCAGAGTGCAAGGCTACGGCCCAGAAGAGTCACCCTTTAAAAAAGACCACAAGTGGCCTATTTAAAATACACTACCAAAAAAACAGGAGAAAAACTCAAACAAACAAACCAAACCTCAGATCCTTCTTATACAGTGGGGCATTCTGAAGGGATAAATGTTTTACAGAAGAGAAAACGGCAAGATTTAGCATGGCCTTCCCATTTTTTTCAAGTGACATTAATTGCAGTGAGCAGATAGTCTCAACCATCTTTCTGTCTCCTTAGACATTCAGTCTACTCAGTAAAGAGCTCACCACCTCCAGGACTTCACTCCCTCCTTCTTTTCATTGCCCTCTGCTTGGGCAGCAGAGTGGCACTCTGCTTATTGAGCAGAGAGGGCTGGTGCTCAGAACCCCAGTGTGTTTGAACTGAGAATCATTAGGCAACCAGAAGGGGAGAGGGAAAAGGACATGTCTCATGCAAAGGGAAGAGGAAAGTCATGCACCCTATCTGTAACACGCTGAAGAGCTGGAGAGGCATTTCCTCCCACTAAGAGCCCCATGAGCCCAAGATCAAGTCCCAAATCAAAACTAAACTCCCAAATCTAAGGGTGTATTATGTCTTCTTACACCTAATGCAGTTCACATCACAGTTAGACCTGTGTTGTGCTGTAAACCTCATGCAAAAAGTGAATTTTTCCAATTCTCCCACATATTTCCCTTCAGTGCTCCTTTCTGATAGACACAAAACGTCACTGGTGATGCCACCACCTCTACCCTTCCCTTCAAGTACTCTTTACCTGGGCTGAATTTCAGCATTCGACTCTTGGGATAGTAATCCACTCCGGCCTGAGCTGAGCCATCGCGGGTGCTGCAGCGGACTTTTGAGGTCCTGTTCTGATCCCCTCTCCGGACCACCTTGACGTTTATAACAGCAACACCCTCTGGGCCAGGCGGCTCCCGCACTTGGTACGCAGCTTCTTCAAACTCAATGGTGGGTGCTGAAGAAAAAGCAGCAAAAGAAAAAGCCCCAGGTCTGCACACCAACTGACTGTTGACAGGTGAAGGGCACTCAGCAGCTGGGGTGAGCTAAGCACAGCTCCTTTTAGACTCTATCTACTCATCTTCAGAGTAAGGGGGTCCTCAAAGCAGGAGCCAAAACCACAGCTATAAAGGTTGGATGTGAATTAGGGTAAGGGGTGGGGCAAAGCCCAATACACATATTGGGCTATGGCAATAGCCAGAGGACTGCAAATGATTCTCCCATCCCCTTGCCTGTTGTTACAGGACAAGGGGTGATGGTTTTAAACTAAAAGAGGGCAAATATAGAATACATAAAAGGAAGATATTTTTTCCAATGGGGTGGTGAAACACTGGCAGAGGTTGACCAGAGAGGTGGTCGATGCCCCATCCCTGGAAACATCACAGGTCAGGTTGAATGGAGCCCTGAGCAACCTGATCTAGTTGAAGATGTCCCTGCTTATTGCAGGAGTGTTGGACAAGATGGCCTTTAATGGTCTCTTCCAACCCAAACTATTCTATGAAATCCATACCATAATCCAGCCCCCACTGGCAGTCACACCAGAGGGACTTGGCATCTCCCTTCTTTCCCATAGATCTCTCCAGGCTGTAACACTGTGGAGGGAATGCAGTATCTCCCAGGGGAAGCACAGCAACTGCTGGTGCAACTCCAGGTGAATGGGAAATGAGACCAATGGTGGGTTCAAGCCACTGTTATTCAATCCTTGCCTTAAAAGCAGTGCAGTGCACAAAGCAATCACACCAGTGACCTGCACACAGAACTGTGACTGTGACCGAAGGCATTCACATGTACTAAATTAAACTGCAAACCGTTGATGAGTCTACACTGACTACCTTGGAACTGCATCCTACACTGCAGCTACATCCTCGTGGAGCATCCTTGCTTACCATCTTCATCATTGGTGACAGTTATGGTGGCCATGTCCATCTTCCCAATCCTCGCTCCACTCCAATGGTTTCCAAGCGGGCTACCAAGATAGACCTGGAACTGCTCTTCTGGTTCAAAGGCAGAGTCGTCACTGATATAAACACTGCAGTTCTTCACCTAAAGCCAAGTAAGCAGAAGAAAACAGCAAACATTCATAAATCCAAGGAAGCCATTTAAAGGCCTCACTGTATTTCACTAGTAGTCTGAGTACTGTCAATCCTGGAAGAAATACATCTATTTTTAAGGGTGCTACTTCAGTGTGGACAAAGCACACAGTTACGTGATGAGGCACATCCACAAACTGCCAGCTCTCTGCTACAACAAACCTGAGTCCTACTGACACAGAAGATTTGCCTTTCATCTTTTAACCAGTTTTATCATGAAACAAACAACCCCTTCAGAGTCATGTCATGCTTCCGGGACCAGAAGAATTTGTGACTTTAAGCACCTACGAAAGCAGTTTGGACAGCCTCTGTCAGCTCCCTCTGACAATGCAGAGTTGAGGAGGAGATCTGAACCTCTCTCATCAATGGTCCTTCATTCTCCCTATAAGCCAGCTTCAGCTCACCTTCTCCCCTTTCAAGAAAGTGATGCGAGACTCCTCTGCATTTCTCCTCTCTGCAAAGTCCTCCATGACCTCTGCTGTCTGGCTCTGGGTGTAGCACCTGACAGAGGACTCGTAGCTCAAGTCACCGGTGCGGAAGATGGGGATGTGCAGAATACCCTCCTTCTCCTTCACTGTGTACGTATCCTTGGTGAACTGCATGCTTGGCACTGCAGGAGGTAATAAAAAGAGGCAAGCAGTGTTGAAGCACCACAGAGAGAGAGGAAGTGATCAAGACACATATGCCCTGGGAGAACTGCTGCATGGAGTCTGACAGCCAGACAATACAAAGGCAGCTTTACTGCGCCTCAAAAAAGTGACCATTACTGATGTCAATCTTCTACAGAGCACAGGACCACCAGATCCTGCGGCACTTCAAAGAGAAATCATCTCTCCTTGTCACCTCTCAGTCACCTAACTCCAAGAGCTGATGTTCCTTGCTCCTTCCCTACCATTTTGGTGCTGCTGCCATGAGCTGGAGAACAAGACAGGGCTGGTGGTACAGGGCTGGTGTGTTTGCAAGGCACATCAGGAAGGGACTGTATCAGGACTCAGTCCTGAGGTGGATGCTACGTCTCAAAGCATTATCCTTCTGTCTGTGGGCAGACACAGAACAAATGGCTTGCAGCAAAGAGGGCAGACTGAGCTCTGAGCAGAGGAGGCAAAGCGTGCAAAGAGAGGGAACACTACAGAAAAATTCATTCTGCACTTGTGAAGGCTCCAAGCTCTTGTGGACAGTGAAGCATGGAAGGAAACAGGGCAGCCAAATGGAATGGGAGGATCCCAGAAAAATAGGCTAAATCCAGCCTAGAAACAACCTAACTTGGACTAGCCTCCTGCTGCATGGAAGTGTTAAGGAAGAGGCCAGGATGGACTGGATAGAGCTGCTATTGGAAAACTTACCATCTTGGAAGATGTCATTAATGGCCACAACTGCTTGGAATGGCTTTGTCAGCTCAGCTCCATGGGGTGAGCTGAGATAAACAACGAATGTCTCCAGACCTTCTATCACTGGGTACTGCGCATCGTCCAGGATTGTCACAGTGCAGAGCTTGGAGAAAAGCAGAAGTCTTGCTTTTAGAGATGCAAAGCTTTCCTCCTTCCCAGCACTCACATCTGAGCATCTAATGTAAAGTGATTATGCCAGGCCTTTTCTGAATTCATTAAGCAACGGAAAGAATGTTCCAGAAAAATCTGGCATATCATTTCAGAGAATAGGCAGCCATCTTTATCCTGGGAGAGGTGGCCTGACCGAATCTTCTCTGTCTGGAGTGCTAAGCAGACCTGAGTCTGTGCCTAGCAGATTTATTAACAATTCTCAAGTGGCCCTGAGAGGATTCTCAAAACAAGCAAATGGCAAATATGGAGTATGCACATTAACAAGAGAGATGTGTCACCAGAAAGAGCAGACTCATCAGGAGTCAGAGTAGCCTCTCACCTCTTCTGTCTTGCCTGGCCTGAACTCTATTTTTCTGGAGCTGGGGACATAATCAATTCCCGGGCTGGCAGATGGAGGGTCTGATGTCCGAGTGGCACACCACACCGAGACGGGGGTTGAGAGATCAGGTCCCTGTCGGAGGACTGGAATCTCAATGTTTCCTGCATCATCAGTTGCACAAGAAAGAAAATTAAGATAATGCAGCCGCGTACCATAAACCCACTCCTTTCCCTTCTCCCTTCACTGCTGCTCCTGCACCCAGCACATGCTACTGCAGAGAACAACCCCCCGTCTTCCCCACAGGGGCAGAGGGAAGAACAGAAACCCTCTGCAGATCTTTTACAATTCTGCTGCTAAAATGCTCCTTCCGATACCCTTTCCTGGTGAAAGCGTACTTGCACGGTAAGCACCCCAACGTGGTGTGGAGCACCCCTGGAGCAGCCCCTTGCTGCTCCTCACCTGCAGCCTCGCTGAAGGTAAAGGTGGCATTCCCCAGGAACACTGTAGAGGCATCGTTGGGGCCGCCGATGAAGACACTGGCTGAAGCCCGGCTGCCAATGCGTGCATTATCTGAGGCATCAGCCAAGACGATCTCAAACTCCTCTTCTTCTTCATATTCACTGTCATCAATCAGCATTACGTCACACGTCATCATGGTGACACCCGGACCAAACACAACGCGGCTGTCATCTGTCATCCCCCGGGACTTGAAGTCGGAGCCAGATTCCAGCATATAAAGGCTGCTTCCCTTGGCTGATTTGGGGACAGTGTAGCAGACGGCAGACACAGTGCTGCTGGTATCCCCTAAGACACCACAGAAAAAAGCCATAAAGCTGTGGAAACAGTTTAACTCTATTTGGTGGAGACACCATCCATCCACTTAAATAATAAAGCAGCATTCAGAAAAGAGGGTGAGGAGTTAAAAAAATAAAATACAATCCCTGCTCCTAGACTTGCATAAAATCTGCCTAAACTGCCTTAGGTCTGACTTCCAGGCACACTCCAAATCTGCACTCCTGGTTACCATGATCAGGAAATGGGTGGCACTTGCCTATTAAGTGATAGGGTCCACATAAAGCACAGTATCTAAATCATAGAGAAGCAGCAAGTAAATACAAGGATTTTCTCCTGCTCATGCTTGGAGAAGAAATGAATCCAAAAGTAAGGAGCTTTAACTGCATTGGTGAATCTCACAGCAGAGCTGGAAAAGATTAAAAAAAAAAGCCAAACATCTGCCCTGTGTTGTTGCTTGTTGTTTGAGCTGTGCCACTAAGCTACTTCCAAAAAATCAAAGAATCACCCCAAAATCATAAACAAGCAAACCTTAAGGAACACCTCTTGTTTTGGAGGTCACTGCTATTTGCCTGCCAAAAGGAAACAGTTGTTTGCCGAAGCCTGGCAAAGGTATATACTGCAAAGATCCCTCAGTAGCTTTGTAGTAATCCTAGTCATGTGATAAAAGACTGCAGAATAAAGCACAGAATTAAAATCCAAGCTCTAGGCAGCCACACATAGTTCACAGTCCGTTCACAGCTGCTTCACTTCTCTCTGTCCCCAGTTTACTGCTGACTGCAGTCTCCAGGGCTTCCCACCCGCTCTCTCTGCTGTGCAGGTTCAGACTCTGCAAGTCTCGCTCACAGCAGTGCCTGCAGAGCCACCTTCCCTCCCTGCCATCCCGAGAGCCCCAGGGAAGCACAGAAATTTCACATCAGGAAGAAATTTTTCACTGTGAGGGTGGTGAGACACTGGCCCAGGCTGCCCAGAGAAGCTGTGGCTGCCCCATCCCTGGATGTGGTGAAGGCCAGGCTGAATGGGGCTTTGAGCAACCTGGTCTAGTGGGAGGTGTCCCTGCCCATGGCAGGGGGGTTGCAACTAGATGATTTTTAAGGTCCCTTCCTACCCAAACTATTCTATGATTCTATAATTTTATGAAAGTGATTCTGCCTGGCTTGACCCACCTTTCCTTTCCACAGGAGCAGAGAAAAAAACAGCGCTCTCGCTGACATGGTACGTCTTCCTGTCGAACTGCAGGGTAGGCTCGTCTTCTGTGTCCATGATGGTGACTGTGGTGCGGGTGACATTCCCCAGCAGAGCATAAGCTGGCATGCTGAGCTCCACAGCAAAACTCTCCATGCTCTCAAAGATGTTGTCATCGTTAATGATGATGGTGCAGGCCTTGGTGTCCTCCCGCACCTCAAACTGCACCTAGAAGGCAGCAAGTGGCCTGCTCGCTTTGGACTGGGCTCTGAAACTGTCTGTCCTTCCTGCCTTACACTTGCCTGAGTCACACACCCTGTGCACAGGGAGCATCAGACACCGACCTTCACCAAGGATAAATGGCTAGTGAAGGTCAAAGCCAGCAGCAAATGCAGTATGTGGGCCCCTACCCTTTCTGATCTCAGTCATGGTTTTAGCCCTTTGCATGGTCAGGAATGACATTCCTACTCAGGAAAGTCTGTAGCATTTGTGGTCTTTCAGAAAAGTGCTGCAAAGTGCATCTGCCAAAATAAAATAAATTGATGAAAACTCTTCTGAAAGCACATAAAGCCCAAATAAAATTTTAGAAAGGAAATAGTCTCCTTTGTGTTTGTTTTTTTTTTTCAATTCTTTCATCCAGGCTTGATGGCAGGCATGGTTTAGGATGGATATTAGGAGAAAACTTCTTCACAGAAAGAAGTTATCAAGCACTGGAACAGGCTGTCCAGGGAAGTGGTTGAATCACCATCCCAGGAGATTTTTAAAAGATGCGTAGCCATGGTGCTGAGGGACACGGTTTAGTGGTGGTTTTGTCAGTGTTAGGTTGATGGCTGAACTCAATGATCTTAAAGGTCCCTTCCAACCTATACATTTCTATGATTCTGTGATCAGATCTTCCCTCTCCTCGTGTCCCCAACCTACCTGCCCTGCATACTCCACATAGTCTTGCTCTCCCGGCTGTGAACTGGAGCTGGAGGTGGCCGTTCCCTGCTCAGTGCGGCACAAGACAATCGCGTACTGGTTGAGGTTACCAATCCTCCTCACGGTGACACTCACAGAGCCTGCACTCTCTCTGACGTTGTAGCTGGAAACAAATAAAGTGGATACAAATAACAGGCTGAGGAGCAAACCCTATCTGTTTAAGCTCATATGGAGCACTACAGACTCAGGCTGACTGTTGCCTCCACAGAAAATCTGAGAGGCACTAATAATCAGGGACTTGGTTGCTCAGAGAAGGGGTGGATGCCTCATCCCTGGAAGTGTTCAAGGCCAGGCTGGATAGGGCTTTGAGCAACCTCGTCTAGTGGGAGGCGTCCCTGCCCAGGTCAGGGGGTCTGGAACTCAGTGATCTTCACAGTCCCTTCCAACTCTAACCTATGACTTGGTTTGATGTTTCTATGATTCTATAACTTGAGCAGACAGCAGCTATTCTGCTACCATGGTTTAACCCAGACAGGTCTTCTTACTTACACACACATGAGTTCCCATTTCCATACTGGCTGCTGTTGCCCCTCCCCAAAATCAACAGCATCAATTCAACAGGAATGCCACATGTGATTCTACAGTGCAGAGCAGTAAGATCTCAGTCTTGATGGGATGCCAGTGAAATTCAGGCACAAATTATAGTAACTGCTTCAGAATTTCAATTCCATGCTGTAGGTCAAATCACTTATGACAGAGGTTAACCTGCCTCACTCTGGGTAAGACCTCATCTGTCAAAAGAGTAGCATAACCCCCACGCCATTTACCTGGTGTATGTAAAGCTGAGGAGGGACCACTGGACATGGAAGATGTTGCCACTGACCACATTGGGTTTGCTGTCCTTCACTAGGAACTGAAAGCTGTCCATGGTCTCCTGAACCTTCTCCTCATGCATCACATATCGAATGAGGCCCTGGTTCACATCCTCTGCCAGGAGGAGACATCCCATGAGCCAACCAAGAAATTCAATTGCAGTTTTATAGATGAGCAGGGCAGTGACATGCACCCACATGGCCGCAGGGATCAGGTTCTCCACATGCCCTTTACATTGCAGCAGCTTTTCTAACTTCCTTGGTCTTACCTGTGGTAGAAGCCAACCTATAAGCCATGACAAGACAACTCCTTGCCTATCCTAAACATCCACCAGACCTTGTGTTGATTAGATCCACATACTGTATCAACTCCTCTTTACTGTTCCGAGTCAAATCTCCAGTCCTAACAAGCCCGGAGAACCTGGGTGCGCTACAGGACAGAGGTTGGCATCTCTAAGAAATCATAGGATTTCTGCAATTGAGGGCAAAGTTCAGTTCTTATTTTTGATAGGCCTCTGACTTTTGCCCCTTGTCTTCTCTCCTCCCACAGTATTTGCCTGCCTCCGGCCCCTAAGCTATCTTGGCAAACTGAAGCAGCTGGAGGAAAAAAGCAACAGTCTACAGCCCAAATTCCATACCCTGTGTAAAGGTGGTCACAGGTGTCCCCGGTTTCAGCTTGTTCTCCACAAAACCATTTCTAGGACCAGTTGTTATCTCATAGATCAGCTGTTTGTCATCTGTGTCAGGATCTGTCGTCAGTAATTCCTTCTTAGTGATTAGATTGGTTGCCTGGATTAAAGCGAAACCAAGGGAGTAAAACTCTGGAGATCCAGCCCTGCGGGTCTGATTGTTCATCCAAAAAGCCCAACCATCCCTCTGTAAAATAGTGCTCCACAAGGGAAAGTGACAGGATGTAAAAGCACAGAGCGCACAGAGCAGCCTTGAACAGACAAGGTGTTTGACAGCACAGGAAGGATTCATGTTCTGCCCCACATCTGGTTTGTTTAATACAAAAAACCCAACATTGCAGCTCAAAGAAAAGCAAATTGAGAACAAGCTTCCCAGCCCTGTCTAGCTTGGAGTAAAAATTATGACAAATCTTTTGGTTTCCTCTGGAAACCATTGCTCCATGAGCTGTGCTGATGCTCAGGTGAGGCCTGCCTTTGCCCAAAACACTTGTAACATCCTCAAGTTGAATGACTAACTCGGGACAGTTCATGCTGCTTCAGTGAGCCTGCACTAGTCCTTTAAATGACCTCACACGGATGTGCCTCAGTTCCATCATATTTTGCTTTCTCTTCCAAAAGAAAACACCTTTAACAGCAGGAGAAAAAGACAGAATTGAGCTGCCTGAGGCTGATGGACTGCTTTTCTGAAGTCAGGAATTAGAGCTGAGATAGCCATTTCTCAATACAATTTCTTACTACAGTGTCTTCCAACCCTCTTTGCTGGGAAGAACTGAAGTATTTCTTTGCAGTTAGTGCTGGGTCCACACAAGCAAGCACAACAGTGAGCCTCCAAGTGCTTTGTTGGGATGTCAGCAAACTAAAGGCATGTCACAGCAAGAAATCCCTATGCCACGTTTCTTTGAAAGCCAAATATCTCTGCCATGGCTGTTGTGCCACATAATCAAGACTTCTCTACCATCAGTAAAGCTGAAAACATGCTGCCCAGGTGAGGGAGGACAAGGGGCAGGACATGTGTGCCCAGGAAGGTGGGCAGGAGCTGTACTGCACTGCAGAACTTGTGCAAGAGCCAAGAAGAGCCAGGCTTAGTGGTCCAGCTGATGTAAGGAAAGGAGGTGGTCCAGGAAGCAATTTAGTTCCCTGGAGCCATGCTGCCTGGTTCAGCTAATGGAGCTGCAGTGCAGACATCCCAGCAGACCCCTGCCTTTTCCAAGGTACTTCATGGGCGCAGAGGGACACCTGTTCTCTGTCACAAAAATTAAAATGCTGAAGGATCAGGAGGTTCTCCCCTGAAGCTCCTTCTCCTGGAGCAGCCTGAGGAACAAACTAAGCAAGCAGTTACCTTGCCATCCATGTACTCCAGCCACTGCAAACCCAGGTTGGTGACTACCCTGGGTGTGCCATCATCCACAGAGAGAATGTCCACTTTGAAGCGCTGTGGTGCTGTTGTCACAACCTGACAAAAGTTCAGAGAGATGGTTGTTAGGTTGGGAGTCAGAGCCTCATCTTTGCGCCCTTTATTGCTGTTGGGTTCTAGGTCCTGGGCAGAGTTTGTGCACACAAGGGCTGGTACGCCAAGGAAGAATAAGGCAACACATAACTGAGAATACAGCAGCTACATCTCCCCTTCTCTGAAAGCAGGTAGCTTTCTATTAGCTCTAGTACCTCTTCCTCATATCCCTTCTCCTGCCCTTACCTTCTTCCCCCCATCCTCCATAATGAAAAAGGGGTTGGTCCCATCAGACACACTGAAAGTGAAGCGATCCTTCAGTGAATTGCTACCATCATGATTGTAGCTGATGCGGTTCTGGTAGATGTCATCCATGGTGAAGGTGGTGGCTTGGTGGTAATGCTGCCCGTTGCTGGTGCGTTCAATCAGGCCATGCCGAGGGGGCTGCATGACTGTGAATGTAATTGATTCAGCCTGCACCAAGGAGACAGAGTGGCAAAGCTGATCATATGACCCCAAACCAGGGCAGGCAGGTTCTTCCAGCTTGAGATACCTGGAGAGGGATTCTACACCCAGACAGGTTTTCAAGCACAGTGTTTCCAACCAGGGGTTGCACTGCACACTGAATTGATTCCCCCTGAGCCCTGCCCTGTCTTTATCTGGAAAAAAAACCAGTCAGGGGAGCTAAGCTAGAGACATCACACCAAACGATTGGTTCAGCTGATCTGAGATGGCTCCCACCTTCATGGCAACCTCTCACACACAAGTGCAGTCCCTCACTCTGCAGCCATTCTAAGCAATGTGCCCCTTGTCGCTTCTCTTGCAGCGATAAACTCTGGGGCATGATCTTTGACTCAGGGCAATAACATGCAGCCAGGAGCTTTCTTGCTGCAGGGAAACTGCAGTGCAGTGAGGCTAAGCCAGCAGGACACCGCTTAGCTTCTGGCCAGACTCAGTGGGAGGAAGAAGAAATGTCATTTTCATCTGTCATAGGCATGAACTTAACGTCAAGGTTAGCCATAAAGTTCAGTCAAATCCACAATGTTCAAAGAGAAGGTGGGGTAGGGCAAGCATTAGGTCTTATCACAGCTTCTAAATGTTTTCCATGCAGGTTTGTTGTTCGTGTCTGAGAGACATCCAGGATGAAGCCATTTCTCAAGCCAGGGCTTTACTTTGCTCAAACACTCATTCATTTATTTATATACAAACTGGGCCTCCCACAAGCTGTTTGATGTTGTGATCAGACGGGATATAATCACAGGCAGAGATGACACTTGCATAATCTCTCTTTGAACACAAGCCCATTTTGCTGATAGCCCAGATGTGCAGCAGAAGAGGGGAAGGAGGAGGCAAGGGGGAATCCTGTCTTACCTCTGTGTCAGCATCTGTTGCTCTAAGCTCAAACTCTGTGATGGTTTTTCTCACACCTTCCTGAACTGTCATCCCGAGGCTTTGCACTACAGGTAAGGAGTCATCCACAGGGTTTATGGTGATGTCAAATGTCTGGCTCACCTGGAACAGCAGAAAAAGCCTCTCTTGATTAATTCAGTCTTCCAAGAGGGCAATTTCATTGAAACAGTAATGCTTTAAGGAGACCACAGTGATCCGCTGAGTTTGGGTCACTTCATTTTGGCTTTGTTTAGTGAGTAAACAAGAGCTTCTAAGCTCAGATCTTGTGAACATGACCTCTTTTATCCCTTCCCACTAATTAATTCTTCTTCTGTGGTATTTACGGACACCCATTTCACCCTCCCTCCTTCCATCACTCTACTTTGTCCCTCTCCTATTTGGAGCTATGATTTTTCCCTTTCAGACAGTAGGAAGGAGACATTTTCTGAAGGGTTTAACTGTTTCTGGGTATACCATCAGTCCACTGGATCAAAGCTGAGCTCCAGGAGCAACTGGTAAGCAGATGAAAACCTGACACTGAAATCTTGGTAATCCAGTCTCATCCCCTTCCCTTCTCTTCCCCTTCCCACCACAGGAATCACTCCTGTCCCTATGGTGTCAGAGATCTCTCACAGCAGGAGAAGTAAGAGCACCCACTATTGCCAAACAACAAGCCCATGTGTGGCTTCTTTCATCTCCTTTGCTATGTGTAACTGTCACACACAGGCACCCAAGAGGAAAACTGACTCCCATCACATCCTACAGAATCAGCAGCCTGCTCTGACTCAGACACTAAAAAACAGTCTGGGACTTACCTCATTTGTTCCATCAGATACAGAAAAGGTGAATGCATCTGTATGCTTCTCAATGTCACTGGTGTGGACATACTGGATGTTGCGAGAGGCCAAGTCCGTCTGGCTGAAAGAACTAATTCTTGTCCCTGGAGAAAGAACAAGAGGGGGAAATGTGCAACAGAAAGAGTGAGACAGGGAACAATACAGGGAGCTGGACATATCTAGCCATAAGCAGTAAGTCTGGGCTTGTTCTGCTCCAATTCAGGCTGTACCATGAAGCTCACCTGAGCAAGGGATTTAGTTGGCACGGAGCCTGCTAAAAACTCTGCTCAACAACTTTTAAATTAACATAGTGATGCTCCTTCTGCAAAAAGAAGTGCTGACTTCTCCCCAGACTTAGAATCTTGCAATGGCACCTCACACTGTCAGCAAACCCTGTTGTGGATGGGCCTCTTAGGGCAGAGAGCAGGAGAGAAGCAGTGAGAAAAACAGAAGATTTACCACTGATTTTCACTCCTGTGCAGGACTGATATAACTGGGACATCACTGAGTATGGGCAAAATGTTTCCTGGCCTCATAGCAGTTTCCAAAAGTGCCTTTGAAGCCTCTGCTCTCCTGTCCCCTCTTGTACTCTTGCATTTAGACACACTGAGCCCCGCTTTCAACACTGACTTACAGTGACATCTTTACAGGTCATTAGGTGTGACACAGACGCAGAAAGGCACCCAAAAGGAATTTAAAAAGCACTTGAGCCTTTAATTCTCACTGCTGCAGTTCATCAGTTTTACTGCTTTTAACAGCAATGAAAACCCGCACAAAAAGTTTTTCACCTGCTTATCATGCTAAATGGCTACTGACAAGTATTGGCCACACTACAAAAGATACCAAGAGCTGATATAATAAATGAGCCAAAACTGGATGATTACCCAAGGTTTCATCAGAGCTCATTAGCTTTAAAGGTTTGTGTTCTCTTTTGAACGCTCCAGTACTCTCTGCTCAGGGTTTAGGTCATTTAAATCACAAGAAGGACTTTTTCACAGTGTGTGACTCTGTATCTTTCTTAGTCCATCACAAACATGAAAAAGCACAGAAATCAGAATCACCACATAAAAAGAAGAATAAAATCATTAATCAAGCTCTTTCAGGTCTCCAAAGTACAAGATTCACTGTTAAGTTTGCAACTTAGACAAAAATATTGCAAGTTTTAATTTTCTCTCAGCAGGGGCTTTGCTGATTATAACTTCCATGCATTATTCCTACCCTTTCAACATGCTTTCCAGAGGACATCTTACATTGGGAGAAGATGAGGCAAGCTACACAATAAAACTGAGCTGCACAGGGACTGTCTGCATCCTGAAAACACATAGCAGGTATTTCCACTTTAATCTCATGTTAACGAGAATGTAATTCTAAGAAGAAATATAATCTTAGATGAGCATAACCTAAATTGGAAGAGCATATTATATGACAGCACAAATTTAGGCAAATTCATCAGAAAGGGGTAGGACACTCATACTGTCAGTGAGCAAGGAAGACAACTCTAAAATCCAGATCACATTTGCAGGTAATTATTTTCTGACTTTCACAGGATTGACCAGTATCTCCTCTTCGAAGTACCAGAATTCATTATCCAGTGTATTCATCTCACCCCAACATAGCTTCCTTTTAAACTAACTCCGCTGTTAGTTTCCTTCCTCTTTCCAAAGCACAGCTGGGAAAAGAGCCTGGTGTTCAGGGATGAAGGGGCATACTGGCCGAGAGGGGACTTTAAGCAAGTTGTCTGTTCACCAAGGTGGGCTCTACTACCCAGGATGTAGGGGATGAATTCCTCTTGGTGTTGCACTAGATGTAGCCATAGGTGGTCTGCCTGTCATACAGATACAGCAATAGGTCCTGAAAGAGGAGATTCACACAGCGGCAAGCTGGCCTGATCTGTGCAATTCACCAGTCAAGGTTACCATGGGGCATAAAACTCACCCAGAAACAAATCCTCATCTGTGATTATTGGACTCACTTTATTCTCCAACTCTCTGGGCTAACGACCACTTGATTTCTATTGGGAAACAATTCTGTGCTGCTGTCTTCCAAGCATACTTTTCCTCTGTGAACCTTTAGGGCTCAAAAGCCCTCCAGTGCTTTGCGGCTGGGAGTACCCAGAGAGTGAAACACTGTCCTGCTAACCTGGGGAGGCCACATGCTCCAGGTGCCCCAGCTGTGGCTGTCTGGTGAGCCTGTACTGGAGCTGGGCTGGCTCACTGTCCTGGTCAGTGGCAGAGAGCTGGAGAGTTGTGATCGTCTTCGCCGAATTCTCATCCAAGACCAGCCCTGTGTTAGTGATGATGGATGGGGGAAATCTGTTCTCTGAAAAGGTTAAATGAAAAGCTGAGTTAGGAGACAGTCACTCTCCTTTCCTGGCTGTTATTCAAATCGGGTATTTGTGCTCAAGCAAATGACAACATACACACAAACACCTCCCAGACTGGTAATTCCCAAAGAGGTACTCTAGGCCTCAGCATTAATCAAAGAGATGGTAACATTGTCTTAAAGACAATCTAGACAGTATGAAGACATTATGAGGAATTTTCCACCCATTTCAGTGATTTTGTCAGGAGCCGAAGAACTCATCTTTACATCCATGAACTCTCCTCACACCCCAAACTTCAAAGGCCTTTAAATTAGCAGCAAATAAAAATTGCATCTCAAGAATTGCATCTTAATTTGCAGTACACATGGGATGGGAATCTATGAAGGCCTCAGCTCTGCAGCAAAGGAAACACAGCTTCAGCACTATCTTTTACCTAATACACTAATATAAAAAACCTGGTCCATCAGTTTGTTGCCATCTGCATCGATCACATCAAAGGTGAAGGCGAAATTTCCACCAGGATCCCCCTTCTTGTGACTGTACACCACATGTCCTGGAGAGGGGGACAGGAGAAAAGAGGTGTTTTACTACAGGCTGCATTATTTCCTTCTCATTTTGGAACCAGGCTAGCACCATAGGCTGAGGGACTCGGGGATTGACAGAGCTCCTGGATTTGGGTTTCATTCCTTTTTCTCTTTATTCTTTTTCTCCTGCTGAGAGAGACTTTTTTAACACTTGCTTAGCAATAGGTGCTTATGCTCTAACATAACAACCTTATCTTCTTTTCCTCTCCCTCCCCTGCTTTAAGTCATCCTGCCCCTCTCAAAAAGATCATAGAATCACAGAACATCTCAAGTTGGAAGGGACCCATAAGGATCATCAAGTCCAACTCCCCGTGCTCTGCAGGACTACAAAAAAAGCCACATATTAATTGCTGTATATATTCAAAATCAAGCACTCTCACCTTTATTTATATCAGCCTGGGTGAAACTTTTGACAGGTCCTTCAACAGAGATCTGGACTGGATTATCAGTTTTGGTCAACTGCAGATGCCCCACGCTGGGATCTCTCTTCATGACAAATCTGATCGTTGTGTCATCTGAATAAATAGCCGCTGCTTTCAAGTGCTGATCTGTGAGATGTGCTGCAGACCCTGGACCAGAGAAACAACCAGCTTCAGCCAATCCACCTAAGTGACTGGTTTAGACTGAACCATATAGCAATACCATTCTCCTCTCTCTCCATACCAGCTGAGAGCTGCAGGTTCCTGTTGACAGCTAATGTGGGTGGCTGCTCCTTTGGCAGCTCCATGGAGAACTCCAGCCTCCCTGTCTGGGTGTGGAGACCATCTGTGATGGAGAAGCCAAACTCATCTGTTTGTGCCGCTGCACCGCTCTGAGTATAAACAATCAGCTCATCCAAAATGTCCTGGTAGGTGAAGGACGAGCCCATGGACAGCACATGGCCATACTCTGGGGGCTCCACGGCAGTCTGCCTCCTCCGGAGATGACCTGGCAAACAAGAGATGGATGAGAATTATAGGGAGAAGACAGCCTGCTGGGAACTCTTTCCATGCCATCTCTCAGTGGGATGCACAGAGGTGGTCAGAGCCTTACTGGCAAAACTGAAGGACGTTACCTGCTTATTGCCCAAACTGGTAAGAATTTGGCTACAAACATGAGATCTAACAAAGCGTGCAGAGCCCTCACAAGTTTAACATGACATCAGTCTTCACTTGACACCGTGCCTTGCTTTAGTACTGCAGACAGATGCTAGTTGCTCAGCTCTTTAGAACTGAACCCCACAATACAAAATGGGGTAACACAAAAGGGAAATTCCCAGGGAAATGCGTTCAGTCCCCCTTTCTCCTCTCCCACAAATAGTGAGGGACAACTCTCAAAGAATAGCTCTGTTCTGAAGCACAATCCCTCTCTGGCTGCTGGTCCAAATACAGACTAAATCTGATTTACATTGATATGCCGGGCTCCTCTCTCACACCAGGAGCTATTACACACAGAGAGATATAAAGACACACAAAGACATGCTTGCTCTCCTTCATACACACTCCCCCCAGCTTATCAGGACTTACCATGTTCAGGACTTCTGGTCACCATGATCACAAGCTCACTGTTCTGGGTGTCCAAGTCCCGCAGGTTGAGGGAGGCGTTGGTAACCACCACACCTGAGCCCTCGTGCACTCTGACAGGCTCCAGAATCATCTTCGGGGGCTCATCGTTCTGCCGCTGCACGGGTCCCAAAGGAACACAGTTATAAAGGGCAAATGTCCAAGGGGAAAACACCCACTCTCCCCCTGAATGAAATATAAGCTCCCACATGATGGTGCTGGTGCTGATATCCATTAGTGGGCTACCTCAGCTTCTCCAAATCTATCCAGCATCTTTTAGGAGGGAGACACCTGAAAAGCAAGCCCTGGGGAAAATGCTGCAATGCACAACTGTTCTTCTGGCATCACAGACAATTATGTGCCTGTACTAAGGGAAGCAAACAGTAGGAGGAAGGAAACTCTGTTTAATCCCTTTCCCATGTGTTACACAGCAGTGAGAAAAGCTTGTACTTTAAAAGTCATGTGTCTGTGTGAGAGGAGATGGCTCTGGCAGGCAGTGAGCACAGGCATACCTGAATTGTGATGTTAATGCTCTGTAACTCCGACTGGCTGAAGCCATCGCTCACATAAAAGCTGAGAATATCACTTGTTGGCTCAATGCTTTCATGGACACTCTGGAAGTAGTAAATGCTGTTCTCTAGAACATCTTGAAGGGAAAAGGATGCATCTCCAGTGAGAGCAGACTCACTCTGCGGGCCAAAACTCTCACCTGCAAATCAGAACACCACTAGTGAAACGATGCTCAATTACCTGATCAACTGAAAATAAAAGCAGCAGAGTTAGGAGAAGAATGGCACATCGTGAAGGGTGCAGAATGATGTTCATTTCTGTAACATGGCCTTCACACACCCTGTGACCTTTGTAGAAAGCAGCATCTGCTGCATTAGAGTAGACATTAGGAAGCTGCAGCTTTATGCATGGTACAAGCAATCCCACGTCCCAGGATTACTTAGGCTTTCTGCAGGGATGAGACAATGAGACAATCTGGCCTCAACACAATCTCTACATCAGGCTTCACCTTGCAAAAGTCTCACACCCAAGAAAACCACCATTGCCTATTCAAGGAGAGAAACTCACCATGACCAAAATGGCACAAACTGGAGTTCACTCGTAGGACACAACTAGGAATTGCCAGTATGGCAATTCCTGCATTTCCTTTCATCAGGCAGGAGGAAGAAGAGACAGCCAAGCAGTTTACCTGTCCTAGTGTTTTCAATGTACCCATACATTGGCAGAGTGATCACTGTGACCCTCAGGTCTTCCTTGGGAGCAGTATCATAATCAGCAGCAGAGTGGTGATGAGCCAGCAGTGGGACCCTGCCACCTTCATCCACCTGGAAAGCAAAAGCACATGACAAAACTATTGCCAACACGCACAACATGCAGCAACACACAAATTGTTACTGAACAAGTCTGCCTCTATTGAAGAGGCTTGCTTGGTCTCTGAAGTCCTGCCCCATCCTCCCCTACATCTGTTCAGCATCAAATCAGCTGGGAGGCGAAGTGGGATGGGAAGAACAAAGCCTGCCTGGGCCCCAGGAGGAGCCTATGAATGCTTTATCAGGACAAGAAGAGAACTGGCAGAGTCATGCTGACCTCTTGGAAGGCAAGATCCGCATTTCTTGTTGAGGAGAGCCTTTTGAAGACATGGGAGCAGGAATGCAAAGCTGGAAAGGAGGGAGATGACTTCAAAAGGCTTTGATAAGGAAATACCGTGTATCAGTCCAAAACACCAGATGTTTTCATACTTGTCTTCTGATCATCTTTTACACACAGACTGGTGAAATAAGGGGCAAAATACTAAACAGAGGTAAGTCAGACTTGTTTGACTGATGTCAACAGGACACCCAGCTCCTGACTAGAACATGTGTAACCAGGTGAGGGATGCAGCCTTTACTATCAGCCTTCTCTGGTCCCTCAGTAACTTGTTAACCCTTTGCACTCATAGGATTGTATGCACAACATCATGTGATTTCCCCTCAGTTCAGGAAAGCTGATCAATTCCTCACATCTAAGACACTCTTGTCACTTTTCCTAGTATCCTGGGTAGCCACTTACAGTGATATGGTCAGCAAAAGCGATGAGCAACGGCGCTGTCTGGGCAGGTGTGATAGTGACGGTGAACATCTGTCTGTCGAGCCCATTGTTATCGGCATCAAAAACAGCAAAGTGAAAGGTGTCCACAACTGCCTGATTGCTGGTCTCAAACGTGGTGGAGTAGCTGTGAAAGTCAGAACACACTCTGGGTCAGGGAGTCTCGCTGACAGTCAGGCAAACACATCTCATCTCTGCATTTAGAGGTTTTAGCGTTGCCCACCTAAAGTATCACCATGACATTGCAAATACAGAAAAAAAAAACCATAATTTGAAGCTACAGCAACTACTGGCATTTCATACATGCATAAGCACCTAATTTCACACACATTTATAATCTCATAGGGTATCAGAGCCAAGAAAGGGAAAAATCTCTTTGATACACTGTACTAACATAATATAGCCCAGAGATCCCTGCAGAAAGCCCACTGGCATGGCTTGAAGGAGAATAGCTCTTTGATACCTGATCCTCTGGTTGTTAATGTCTTCCATGGTGAAATTATAAACCTTGGAAAGCTCTTCATCATGAGACCCAGACATCCGTAAGAGGGTGCCATATGCAGGCAGAGATATTAGCTGGATTCTTATCTCTGAGTCAGGAGAATTGTTGTCCTAAACATGAAAGAACAAACCAAATCAAAACAATACAAGATTAACTTTTGCTTCCCTCCACTAAAAATGGAAGGAGGAATAAAATGTTTTATAGGGAAATATATCAAGTTAGCTGGGTCAGACCCACAGCTCATGAATGTTAAATGAAGTTCTCTTGATGAGAAGAGGGTCAACTGGATTGACATCCTCCAAATCTACCAAAAAACGTATTTTTATTTTCTCTCGGCTCAGAAAGTTTTCCTTTGTGTCCTTGTATCACACCAGCAAATCTCTCAGACATAAACCTGGTATTTTTCACTTCAGATTACTTTACACTCCTAATGGACTAGACCATTTACATCATATGCTTTTCCTGACTCCACATAAAGCGAGGCAAAATTTAGCTGATAGCTGGCACAGGGAGTAACTGTTGCCCCCTCCAAGCTTCAGAGACAGAGAGCTAAGTACAGTTCTTAGTAAAACAAAAGATAATGTGGAGCAATGTAGCAAAACCCAGACTCAAATTAAATTTAAAGCTGATTTTGGCTCTTTTAAACTACATTAAGTACAACCACCTCTATGACATCACAGCTCAGATGTCACCTTTCTTCTAGAATTTTTTGTTGGTTACCTGAAAGATAAGACCCAAAGCAGAAAGCATCACATCTTCAGCATATGGGTCAGGAATTAAATCCTCTCTTCCCTAACTGTTCTCTTACTCAGATTAAATCTGAACAGCTCCCTTGTCAGCTCTCCTCCTTCAGAGGAGAATAGGACAGACCCCAGAATTGTATCCAAGCTGATTCCTTGGAAAAAATATTCATCTGCCTTCTTATCCTGCCTCACCCCCTGCAATTCCCTCATCATCTCCGACAGCTACAACCTTAGGTCTCTCCAGCCTCACATGTGCACTGCAATCTGTCCTCTGTCCTCCCTAAGGGGAGTATATCTGCAGACTTGAAATTCTCTGCTAGTGCATTTCCTGCTAAATCACCTGCAAGGAGTAAAACATCTCTCTACTGAATTTCAGCAGCATCATAACTCTTGTACAACACAAAATCCCTGGGACAAGCTCCACACTATCAAGGAGGGCAACATCTTGGGTTACTTAAACCTCCCCCTTCAAATATGGCCAGAAAAAGAATGAGGCAATTTTGGAAGAGGGGGGAGTGGGACGAAAATTTCAAGGGATTATCCCTTGGGGATAGTCAAGGGGTTATCAAGCAAATCCATGTGCTTTATTAGCAAGTCTGTTTGATACTAAAATCTAGGATTAGCTCAGTTCTCATGTTTAGGATGGCAGTTCACCTCTGTTTCAGTCAAACAGGAACAGCCTTAAAACCCTGCTGGATGAAAGAGTCTATTATCCCCTTTTTGGCAGCAGTATTCACAACAGTCAAAACTTGAGCTCTCTACCAAGAATCCACACCAACAGCAGAGAGGTGTGTTTGTGGTGAAGGGTCTTGCAGGGAGGGTAAGGAAAGGGAAGCTGGCAGCATTCACTGGGTTGAGATGAAAGCTTACAATGTAAGTTACTTACAATATAAGCAAGGTGCAATCGAGAGAGAGTGACAGAGCTTTTACTAGCCACTGTGATGGCCAATAAGCAGCCTGGGGCCAGCTGTGGACCGTTGTTATCCAGCAGGGACACTTCCACCTTCAGGACTGTGGTTACTGTAGTGACACCGTCGGTGACAGAGATTTCCATGCTGTCCTCTGCTGCTGCTGAACCATCGTGCACGTATTGCAGAGCATTTCGAGTGACATCCTCATACGTGAAGGTGTCACCTTCCCAAAAAGAAAACGCACAAGTCAGAAGATTCTGTTCAGTGCAACAATCTAACTCAAATGACCTAAGGCTCCCATTTAGCCAAAGACTTAATCATGTACTAAACTGGTATTTAATACCATCCTCACAGGGATGTGAGTTATGAAGACATTTATTAAGGAGCTAGTATATATGCAAGGCAGAGGAAGAGCTGTAACCTTCAGCTTCAGAGACATAACGATTCTTCACAATTCTGAGGGAGTGCACAGATCCTCCTTTCTGTCCAGCTGCTTTGTAAGCTCATGCCTGTCATAGCTGGATAAAGCTTTCCTCTCCGTATCTTCTGCTTGCACTGCTCTCCTACAGATAATACTTGTTCATCTGATGACACACTGGAACCCACTGACACCAGAGCAACAGTGAAGCCCCACAGGAGCTTTCAACTGCTGGATCACAACAGGTTTACGTGGACTTCAGTGGAAATGTTCACTATGTTACTTCATCAGATTACTTCAGATACAACTCATCATGTAAAACAAACCCCCCTTTTGATTAGCAGCTGGTTATAGTTATCATAACAGAGTCAACTAGCCCACACACACTTGGTACATGAAATGTGCTGACTCAGCCAGGAACTAAACAAATGGAAAAACATCTTTCACACACTCTCTCCTGCAGTTACACACTTCCAGGGGGAAAATTCACACACTTGTGGATGCAGCCAGAGCCATCGGTCTCCTCCCGGTCATCTAAGCCAGCTATGCAGACAGGCACACACTGACTCCTCTCCTGCACCAAGGAAGGCTTCTGCTCAACTCACCTGCTCTCATGCGCTCCTGCAAGCCTGCGCTGTACTTGAGCACAATGCCATGATGGGGAGGTTTCACCAGCTCAAAGAACAGACCCTCAGGAGCTGTATCTGTGTCGCTCACGGCTAACTGGATCCCTGTGCCGGGGAAGGAGAGCATGGCTTCAGCATTCCCAGACACTACTCTGGAAATATCCCTTAGGTTTTGCGATGTGCTCTTGTGAACGGAGTGAAAAAAGTGAAATACAGTCAGTAGATGAAAAGCAAAATAATTCTGGAGCTGCCATAGCCCAAAGGCTTGCTGGTTTTGTGGAAATAATTGGTCCCCTGACAACGCTCAGATCAGGGGTGGTATCAGAGAGCTTATTGCCCGTATGGCTCACAAATGACAACTATGCTAACCCTCAGCTTATGAGGGATGTGCATATGTTTGTATAGCAGTGGAGGCAGAAAGTGGCTTATCCTAAACAACCCAGTGTACCAGATCAGAGCACTAGCCAGCAGTCCAGCAAATTGCAGAGCAGCCTAAGAGGGAAAAAGTAGAGGAGCAGCAGGTTCTTGGTCCTGCTCTCCCCTGCCTCAGCCAACAAACAGACCTGCCATATGCTAGTGGAGTACTGCAATAGTCCTAGGCACTTTTTTGGGGCACCACTGCACAGTTTTCTCAGCGGTTGTGGTTACACCCACAAAAGCACAGCTCCTCAGGTAAATGGGAAGAGGTGAGCGAGACCAAAACTCTCCTCTGCTTCACCCATGTGGCCTCCTGGCAACAAACACCAAGCCTCAGGCTGAGCTCTTCATCCCATCCCTCACACTCTACTCACCAATGGTGGCTTTGCCCCCCTGGCTGACCTCCAGGAACGGAGCTGCAATCTGGAAGACTGGAGGCTGCTGCTCCGCAGAGAGCAAATGAATGACAAACACCATCTCCGGAGTTGTGTGTTCTCCATCAGACACTAGACACAGACAAAAACCATACCTGGGTGTAGGGAAATGTTTTCAAGGACTCACCTGGGAAATTCACCTTTCTGTACAAAATCACCACTTCTCTCCCACCTTTGTCAATGGACATATTCACACAATTCACACCTGCAAAGACTATTTACATTTGCCCCTAACTCAGCTCCTCTCAGCTCAATATAACTGTGTCTGCATGTGTACATACTATCTTCCATACATCTATCAGGTGTGCTCCTAAGTGAGAACATGGACTTCTTGCTGGTGGATCACTTTGCACACCTGTGCTACAAAGCACATGGAAAAGAAGGATATACTAAGCAAGCAAACAGTTTATCAGTAGCAATTTAATTGTAGAAATGTTTCCATGCTATATTTAAAAAAAAACAAACAAACACCCAGCCTAGAACTCTGATATCCTTGTTCACACTGGGGATAACCAGGAATGAATCAAGCTTTTAGGACAGATTCCAGGCAACTACTAGAAAAATGTGTCTACCAAGCTATAGCTTAGCATCTGTAAAACACTGTTGGGAGACATATGAATTAATATTCCCAGGCACACGTGTTTCCAGAAATTCTACTGAGCACCCACAGGTTTGCTTGCAGCAGAAGAAAGGCCAAAGAGTAACAGGCAACACAAAGGGCACAAGGATAAAAACTGCTTTGGCCAGGAAAAAACAAATGGTTCACATACCTGTGAATCGGAAGTTCACTGACTCTGGGAGACCTGACGGGCCAAACAAAAGTATAGACTTAATTGTGGTCATGACAGGAAAGCGCATCCTGATGTGGATTTCAAGAACTTTTGGAGAAAGCAAGTACTGCCATTCAACCAGACTAGAGTCTTTCCTCACCAAGGAAAGCACTCTTTCCTTGCCTTTGCTTCAAGTAATAAGAGATAACATGCTACCCACTCCTCCAAACTGTGAAACTCCTCTTGATGTCAGTGGAGGGCATGGTGATGTATAGAACTGCATCTACCATGTACTGTCACTTCATCACACAATCACACAATCCTGGACATCAGCTAGTCAAACATGCTTGAATTTTGTCCTGTTTTCACTCCTCTACCTCCTGCTCCAGATTGTTACTCCTCTAATGGTAAAAATCTTCTCATATCCTGGCTAAAGTGATTAACTTCATACTCATCAATTCTAGTCTCAATCTCAAGGACTAAGCCCCCGGTGCATCAAAGATCTCAAGCACAGGAGGGGCAACAGTTTCTAGCACTGGCAATGCTAAATGCTGCAGCAAACACTGCCACATCCCTGTAATTCACTGGATGTTGCTATACCAATTGCAGGGGAAAATGTTGTTGAGTCACAAGAAATGGGTGAACTCCTCCAAAGCAGATTACTGCTTCCTCTATATCGTTCAAGCCTCATGCCCTCACAAGTATGGACATAACCATGAAGTCATTCCAGAACTGGTGGAAGACCAGCAGTCTGGCTACCTCTACCAGTCTGACACAAAGAACATTTAGTTTCTTACCTGCAAAGGAGAAGGCAATGATCTCTCTCAAGTGAGGAGCTGCAGCTGGTGGACGATATGCAATCTTGCCATGGTTTACATCTGCTTGGGTGAAATACCTGACTGGGGAGAGAGGCTTGTCTCTATGTTCCACGATACCTACAGAGACAGAGAGCTCAGTATTAACAGGAGGAATCCATTTTATTTTTAAACCAAGATACTAAAGAACACAGCTCCTTTTTTCTGTCCTCAAGTACTTATTTTTAAATCTTCAGTGGTTCCTCTATGAGTGAGGCAGCTGTAACTGCATCAAGAATGGGTTCTTGGGACATGAGAAATTAAACTGAGATTCCCAACTTAGTAATTTCTTCAAATAGCTCTCACTTAGAGAGGTGGAAAGCAGAAAGCCACGGTGTACAACATTCAGTATATTCCAGACAATAGTAAGAAAACTGCCTGAACACTGTGGCTTACTCCAAAACAAGCCAAAGAAAATCTGGTTGAGAAACAAGATGTTTGAAAGCTAATAAAGGAGGCTGAACAGATCAACAAATGCCTCCACAGAATAGTAATTTGAGGGAAAAATTAGATGTGCTCAGATAGCAGGGAAATCAATTCAGCAGCAAGCTGCCATGTTCTGAATAGGTACACTTGCCTTGGCCAGGAAGGAGAGGGACAGTCACGTTGAACAGGATTTTCTCACTGGGAATCTCCGGGTCTACAAAGGAGAGGTGATGGGGCTCAATCACCGTCACACGGTCCTCCAGCACCTCAATAAACACATTAGACCATGAGCATCAAGGCCAGAGACATGGGAAGATTTACCCAAAATGCATTGAAAGAGAATTTGCTCTGCTATAGTTAAAAATAAGAGAGACTTTGAATTTAAAGGCCTAGTTCTTAGACTTAAAACTGGCAAGCGATGGATGGGCTGAACCTTTACCAAGTCTCTCAAACAGAAAAGGGACTATTTGGGAGGAGATTACAGAGGACAGTAAAGCCTGATAATAAGTAAAATTTGCTAGAGTCTTATGGCCCACCTAAGCTCACTTTCAGCTCATCTGTAAACCAAACCAAACGTGTAGCCCAGAAGCTGGGTACTATCACACTCAAAAGAAGAAAGCTCTATACAGGTCCACCTCTGTTAAGTCCTCTCTGGAGAATCAGAAGGTGCTTATAACCCTATAAAAAGTGGACAAACACCTCCTTCTTCATAAAACTATGATCTTATTCCCACTTTCAGGCTGTCCAGGAAAGTGGCAGTGTTTTTAGTGCACTCTGTCCCTCACAGATGCACAAACCTCCACGCTCGCAGGTAGAGGAGTTTCTTATTTGACCTACAGCAACTAAGAAGAGATAAAAGAAAATCCAATTTGATCAAAAACTCCCTGGACAAAGATATAAATCACTGAATATGTAGGTTTTGGGTATAGTCTGTTATGGCTGGACTGCCTTTGCTTTTACAAGAAATCCTGAAAATGACTCATCCGTTTCCATTGGAATATGAGGAACTGAAGCTTTCCCTTTGTTTTAAATCCGTCTAAAAATGTTCAGATCCTTCCATTACAAGATTATCATTAGGCAAAAGCAGGCAGTGTGATACAGGAATTACAGTGCTGTACAAACAGGCTTAAGTGCACAAAAACAGTTAACTTGCATGTGTTCATGAACCTTAATCCTGTGGGATTAACAGCTCCAACAAATCACTGAATTAAATAGTTCAGCTGGATATGGAAAACATCCAGCTCATTTCATAATTATGAACAAAATCTGGAGAGAACAAGTTAAATTAAGGATATGGGCAATTAATTCATCTTCTTTGGAACATGAAATGATCAGGTTCAGGAATAAATTACACGTTTCCATCAGCCACATCACATGCAGCCCACTGAATCATGCTGGCTACACACCTGGAAGGGCCCCCTGTCAAACCTGTGTCCCATTCTGCTGGCATTGGGTCATAGATAGGATGCTGGCCTGGACACTGGCAAGCTGAGGTTTCCTGATAATACAACAAATGCCACCAAACCCCCAGTTCATCTCTCCGGTGTTTTTCACCCAAATACATCAGAGGTGAAACAACAGCCTGTGAATGGCTGTTCGGCAGTTAACAAAACCTTGTCAGTCCTTCTTAGATGTGAAAATGGAACCAAAAGCCACCAAGTTTGTGTTATCAGCAGTGCTATATACAACTCTGTATAAAAAGAGCAGACTTAAAATTAACAGTGGTGGCCCTTTCATACAGCCACTTTGGGAAGGGAAGGGATGAGCACCTCCATGTGCTTGAAAAAATCTCTCTCCTTCACAAACCCCATCTCAGTTTGCATTCAGCTAGAGTGAAGCTCAGGCTCCTTTTACCATATGGGGGGAAACCTGACTGAAAAAAAAACAGGATAGTTGTTACGTCCAGTTTAACTGCCAAAGAGACACCAAACTTTCCCTGACCTTTCTCTGTAGGACAGTTAAAGACAAGACTAGAGGTATGGGAAGACTTTAGCATTTTGTGTTTGCTCTTCAGGCAAGAAGCCAATCTAATGCTGAAGGAGTTTGAAGACAGATGAACAGAACTCATCACGTTGATGCAAGGAAGTGCAATTTTATGATGAAAAGATTTAAGGTTATGGTTGCTTCATAGTTGCCTCCAAGGCCTATTTGTCTCTCCCAAAGGTAGAACTTGCAGGTTGCCAGGCACCCCTCAGTAAAACGTATTTTATGGCGCTATTGAATTTTGTGGTGTGTAATTAGCTATAAAATCCAGCACTGCACGGCTCAGCCAGACATCTCTCCCATCAATTTTGTCAATAATGACAACAACAAAAAGTCAAGAGCAGAAAGATATATCGTTGGCTATCGCTCCAAGTAGCAGTCTGAGCATGTTTTATTATTGCCCACAAAAGGTCACCACTATTTTAAACCCTGATAAGGCTGTTGTGTCATGGACTTTTCACTAACCCCTCTCCCACAGCTTCCTTTGGCTTGTCCTGGTCCCATGGCTGGCAGGCTGTGCTGGCTTTGAAGTCCTTCTCCTCCTCTTAGGAGGCTCCTCCCAGGGACAAATTGCCCCTGGGAGGTCTGCTACGTCTGCTCTCCTGCACTCCACGGGCCTCTCAGTGTGCTTTTGTCTGTCAGAGAGCACCCAAGGGCATAGGATTTCTGTTTGATAAGGCTAAGCATACTGCTGGCACCTCACACAGTCTAAGCAAGCCATCAGAAATGCGTAATGCCAAAGATGACTGCACACTATATTCCAGTTTGTAGACCCAGCTCACCCTTTCCCTGAAGAAAGCTTCTGCCCGAAGGACTAGCCTCATCTCTGGTTCCTCATCACAGCCTGCCCTGTCTCATCCAACTCAGAACTGCTGCTCAGCAGATTATGATCCTGTGCCCCTCTGAAAATCCCACAGACCACAACAAAGCCATGAGGTCAAGATGATGTCTAAATCAATCATCAAATCTCTGCCTCCAGGGTCCTCCATGCGTCCCAACAGGTGACCTGGGTGCAAAGCCCTGAAGATCTCCTGCAGCTCATCCACTTGGGATGCCTCCCTACAGAATCAAAGAACAGAAGACAGCAGGAGAAATAGAGAGGGAAGCTGGACTTCACCCACATATGTGATGGGGACACATGGAGAAGGCATGTGCTAAAGACAGAGAGCTCATAAAACCAACTTTTTAGGTCATCTTTTCAATTAACACAGTCAGGGAAATAACTACATTAGAGACCACTCTACCAAAATGGTCATTCCCAGAGTTGAAAGTTGACACTGCAGGAAAAGGCAGTTCAGTTCCCCGGATGCAGATATAATCAGCTTGTCTGAATGCTTCCCACATCGGTTAGTCTGTGTTCCCGGTGTCAGCATGATGAATGACACCTTTCTACTGTGGGTGGGCTGCAGTTCTGATACATAAAGTTCACAGTGGAATTACCGACAGGATCTATTCATTATAGTCTCTCGAGCTGCAGTTTTTCACTCTTGCAATTCCTAATTCAGGAAAAGGTGTTTGCAAAATGCTAAGAATTCCATTAAAAAGGAAATTTTTCCTTTCTCCCTCTCCCAGTCTATACACTCAACACATTTAATACTGAGCTTTTCAACTTCCTATATTTTTCCCTCCCCACATTCTACTCTTCTAACTGGTCTTTTTTTTCCATTTCTGCTCATTAGCTGTGTGGTGCATACACCCTGTTCTGCAGATTTGGTTCCACTTCTGAATCAAGCACAACAGCACGGAGAACAGCAAGTAGAGGAATCAACGCCCAGTGGTTACTGCCCTACAGGAGGCACTGGTCGCAGTGCACCGGTTGTGCAAGGAAGAGTGGGAATATGGAAACTACCAGTTACTTCACACTTACAGCCATGTGCAAAGAAGAGCCAAGGGAAAGCTGAGGTGCTTTGGGTGTCTGTGGGAGGACAGCAACATTGAAGATGTGGCTTTCCAAGCTGGCTTGTGGACTGGCAGAGCTGGATACCTAGGAAGGAAAGACCATATGAGGACAGCTGACAAGAGGACACCACTGTACTTCTAGACTGCTTCTATCCTTTCCCTTCTCCTCTCCTCTCAGTCTGGGATGGCAACGACACACCTTTCCAGCAGATACCAACCTATAAATAGTAAATAGTTTCTCCATTATTACCTGTACAATCTAGAAAGGGTTTACCTCATTACTAACATTTAGAAAGATACCTGTTTGCAAATCCCCTGCCTGCTATTCATTCCTGCTTCCCCCCGTCCCTGAATTTTTGCTGAATTTTACTCCAACTGTCTGTATAGCTTACTAAAACTTTTCATCACAGGAGCAGAAAAAATAATGGGTTTTTAAACCTTCTTCCCACCCTCAAAATGACCACCACTTGTGCTGACAAGGTGAAAATAACTGGTCTTTTAATAATGGCACTGCCTTGGCGGTGATTCCCTGTGATCCCAACACCTTCCAAGACAGGTTGTGCTTGTGTTTCACAGAGACTCATATGCATTTTCCATACATCGCTATAAGAGAGAAGTTAAGCCAACAGTATCTAACTCGTGATAGCAAACCTGCAGTAATGACATATTAAGCAAATAATATTACGTTTGTAAAAACGCAAAGGACTGAGCCCATGCCCTAGAGTTAAGCCTGCAAACGTCCACAGCAAGCCTGAGATAAAGCAAGCACCCAAAGAAACACAGTCCCCTTCCTTGTTAAGCTCGGTTGCAGCTTCATCTTTCAGTAGGGATGGAAGTCCTCACTTGAATTCAATACAGCACTTTTTGAGGAAGAACAGACTTCGGAACAGGCTTAATTTCAAGAAAATCCATAAAAATGCAAAAATTCTGCTGAAATGAACGGAATTACTTTGGCCATTTGCTGAGTTGCTGTAATCTGAATTGTAATTGCCAAAGTACTGATGAAAACAACACGTCAGCGCTTTCTGAGATGCCCCGGTCCCTAGTTCAGGACTCAGACAGGTGTGTTACCGTCTCCTGATGTGACCCAGGCAATTGCTGCTTCCTTGCTCAGTGGGGCTCTCCATACAATTATTGCTAACGCTCCAAGGTACTAAACCCACACATTTAACTCATGCAAAATGCATACTCTATAAGAGGAATGTAGCAATTAAGCTAAAGATCAGCTTGTTCAACATTGACACTCACAAATTCCTCATTATCGCTTATGTTAATTACTTTAGAAATTACCTTAATTGCCTCTCCTGTGCTACAGTAATAGCTTCTGGCTTGTAAACCAGATGTAACAAATACTGCATGCAAGTGTTCACATAGGCTTAGTATTATGGGAGGCTGTTAAACCTTCCCAGCAAACAGCAAGGACCTGTCTGAGGAACGTTATGGCCGTTAGACCTGTGGGGAGGTGGGATTTATTTTAGTACTACATCTGCTGGGGAGTTATTTGTACCTTTTTGCCTGTTTGCAAGAAGAAATACTCTGTAGCAAAAATTAAATTATTAGCTTAGGGAATGCAGAAAGTAGGGGGGTCGCTTGGTTTGGGGGTTTGAAAAACAAACAATTTTTAAAAAGGCACTCAGAACACTTTGCACTTGGGTTAAATATTGCAAGTTTTCTGAGAGGGCAATGTATTTACTGTGCAGTATCAAAGGCTCAAACCTCCTGGCTTGAACTGCAAGTGGGACATCAACACAGCCAGGATATGAGCCATTTGCAAGTATCATACCTTACACAGGGAACTCCTTTCACAGAGGTCTGGATCACAGGGATGCCTTATGAGAGTGTGGGCCAGAGGACCACTGTATGGGTCTCCTCATGCAGACTCAGCTGGAGGGTCTCTAGCACAGCCATGGTTATCTGGACTCACCTTCCCACTTTTACATTGTCCCCTAGGATCTCTCATCTCAAAGAAGGGCGGGGAGAAGGAGGCAGCAGGTTACAAGAAAGATGTGAGTTACCCTCTCTGGTACCTCTTCTAAGGATAGCCAGGCAAAAAACATTTCCTGTTCCTACTTCTTTCCCAAAAGCAACCCCAAGCACATCTGTAGGGTGTCCCCAAGGGACAATCCTACCTCAGAGGCAAAAGGCCAGTAGAGAAGAAATCACTGTCACAGCATGAGTCAGTCCCTGGACATGCTGTATCATGCTGTTGGGATGTTACAAGCCAGCTAGTTTTATCTTGTGAAAGTTTTAATTTCAGATAGATCTCTTTGCCCATTCACTGTGGGGACTCGATCTCAGTGAGGTCTCCTGCTTAGACAAGCTTAGCAGGCACTAGGACAATGTCATTGCTTCTCTACAAAACCGTTTCCTCCCTGAGATGGAATTGCTCTGTGGAAAATCAGGCCAGCTATTAGTTTAATAGCTTAAATATTAGATGCTACATGAAAGACAATTTTCTCCAGATTTTGCAATATGGCCTGTGATCTGACATTCAGAAGGTTAATGCCGCCGCATGTGGCTCTACTCTGGGGGTAGCTGACTGACTGGCTGGCTCCGCTGCCACAGATTAAAACCTGGGGACCAACACGCAGCAAAAGCCCTCTTGTGCCTAAGTAGGAGCCTCCCATAACCATACAAAGGTTGGTTGCACCCACTCTGACACATAAGCACATGCAGATTCATCTACAGACATGTAACATGCACCTATATACATATCAGTCTGTATGTAAACACAAATACATATTTACAAACATATTTCTGCATGCATTCATGTATGTGTGTCTATTAAACCTTTGGGTCACAAGATACAGGGAACAGTAGCCTGAGTGATCTCAGTGAAAAATGCCAGCGGAACTGCTGTGTGACCCCCCCCTGTCAACGTTATAAGGAGTACCTGGAATTGGAAGGAGTCACTCTCTACTTCAGATCCAGAGTGCCTGTACCACACAATGCCTTCGTTGATGTCCTGCTGGGTAAAAGAGCTTGTAGGTGAGGCTGCTCTTCCATCAGGCAAAAGCTGCCAAGAGTCTGCTGGGCCATCTGCCGGCATTGGGACCAGAAGCACCACTTCACCTGGGAAGAGGAAGATGAACAGCCAGGGCACAACTTGTGAGAAAACAAGGAAGAACAGATGCCTTTACACCAAGACAAACGTCCACCCAGACTTAGTTTTCTTCCATCTAGTGTGACTAACAGAAATAGCAGTGGAGTTCCTAAAAAACAGTAATGGACCTTGCAAATTCCCACAGACACAGGGAAACACTTTATCTCGTTTTGGCAATGGGTAGATCAAGTGACACGTGCAAGCACACAGAAGAACTACATTGTCAAACAGAAAACAGAATCTTCATCTTTAAGCTCCCAAAATGTCATTCTGCCTGCTGACCAGCTCCATTTCAACCTTGAAACGTGCCTGTTTCATAAACTGAGCAGAAAAAAAAGACACAGAAGACATGCCTCACTTTCCGGAGTCCCTGTGAAAGGACAAGAGAGAAGTGAGACACAATCAGGGTTAAGAAGCATTGCAGCAGACTATCCATCTTCCCCTCAAGGGTACAACTTAAGTATCAGAATGCAGCATACTAATTTTTTCAAGGTCAGCTATTTTCCAGCTCTTTGGGGGTACTTCTTATGTCAAAAAGTATAGTCAGCCAACTTCTCTGAACAAAAATCTTCAACTAAAAAAGAACTCTTGAATAGATACAGTAAAGGACCTCTGTATCATAGGCTGTATAGAAAGTCCGTATGCCCTGGTTTGTAGCTCTTACTCCAAAGAGTATGTAGCTTTTATATCCAGCTTATTTCTGATTTTTGTATTAGGAATAGATTTTCAGCTGGACTGAAACATCATTGGCTTCATTGCAGATATGAGAGAGAAGAGCAGGTTGTGGGCATGTCCTGTGGGTTATCAGCTTTCCTCACAGATACCTCCAAGGGCTGGATTTTGATGTCACTATTCATGTTCAACAGCCTATAATCCAAAACCATCATTCTAATAAAATTACTCAAAGAACCAAGTACTACTCACCAAGGTATCAAAACCTTGGTTAGCAGTTTCATTGATGTCAACATTTTTCCTAACCACCCACATAAATGAAATTAAAACCTGACAAAGAGCTGTAGCATTGAAATAAATGGCATATTTTTCTACATTACAACGCAATTTACTTGTTGTGGAGTTAACATATAATCTGGAAAAAATGATACATATCCCCTATTTTACTTGTCTTGACAATATATAATTTAGCTGCTCTTTCAATAACTTATTAGTTGTATATTGTGCTTTTCTATCAGTCTTTGAAAGTATCCCTCATGGCTACCCATTCAGAAGCCACATATATTATAAATCACTTCAACTCTCCTTACCGCATTAATCATTCTGTTATGCAAAATACCCACGATAAGCTCTCCCAGCTCATTTCCCCAAACCACCCTCAAACAGTTGGAGTAATAAAAAAATAACTCAGCAAGCTGAAATATCACACTTCCTTTTTGTCATCGAACTCTACACTAACTCTACACTAACACTCCCTTATCAGTGCCCTAACTGCATTCCCAATCTTACGCTTTTGCACATGGGAGTTCACCACCTTGATCTTCCATGTGATTTCTAAAGTTGCTAACCACATACCCAAAGGAGTTGGAGCCTGCAAGTTCTTTATCCCTCCCAAAGTAAGAGACAAAACAATTTGAAGACACAGCTGCTTTAAGCAAGATGCATGTCTATCTGGTCTTCTTGTGGATTAATATCTAATGCGATCAGAAAGAACTCTGTGATGTTTACTTATGTAGTTTGTGACTTCCATTTCATCTGAAGCATATTTTATCTAAATAAAAAAACAGCTGTTGACCAGTTACACGTATGAATGTACAACTAGGGCACACTCAGGCAATTTCTTGAACTATTTGGAGACTACATAGCTGCAATTTCCAGAGCTGTCTAGGGGATTCAGGCACTGTGGTCTCAGTCCTTTTAAGAAGAGCAGACACTTGCAACACTCTCTATTGGCATCAGAAATTTCATCCCCTAAGAAGGCACGTCCCATGGAGCAGCATAGGGTATAACAATAACCTACTCATAGAGAAACGAGTATTTTTTCCACATAACAGAGCTGTGTTGAGGCTTCCTGATCGCTGGGTGGGGAGACAGGTAAGACACTGGTTCTATTTTAGGGACAAAACAAGAGGTCCAGCATAAAGAGATTCTTAGATCAACTGCTCTCCAGTGCCCAACTATACAGAACCAGACCAAACCCTGCTTGGTAGGTAGGTAGGTCATCTGGCCAGGGATCCTCCTTCCCTAATCACCCACCTTGTTTGGCTTCAGAGTCTTGAAATAAAGGGCAAGAAACCTTCTCAGTCCACTCACTTGTGCTACAGAAATGTAATAGGTAATTCTGAAGTGTTTTTCTTTCCTTTCTAAAAACCAAATTATATATTCTCTACAGGTATGAATAACTTTTCCATTACCCAAATACTAAGATAGGCAGATAAGCCCTCCTTGATTAAGGAGGCATTTTTCTGCATTTCTCTGTCTTAGACTTTTCCTCCCTTTCTGTGAAACAGCATTTTAGATAAAATGTTGAAGTTCATTGATTTCTACTGCTTATTCCTCACCTGCAGCTACAAACCCATTTGTGTTACTGCAATTAATTACAGTAGAGATAATTATGGTGATACAAATACAGGATTATAAATTTTGGTTAGGGTTAGGCAGCAGGAGACAAGCTCCTCAGGGAAAAATTCTTGTTTTCATGTAAATGCTTATTAGAAATGAGAAAACACTCCTTCATTTGCAGAAAACTGAAGGGGGAATACAAATTAATTACTTCTCTTCTAAATTGCAAAAATAACATAATCTATGTTTCCATCAGGTACTGGCAGCTGTTATGGAAACCAGCCTATCCTTACAGCTAAAGGCAAAAACCCAGCACTGATGTTGCTAAAGGGATCCTCTAATTTTATCTGGCTCAGGCAATTAAAGCCAATGATATAATTTCATAGCAGTGCAAAATATATTATTCAAAGACATGTCTGTAGTGAAGAAAACAGTGATGCTGAGAGGAAAATAACATTTTTCTTTTCTGTCCGTACTTCCTTTCCCTCCACCTATGATGTCCTCTCTTTTCCACCCAGTTTCTCTCAGGTTTTGTCTCAGCCACAAATCCCAGCACCTTCCATCCTCCTCCTTGGCCTGGGTTCAGAAGATATTCTGTAAGCTGCAGTCCTACACACAGGCCTGCTTGTGAAAGCCATTACTATGAGAGATAAGAGCCCCTCAAAAGGAATCTGAAGACAAGAATTATATATGGATGCAAATGTCACCAATTTCTGTTTGAGTCAGTAACCCCTTCCATCAGCAGAAAATAAATCAAATGTCATGGAATTTAGGGAGTTTTCCAGTTCTTCATGGTAAACTTCTGCTCAGCAGTTTCTAGAGCTAGAATGCTCTATGCTGCTCTTCAACCAGACATTCATTGTAGAATATTACCTTTTGGCAGCGAGTCTGAATCTGCCCTCACAAGGCTGTAAATCTGGTCTAGTGGGAGGCATCCCTGCCCATGGCAGGGGGTTGGAACAGATGATCTTTAAGGTACCTTCAAACCCAAACAATTCTATGATTCTATGAA
This sequence comes from Jacana jacana, assembly GCA_013400555.1. Taxonomy (NCBI): domain Eukaryota; kingdom Metazoa; phylum Chordata; class Aves; order Charadriiformes; family Jacanidae; genus Jacana; species Jacana jacana. The sequence continues at coordinate 48,721 of VZTM01008324.1, forward strand.
ATCCACTGGAATTTAACTACCACTAGAGAAACACAGTTGTAGAAGTTCAGATTACTAGGCAGGACAATAGTGCTTCATTACTTTGCACGCCCATGTGACCTGGAAAAAGATGAGGTTAGTAGCACTTATTCAGTGTAGTATTATAAGGAAATATTCCCTCAAATGCTATTTGGTGTGGGCAAAATACCATGGAACAATTGTATTCTCATAGGTCTGTGAAGACTACCCTTTTCCGCAGAAGGAACTAGAACCTCACACTTTTATTTAGCAGATGGACACCTTGGGGAATGTGGGGTGAAAAGCAATGCCCTACAGCTGTTTTTAATGGAACTCCAGAGATATTTACCATGGGTTGGCTGGTCCTTGATGATGGTGTAGGTTATCTCAGAGTCACGGGCACCAGGTAGCTCAGCGTGCAGAATTGTCTTGGAGATCTGTAGCATACCTCCCTGGGGCACCCAGACCAGGGAATTTGTCACCAGCTGAGGACTTCTGTCATTCTGCATGCAGGGGGACAGCATAAAAAAAAACAGCTTACTTGAGTATCAGCAACGCTGCATGATGGAAAATGATGGAAATGATGGAAAAATATTTTTAAGTGAAAAGGATCAAGCAGAGTATTTTGGAATTTCTTATGCATTCCCTGACTGTCTGCTTGAAGACATGGTTGTGCATCCTTCACCTGGATTCCTCGGAACCAATTCTCACCCTGTAGAGCTGACCTTGTCCTTCAATCTTTCTAATTTCCCATCGCTGACCCTAAAGCTTCTTGACCTCAGTCTCCCTCCATAATTTTGTTTTTTACCATCATCCTCATTTTCTCTCCACTTGACTTTTGACGTGTCTTGACAGAACTGATCTCCACGGCATAGTGGAAAATTCACTGCTATCAACATGTGAAAAAAAAGTATCCAGTCTACTACACTGGTTTGATTGGATCGCAATCTTCTCTCACATCTCTCCATTTTATTTCTAAAAATACACACCTTTCAAGGGTACTTACAGAACGACAGCTTGTTACCCACTCAGAACTATCTCTCTATGGCATCCCCTCCACCTTTACACACATCTATAACTGTTCTCACCTCTTCATGAACAAATCCAGGTTCAAGATGAACTCCATGCTTTTCTACAAGATGGGGGAAAACTGAACTCAGGGGTATGCAAACACTCAGGATGAGTTTTAGCAGAAACATGAACTACAACAGTTTTGCTTGAACAGCAGCGGTGTAACATTCCAAAACTGCATATAGAAATTTCACTCTAGTAACTACTGCACCAAATCCACATCACTACATACTTGTAGGGAGACTTTTAGATCAGTTGTCTTCTCTCCGTGTGGGGATGTGAAGTAATCTCTTAACCACTTTTATAAAACTGAAGTCTGCCTGAGCATCCATCAGACTCTTTTTTTTATTTTGCTGGGTTTTCCAACCTTCAAATTATTCCTGTGGCTTTTTCTTCCCCCAAATATTCATTCATGCTTCTTGCAACTGTGGATGCCAGGAACAGATGCAGCAGCAGTTTCACTACCATTTTCATATACTTCAGCAACACTGCTCAGGCATTCGAGGATTACATTAGCCCTTTCTGGCTCTAAATTACTTTCTTAGCTCAATCTCTATTGGGCAGGCCACCAAAATCAAAACCCCCATGACCTCTTCTGTGTCATGGTTCTTTCTTATAAGCCCAGTAGCTGTAAATGTGACTTCTGATCTTGATTTCTGCAGATTCACCTTGAAACTGGCTACAGTGAACTGAATACTCAGTCAAAATCCTGACTGCTCCATGTAAGTGGTCACCTTCCTCCTCATTTACTACTCCACATAATTATGTGTCGCCCTCAAACTGATAAATGACTCGTGCTTTTCTGAATCTGCAACAGAGATAGTTGAGAGAGCTAAAAAAGATGTTTGTAAGAAAGAATTACATTAAAGGAATATTTCCCATCCCCATTTTGATGTGTCTGCTGAGCACTTTTCACCCATTGAATTTGCACCACACTTACTTTGCACAGTGTTAATTTGTAAATGCCACATGATCACAGACTGTGTCAGGTCAAGAGCCTCCCAGTACAACGGTGGTTTTATTTATTTAAAGAAGAGTGAAGAAGAAAAACAAACCCTGTGCTAGCCAAGAGAAGCCTGTCAATATATATGATGGCTTTCCTTTGACCTTATAGATTGTGACACTTACAGGTCTCGCAAAGCGTAACTCTGGAACAGGAAATGAACTAAAAAGGTCAGAAAGGTCCCTGGATTTATTGTGTAAGGAGAGAAGAGAGAGACTAGCCACACTACAAAGACTAATAGGCAAAATGTACTGTTTGAAAATAAAATATTTCTAAGTGAATGTTAATTAAACACAAGGTTGTCATTTTGCTATAAAAATGGAACCTTTTGGCTTTTTGGTAATTAAATTATTAAATGTTCCTTCCCTGGTCACAATAAATCAGTCTGGTATATTGTAATACCATTTCCACTTGGCCTTCATGCTGCAATCCTGCTCGTTAATAAGAATACATGCATGAGACAGCACTTGTTGTTGGCTAATCTTTTTAAAAATATATCTAGGGACAAGCTATTGTTGATCTGAGTGCTCACCCTGTGTTCAGCAAAACAACTAGAATCACAGTAGATCGTTATTTTTTATTAGTGTTACCTGATGACACAGTTAGCAAACTGCGGGACTGAATTCGCAGCATGGGAAAAGTGTTTTCAGAGCACGCTCCCCGGTCCATGCTTCAGCTACCTGCCCCCAGGCAGAGCAAGATGCAGTGTCTTGCAAATACCTTGGAGACCTTCCTTGGCTGGATCTCCTCTAGAGATCCAACACACCCCTAAAATAAACATCTTTTGTCTTTTTTCCTGCATTCCCCTTACCCTCTCAGAAAAGGAAGGCTTCCATATCCCATCAGCAATGGGCAGATCACATGTGGGTAGGTCTGAGCTCCTCTGACTTACTGTCTGCAGCCTGTGATCCTATTTTCTAGGGCATGGGCTCCTTATTCCCCATTGGAACACAACCAGTGGTGCTCTGCCAAAAATGAAGCACCAGCAGGACCCAAATTAACTTCACAGAAGCTGTAATTGTTAGAGAATGTCAACAAAAATAGACAGCAGTGCAAATCGTTATTAAGAGCTCTGAAAATAGAGGCCAGCTGTTCAGACTGCAGTAGGTCAAACAAAGTGTTTGGATGGGGGCAAACAGGGAAAAGCAGGCCGTTAGCAACCAAAGGGACTAAAAAAAGCACCTCACAGAAAACAAGGTACACCTGCTGTGAAGAAACAAAACCCTCTAATTCATAATATTTGGAAGGTTATGTTGTCCTTCATTTATGTTTTCACACTTTCACCCCAAGTGCTACTATGGATTAATGCCTGAGAATTATACTGTCTGAGCCCATTGAACAGGAATCCTAGAAATGGCCTTTCATACCAGGACTTAGTATATAAAACCATCCAGCCACGTTTTATAACAAGCTCTGTATACTCAGGTAAGTCATATGGTTAGAAACCACACCTTGTACTCCCGTACCTCCAGCCAGGGTCCTACCAGGCTCTTTAGCCATCTTAGATGTATGCCAAGGACAAAAACACCCAAGCGTCTTTGCCTGTGCGTCTCAACAGCACCTTTTCAGAAACAAACCCTACGTGCATTTCAGCTCCCAAGGCTACTCCACAAAGAAGATAATTAGGATGAGGCAGGAGCTGGGTTTTTGCCAGCTTTACCCTCACCCTAAAAGCCGCTCTACTCCCACCTCTTTCACCACCTTCATTCTTCCCTGTAGCCAAATGCTGCACTTGGAAAGACAATGAGAGACAAGAGAGTGCAAAATCGGCCAATAAAAGAAACTGTACTCAGCAATTCACCCTCACTGGCATTTACAAGAAGCTGCTAAATCAATAGCAAAAAGAGCAAATTGCATTACAAGCAACACAGAGTGGTGCCCAAGTGCTTTTAGAGTCCTTCTGATCTTACGCAGGCTCCTCCGGGCCACATAAGCGATCTGGGTAAAGAAACCACAGGCAGGGGTGCTCCTGTTCCAGGAGTCCAATAACTCAACATCAGCCTTGAAAGCAACCCCTTCTTCATTCCCAGACTGATGTGTGAGTCATGCCACTAATTATCATTAATTCCTACTGCAGCTTTAGGAGCACCCACAGGGTCTAAATGGGATCAGTCCCTCCTTGTGCTAACTACCCGCACGCACGTAGCGCTTGTAAACCTCACTGAAAATTTTCATGCCCAACTTGCTGTGAAAGGCACCTAATACAGCAGAGGACAAAAGAGGGATAACATCATCTGCTCCTAACTCCATTGCACAGAGTGGAAGATTGTTTAATTCTCAGATCCATACCTAAGAAGACTGCAAACAGCGGACTTCTCCAACAGCTCTATTTTTCATTACTCTTTCCCAGTAACTAAAGGATAAGGAAATGTTCAGTTGTTTTTTTTTCCTCCTGTTTTATCACAATACTACAACACCAGAACTGAAATGTTTGACAGCACTTCAGACTATTTTTTTCAAGGCTCCACCACACATACCATATGTATGTCACGACTTGTTTGGCTAGGATTTGCTTCATAAAGAAATGGAATGTTTCTAACTTTACTGCAGTAACCTCTATAACATTCAATATAAAGTGCCACTTCATGTTCCAAATATGAAAGAGACAAAAAGCCATTATTCAATTATGGACTGCAACAAAAGCAAGAAACACAAATTAAAATATTTCTTACTAATTTCTGAATTTAGGTATCTGTGCCCCATCCTTCAGAAAGCTATCAAATAAAACCATGCATCAAGTGAAAAATTTCAGTGGAGTGAACAGCAGAAGACACCACCACCACCAAAGTACCAGTGATACACCTTATTAGCCCAGTTGTTTAGTTCACGTGTGGTCCTTTTGTGTCTCCAATCACACTCCCATTAGCCCCATGACTGGTTTGCCTCTCTCATCAGCCCTCTCCCTGCCATCCACTCATTCTCTAATTCATTGACTGTACCAGTGCAAAAATCTCACCTGCAGTTCCAGAAAATCTTTTTATCAAATAGCTATGGACTTGGAACTGTCAAAGCTGCACAATTTGAGCTCAACCATTCCTGTTGCAAACCAAAAATTCAGGTGACTTCCAAAACTCAATCAATCCACTGCTTTCTCCTGTCTGTGACCTCCTGTCGGTAAAGCAGGATTAGTGATACCTCGGGGACACAGTGATAATTCTCCAGACTTCCAATTTGCCTGTGAGGGTTTATGCCACAGCACGTACCTTGGGAGCAATCTTAATGTGGAACAGGATGTTCTGGAAGTTGTACCCATCATTCACTTGCAGAAGAACTGCATCATCCCAGGTATCAGAGCCATCATGAGCGTAACGCAGCAGTCCGCCAGCAAGGTCATCCAGGTGGAACACTTGGACTGCAGAAGCTGAATCTCCAGTAGGCTTGATCAGCTGCCCATGATGTGGAGGCTCTAAAACCATCAGCACCACGTCCTGAGGATTGTCACTGTCTCTCACACCAAGCAACAGGTCTGTTATAGTTCCAGTTTTCCCTCTGCGGACGAGGAGGACCTCATTTCTGAACACATACGGGGCCTGAAACACAAAAGCAGCCCCTAGGTGTATGCTAGACCTTAGCACTTTGATCATGATCATAGTCTGGAATGAAAAATGTGGGGTTAAGGAAATCAGCTCACTTCATCCCTGGAAACATCCTATTTCTAAGCAGCAGAGAATCACTCTCCACACTTTCCTCCCCAGCAGGCAGATATAAGAATATCAAGCAATTTAGACTGATTTAGTAACATTAAAATAAGATTCTCAAACCACAGTAAGCTTAGGAAAGGAAAAAAAACTTAGGACATTTATATAGAAAGCAGTTTAGTTATCAGCTAGAGCCTGCATTCCCTTTGCTGTCTGCACAGATAAAAGATAAGGGACTCTGCTTTATTACCATCCATGGAAAATCAAACAGAAATGTGGACCCCAACTCTTTTGGGGGGTCTACGTGTTCCATGTATAACGTGCACAAGCAGTTCAGGGTGGGCTGGGGATGGAGACACACCACGTTCTCCTTGTATATAACCTACAGCTTTGATAACTTCGACATCTGTCAGAGCGCTGATGCTTGAGAATAAGACCCGAGACAACCTACATGCCTAGGCTATCTCTTTAAGATGAGTTGCAGAGAGGAAGCAAGGAAGAGTGGCAGGAGAGGGAGAACAACCAACACAGGACACCATTAGCAGTGAGCCAAACTGAGAGGCAGAAGCTTGAATTAATGCTTCTAAGCATTAATTAAGAATTAAGAAATTAGTCGACCAACTAACACTGAAGGATGTGCTTTTGCTTGTCTCTAACTGACAAAGTCTATCTCAACGACAGCAAGACTGGGTGTTGCCAGCATCATTATTTGTTTATTTTCAAAAACTCCACACAGCCCTAATTATCCTACAACAATGATCAGCTACAGCCCACATTTCTGCTGGTTTAAATTAGTTCTCAAGTTCTTTGCTGTCAAGAGAGTTTAAATCTGCAGTCCCTATTGATTGGAATAAACATCATTTGCCATCAGTAATACCTTGCCTCGGGAGGGGAGGTGATCCCACAGAGACAAAGTCAAAGCCCTGAGAACATTCAGTAGAACACTAACTGCTGCCGCCCAACCTGCGTATAACTTATCAGGGCGATTAAGGATTGGCAGGCAAAATTCCTATTATTAAATCCCACTTATGTATTCCGGGGCAGTGACTGCAGCTCTCATTTAGGTGAATGTCCTACTGAGGTAAACAAGAGATTAGACTAAGCAAAGATTTCAGCACCAGCCAGAATCAATAGACACGCAACAGGATCAAAACCCACAGTTCTTACACTAAAGGACAAACCAGAATGCTTCTAACTTCCCGAAGTTACAGAATGACTAATAGGGAATACAATGATTAAACCCACAAAATGCAATTAAAAATATGGTAATTCCTAACCCTGAACCTACCACATCTCTAGGACCCCAAACTGGAAAGAAGCCAAGCAGTGCAAAGTCTCAAGATCATCAGAGAAGCACAGAAATTACGCATCTCAGGAACTGTTTCTTATAAGGAACACTAGACATATTAATCTAAAGACCCCCCACATGGCATCAGCATGGTATGTAGTGAGCAAGTCAGCAGCTCACCACGCTTTTGAGCTGCTGGCTACACTCTTGCTACACTCAGCAGGAAGCACAGAATAGCACTAGCACCTTCAGACACAAGCCCATCCACCACTGCAATGATTAAAAGAAATTAATTTCTTAAACTACTCATTATGAGGATGGACACTGAGTCAGGCTTGTAAGCAGGAAGGAGTCAGCACTAAAAGAAAGAATGATAGCCAGATTTCCAGTTACAGTTTTATCAAGCCATTTAATGTCCCTCTGAGGATGTAAATGGGCCTTAAGAGCAGCAGACTCTCGTTTGCACTTTAAAATCTCTTTACACAGCTAAAATATGCCAAGTAGCCCCAACAACTTCTGTTCAAGTAAAGCTATCTCAATGAGCTTTCAACTGGACAGCTTGCGTGCAGAAAAAGCTTAGAGTAAGCTGCAAAACCTCTTTGGACACCTGGAGCGAGTCCATGGTGAACTTGCTGCCACGCAGGACCAGCAGCAAGCGGGATGCCAGGCTGGGCACCTCCAGCACATCCACTGCCCTTGCAGCAGCAGCAGAGGAACACCTGGAGCTGGAGTGGGAATCAAAGCCCATCCAGAGGGATGTGATGATATGACCTGCTGACAGGCTGAGCTTGGCACACACAGCTAGGCTGGGCTTGAAAAATTCCTCCTCTCTGTAATACTGTGCCCTCTCCCTTAATGTGGATCTCCTGCATCTCCTCACAACTTGGACTTTTAGAGAGCCCACCCTCAGAAAAGGAATCACAGCCGTACTGCCTGTATACCCTTCTCTTGGGTGAGAATACCTTCTCTTGAGTGAGGCTCTCCACGATACCACGCTACAGACTTTAAATAATATGAGAGACATGGACACTTGACAGTACCATCATCTTGCCACAAGTGGTGAGCAGTTTAAGAGACACACTTTAAATAGCTCATGCTGATTTAATTCCCAACTGTCCTAGAACAGAGCATTCAAGTAAATGCTCTTGACTGTCAAAGCACCCCTACCAAAGGGATCAATCATCGTTCAACTGCCCTGTAGTAACAGACTGATCTAGACCATCTATGGATCCAAAGAACAATTTAAACAGTAGGGACTCCTTAGCCCTCAATGATAATTGCTCAATGATTGCACAGCTACAATTCTCCACACAAGTAAAATTACATGGACCAGCTTCTTCAGTCACTTACCCCAACTCCAGTTCTTTCACATGACTTTTGGCTGCCTCTCAACTAAGTGACAGTTGAGCCTAATTTGCCTAATCTGCACTACAGCTCAAGTTTTGGCCAGCTCCCTTGTTATCACCGCAAGAAACCAGAGCTCCAAATGGTACAAAATTTGTGGTTGTTTTCAAGCTTTGTTACATTACCTGTGTTGAAAACGCTTGAATGTTGACCACCTCAGGTCGGGAGAAGAACTGTTGATCGCTGACTGTCAGGGAAAACTCTCCTTTCCTAAACAAGTCCCCAACAAGCCAAAATACAGATAATATAAATTAATGAAGTACTTTTGCAGGACTTGATAGCGATAAAAATATTACATATTCAAAAAAATTACTAGCTTTGTGACAGAAGCTTTAGCTCAAGTTTTTTCAATTATGGTTTTATAGTATTTTTTTCTGAAGATTCACAACAGTCACAACATGCAATACCTTCAACTATGTAATAATATGCCCTCGTTTCCCTTTAACTAACGTTACCTACACAGGATTGCATCTCCAAGATAAAGTACTGATTGTAGATGTCAGCTATTCACCACTAAAGAAAAATGTCACTTACCTGGCTTCAGAACAGCAGCTCTCACTTTTCAGCATTTTTGCTTCCTATTTACTTTTCAATAATGCCACCCAATAGCCTTGAGCATAAAGTAGCTATGTTTCTCACAACAAGATGCTGACATTTCACTGTGACTACCAGACAGACAAAAAAAACCCTCATGATACAAAAATACTTGCCTTAAGTCCAGGGAACATGAGCTAACCCTTGGCATCAGAAGGTTCAAAGTCTTACTGAGAACAACGGATCAAAGAACACCCTAATACATCTCAGAAGAAATTTAGAACAATTCCAATGATACCAGTCTAGTCCCAAGGCTTTATGGTGATGTAAATCAAGTGTGAAATTTGGCAGGATGACTGGCTTATTGCCTGGCAGCAGGAAAAATCTGCTTCCTTGTGACATGCTGGCAGCATGAGCATTGCCAGCTACTAATCACCACTAATTATCCCACGACACTAATAGAGCTCGTATCGCAGGCAGAGAAGTTATGGCCGAATGCAGGCTATGCTGCAGAGCATAGCAGTGACATTGTTTGAGCATCTCCCTCACAGTATCAAGAAATCATTGTAAGAACCAGAGTAATATGCCAGTTTTAAACCCACAGCAGAGCATCCTGAAGATGCGACAGACCCTTGCACCCCCAAAGCACAACAGGTTTGGCAGCTGGATCACAGTGACCTCCTATACCGTAACCAGAGAAGCTTTGCACCATCCTTTATACTGTGGTACCATATAAGTACATTGATAATTTATTTAACAGCAGTGAAAAGTGTGCTTCACTGGAAGAATGTCTCCAAGGATCTACCTGTTCTCAGGATACATCTTTGGTTTGCTGTTTTTACAGGCAAGAGGTCTGGGAAAAAAGCTTCCTAAGAGTCACCTGGACTTCTCTTTGCTGTGCACAAAGCGGACTTTCTTCTCCTTCACATCCTTGTAGCTGAAGTGGTTGCCTTTGCTCAGCAGCACCTCTTTCCCATTCACCACCATCACTAGCCTGCCGTTGGAGGGCGTGCTGTTGATATGGAACAAGAGCTGTCCCGTGTCACCACCCAGATCACGCACACCCAGTAGGGAGAGGTCCAGGGGCTTTATCCCGCCAATTCCTACTGTGAGGGTACTGTTCACATGGAAGCTCAAGGGATGCTTGCTGGCTAAAAAGAAAGACAGTAAAGGTGTTACTGAATGAATTACAGCCACGGGCTGTGTTGGCATCTTGCTGTCACTACCATCTTTTGGATAACAGACCTGAGCCTTACAATGCTCTCTTCATTACTAACCTAGGTGGACAACCATCATGTCAAGAAGAAGCACATTCATAGATACTTTAGGAAACAAAAACATTGCAGAAAAATAGTTGCCAACTTTTAATAGTCAACATGAAACTGCTCAAAACTGAATTCCAAAATGCCACTGAATGAACACTACATCTTGCCTTAAAATCTGCTGGAAGTCTGCCAGCTCGGGTGCTTTATCATGAGACACTCACCTTCTTCACACTCTCTGGTCCATGTATTGCCATAGAAACCCTGGCCACAGACAGAAACACAAATCTTATTCTTCAGAAACGTGGTGCTGTCACAGAGGTGGCACAGCCTGTCACTGTCACAATCCAAGCATCCAGGAGGACAAGCTGAATCGGATGGAAAGCACAACCCCATTGAGACACTGCAAAAACAATGCAGCCACTGGTGCGCAGAGCTGTCCCCGGGGGTCAGAACAGAAACACCACTGCTATTTTTGTCTTACCTACCTGACAAAAACAATCAAAAAAGAAGGGGCAAATAGTTGAGATAAAAAAGCTGTTAAGAAGTTCCTTCCCCATTTGACCACTGTTTTCCATTGACTACAGAGAATCTGAGATGATCTTCCAAATGGAAGAAACACATATTTAAGTAAATATACCAATTTGAAAAAAATACTCCAAACACACATTCATGTCCTACACAGCTTGATAATCTTTCTAAAAATGTGGGTTTAATACCTGCTTTTTACTATACAGTGTGTACACAAATACACACGCACTAGAGGCCATCTACATTGGATCTCCTTCCTCCTGAATTAGGCACGTTTACATGGAGATACAGCCTGTTCTCTAATTCTCAGGTGACTGAGAATTGCCTCAACAGCAGGTCTAGCACAGTGTCCAAGAACTTCCTCCTCACCTTAGCCTTGCAGAGAGAAAGCAGTGTACAGAGAACACAGACTACGACCCCGGTCCCTCTGCACCCCATCACGCTCTCTGGGCTCACCTGAGCATTTTCGCTGTGCGTGGTCGGCGCGGTATCGCTTCCCACATTTGTGAACACAGTGACCACGCAAGAGGAAAAATGGGGCTTCACAAAGGCTGCACTCATCTGGTTGGCGACACCGAAGGCAGTGCTGACCACACCCTAAAAGACATATGTAAAGAGTTCGTTCATCTCAACACCGCTTCCAACTGCTTCCTGCCCCAGGAGGCTGTAACCCCCTGAAGGAACCACAGCTCCATTGCATGTGTGGGCTGGAGGGCAGGCAGAGATCTGAAGCTACAGAGTGCCTTCTGAATGCAAGACGTGCACTCAGTGGGGTAACGTGTTGGCAGCAGTGATTAGGGGTAATGCTCAAGAAGAACTCACTCTGGCATGTGTCTGATTCCTTGTAGAAAGCTGCAGGGCACTGTTCCAAACAAGCTCCTTCATGGAGAACGTAGCCTTCCATGCACTGCAGGCAGTCGGTCCTCTGGGGACCTTTACAAGCATTACAGCTCCAGTCACACTCTGCAAGGAAAGAAGTCAATGCAGGGCAGGCCTTTCTGGGGTGCTCACCCTATACAAGTGCTTTGCACTTGGGGTCTACAACCTATGGGAATAAAAGCCCTAGGAGCAAAAGCACAGTCAAAAACTGTTAAAAAAAGACTAAAACCAGAAGGAAGCATGATTCATACTGAGTGATTTCTTACAACTCAAGATACGGGTGGGGTTTTTATCCCTCTTGGACTTAACGTGTTCTGACTGTGTCTAACATGAGCAGGCATGGCTCCTGCTCAGCATTCAGACCTGCTAACACTGGCACAGTGTTGTTGCCTCACTTTATCCCTATAAGCAGCAAAGCTTCTTTTCTGCCAACACTGAGCTTGTTGCTCAGTAGCAATTATCCACCCTGCATCAGCAACCTCACGCTTTCAAATGACTCTGACCAAAAGAAAATGAAATTGTTGTCCCTCACAGACCAAATGACCACCTGAAAAGTCTACTGGCCAGAAACACACTGGATCCAGCTGGGATCAAATCTGCCTTCACAAGCCCTTGTACTAGGTCCCCTTCAGTCTTCAGCAGAGTTCCAACCATGCACATGTGACCAAGGACTGACTACTCAGGCTGCCAACAGTACTGTTTGCTTTTTGGTGGCACTTAGAGGGTCTGTATCAGCAATTAATGACAGACACATTTGGCTGATGAGACAGACAAATAGGCAAGAGCAAGAGCAGGGGAAACAAGGACTCATTGAGGTGAGCTCAACTACTCCAGTCCACGCAGCATGTCCAAGACAAAGCAAGGATAAGTCCTGCGTCTTTCCAACACCCCAAACATCAGACAATGTCACCTCTCTGAAGAACTGCAACATTAAGGGGACAGATCCTGTTCAGTTCAATTAGGTTTAGGTGATGAGAGAGCCAGCTAGAAATGAATGCTGAACAACAAGTCATTCGGATTAGATCCTGGTTTTAGTGGTGCTAGTGGCAATAAAGCCAATAAAGTTACTTCCATTATGGAACACTCTCCTTGGGAGTTCTGGAAATCCTTCAAGTCATGTGTCTTTTAGATCACCCCAAACTCTTGTTTCTGCAGTCATCCAGTGATGCAGTATTTAATAAGACAGAGAGAAGCAGGTAAGCACACAAGGCCCTCTAAGAACTCTAAACCAGATTGTGCCTGGTAGGCTCACTCGTTACCCAGCTGACCCATGACTAAATGAATGGCTGGACCTGACCCTAGAAAAGTTTGCTGCCCCACTTACTAAATCAGTTACAAGAGACGGATTTGCAATAATCTCGTTTCACTGAAAGGCTGAAGCATGTGACAGCAAACTGCCAAAAAAGAGAAAAAACAGTGAAAGCCTTGCAAGTGGTCTCTCACTAGACAACTCCCCCCCATCATACACACTTTTTAAAGCAGGCCCAGATTTTGCTGCAGTGTAACGCAGTCTTAGCCAAGGCACTTGCAATTTTTTGTTTTTTTTTTTTTTTTCTTTAAGCCAGCAATGTATTTTTCACCTCTGCAAGTCTTGCTGGAAAAATCCAGATAATACTGCTGAGCACAGCTCTCGTACTGGCATTCTCCAAACAACAGGACCTTGGCTGGATCTCTGCACGACGTACAGCTGGCAGCCGATTCACAGCTCAGGCACTGCCTGTTGCAAGCTGTGGAAAGACAAAGGCAAAGAAAATAACTGTAATTACTGATGCACCAGCCAACTGTACAAGTAAAAATGGTATTATCCTGCAAACCCACTCCTCCTCTTGTCCTCTTTTAAGAGATGCCTGTGGAGACTTCAGAGTTTTTGCTTCTTATATTCAGTTTCACAGTCTCCAAAACAGAAAAAACTTCCCTCCATTTGGAGTAGACTGTTACGTCTCCTCACACACTTCACAGACTCCTCTGGACAGGTCAGGGTAAAACGCTGACCTGGAATTCAAATCCCCAAATAAGGGCTTTCCCTACCTTTGTTTTTCTAATTTCCTTTATGTAGCCTGCATTTGATGCAATTCCAGGCTTAACCCATGAATGCAGATATTTGGAGACCATAGCAGACTGCTGCAGTCCAGTTAGCAAACCATGGCGGGACCAAGGCCCACTTAATTTCACTTAATATTTTCACCTTTTTATTAGTACATAGTATAAAATTTTGGAGCTGTAGGGAGCAAATAAAGATGCTAGGAAAAAATAATTCAGGAATTTACTGAATCTAGGATCAAGTTTAGAGGTTCAGAATATTTCAGCTCCCCTCTTTGATGTCCAGGGTCTAAACTTCTCAGGATGTGGTCCCAATAGCCAAGTGTACTCAGTGCTGATGTCAGAGCTCTTACTAAATCCACAGCAGAAGATTTAATAGCAATGTGTTATCAAAAACTGAACAATATTTCCTAGCCCTTTGCCTATGCATTGAAAAGCTCACTCCCACTCCAGTGAGGCAGAACTTAACAAAAACAATATGCAGGAAACTCATGGAAGTTCACGTGGTGTTGAGGGATCTGGTGTAGGGGAGAACTTGTAGAGTAGGGCAGATGGTTGGACTCAATGATCTCAAGGGTCTCTTCCAACCAAAATGATTCTATGATTCTATGATCTGCTATCTATTAACAACTGTAACTGCCCTGCTAGCAAGTACCACGATGGTGTATGCAAAAGGGACTGCTAAATTCCCTCCCAACTATCCCTCAGTGTCACTAAATCCATATGGAGTCAGAATCCCAGGCTCAATTCTGTACTTATGATAAATGAGAAAAAGCTCTGAAAACACAGCCTGGAGTGTTTAAACTAAACAATAAAGCATAGTTGGCCATTTTTAATGGAAAAACCAAACAAAAACTCTCACAGGATTTAGCACAACTACAGTTCAGGTCCTAAATACTGACATTACTTGCAGTAATGTCTTGGTGACATGCTAATTGTGGAATGCTAATTTATTGATATGCCCATTGTGGAAACACAATTCAATTTACTTTTAATTCAAGACCGAGTTTTATACCCACAAAACCTCAAAATCCCAAAGTAAATGTGAAAATGCCCACATTTCTCTCATTGAAACAAGAGCCTAGTGCTCTTCAAAATAGTTACTTGTTTTAGCTCATTTAAAAGATGTGCAGAAGGTCTGCATTTCATTGAGGTACAAATGATTTCTAACAAAATGTTTACCTAAAGAATCTAGTAGCTGGTTTTATGTTCTGTGGTGCCAGTCTGATTTCATTTTACTTAAGACTACTACTTGGAAAAAGTACTATTTGTAGTGCCATGAAAAGCCAACTATTAAAAGTATGATAAAACATTCCACATGAGATCTAAATCTATAGAAATCGGGTTACCCACAAAGGCATGCCAGAACAGTAAGCAAAAACTGTATTTGAAAGCAATCCTGTCTGCTTGTTTTATCAGCCTGACTCCATATCTGCATTTTTAAACCCATGAAGAACTTGCTAAGCGCTGCACCGTTCCTCAGCCAGCACCTCATTGAGTTTAAAAATATCTCTCCGAGCTTCATTCCAAAGCCGAGTTCCTCAAAAGTGCAACGGGGCTAAAATAAACGTTGAAGAGAGACCAAATCTTCTCAGGGTAACAGCCAACCTCCCTTTAAACAATTTTCATTACCTCTAAGTGCTAGCTTTCTCGCAGCCTGGGACAGTTTATATCTACATGGCTTATCAGCAGTACTTCACTTGAAAACGCACAAGTGACACTTGGAATGACAAAAATCCAATGCACCGACACACTTTACCGTGAGCCTCCTGCTACAAGGATTACACACACTTCTCAAAAAGCCATTTGCAATAAGGAGATTAGAGTAGTTCAATTTTCTTGCAAAAAAAAAATCTATTTGCATTTGAGCTACCAAAACCAAATTCAGGAAGGGTACAGTCCTGATGTCCTGAGGGAGAAGCTATCGATAGGAGCGTTTTCATTAGAAAGGGGTGTTTTAATTAGGAAGGGAGGTATTCTGGTGTAGTCAGCAATAAGAGAATCCATACTGCAGGACAGAACAGTGAATACCTTGTAAAGCCTGTAGGAAACTAGTCAGGACAGTAAGAATCCCATGATTCCCTTTTTTTATTCATCTTTTTTATTACCTGCCTCTTTTCATTATTATTGAATGGCCCTTATTTTTTTCTCTCAACGGAAAAATGGTACAAAGTCTGTACCTGTTTCCTTGAACTCATGCAAGGTGTCTCCATTTCTGCTGATCAGGTGGAAATAATAGTTTCAGGAGAATCATATATTTTAACAAAAGGCAGGTAAAGCTGACAAGCATATCAGCTTCTTCCTACAGGATCTCATCAGTAAAAAATTGGGTCAAGTCAGGATGACAATGATACCTATACTTAGTGCAGTGGAACAGAGTTATTTTATCATAAATCAGGATAATTTAAATCAGGGTAACACAGGACTTAAGAAATCTGAGTGTTGGGGTTCACAGCAGCCAAACCTCTGAAGCGCTCGCTCATTTTCAGGTGTGTGTGTATTACAAGGGGTCAATTCAAGCAGGTTTCTTTCATATCTTTTATGCCTCTGGGCCAGATAATTTTGTATCTTGGAACATCAAGCCCAAGAATTGTGTGAGGAATAACCCAACTGATGTTAGGGCCAGATAGAACATAGAATAATAAAGGAAAAGAGGGGCGCTGAGAGGTTCACAAAGGGACAGCAGGAGTAGGATAAAACATTACTAGACTTAAGACCACATCAATTGCACCACAGAATTGTCAGATTCTATGATTCATTGGAAGGTAAAAATATCACAGCTCAAGTCCATGGAGGCTGTGCCTACCGAGCTGTACCTTGTTTCTAGGGAGGTTTCACACGTGGAAAAATGTAGCATAAATGTCACAGTGTTAATACAGCTTCCACAGCAGGTATTGGCAGGTCGTGCCGTGGGGAGGGGGGTTGCCTTAGTAAGAATTGATTAAAACTGGTCTAAACTTGTTGAGTTTCCACAAAACCCAGAATCTACCAGTACTACTGGTCACTTTCCTGTGTAACACCTCGACAACCTAACAAGGAAGCCTACACAAACTCTCCTGCAGATTTTACCTACTGGGCCCAAACCCTCTTGTATTTGAAGATGGTAACAAAGCTGCAACTGTGTTCAAGCTTAAACACAGCTGTAGGCTCTGTTTTTGAGGCAGCTAATCACCTCTGTCAACTCACATCGAATTTTTAGGCACTCAAAATCTTTCTTTTGCTGGCAAGAGGAACAGTAAGTGAAGAAACAAGAAAAGACATGCCAGAGAACATACTGTGGCAAGGAGAGGTGGGTTGGAGACACTCACGTTTGCAGGTCTGCCTGTCATCCCTGTAGTATCCTGGGGAGCAGGCTGGCACACACATGCTGGTGTGGGAGAGAACCAGGCTGGCGTTGCAGGAAGAGCAGGAAAACGGGCCCCCGCTGGTGCAGGTTTTACACGAGGTGTGACACTCTGCAGGGACAGCAAGAAGAAGTGTTTCTGTTCAAGGAAAAGCAGATCTTCAAGCAAGTTTCACACGGTCCATCAGAAGCACTCTCTGAAAATGAGCATGGTGACACTGAGTACCAGTAGTTCCCACTAAGTTGAAGCCCTTACTGGTGCACACCAATCAGGAGCAGAAAAACAGCCAACCCAGCTCATGACAGACGGATTACATGGGTTTATTCGTGCTCTGCATGCCATTCACATCATCTCTCTCCCCTCTTCTCCTTTATCTCTCTTTTTACCCATTCCTCCTCTCCTCAAGCTTCCCTTCTCATTAAGAACAACCCTACAGGATCCATCCAAGATCTACCAGAAAAGAGTAAAAGAAAGGCAAGTGTGTAGCAGGACCTCCCTCTCATGCTTTCTCTCAACTAGTTTCATGTCAGATCCACCCAAAACTGATGCGCTTTGTCTATTTAGGAACCATCTAGTGCTTTTCTGTCAGCTCCACACCTCCCTGAAGATTTACACCCCTCCCTTCGGCAGGCGTTGCACAGCTGCTACCTACTGCAAAAAGCAACACTGAGAGAGAACAATCAATCTCTATGTGCTCTCTCTCCATTTCACTCACTACTTCTTTGCAGGCTTCCATCATATTTCTCCTCTCCTAAGGCCTCCTGGTTTTCAGGTTGAAGCACTGCGTTCTACTCAGTCGTTCACTGTACAGAAGCCCTTCAGCCCCAACATTCAGTCCTGCTGCCCTTCCCTTCTGAGACAGGCAGAACTGCTCACAGCACGCAGCTCCTTTAGACAGGATCAGGCAAAATGAATTCTTCTATTCCTCTTTCCTTTTGTACTAGGACCTAACATTTGAGTTGCCTTTTCCATGTTGTTGAACGCTGGGAGGCTCTTTTCCCAGGCTGATTGATCATAACTTCAAGATCACAGCAAGGATGCCAACATTCTGCACATGAGGTTAGAATCGAGTATCCCTGTGTGCCTCATTACATCTGCCTAAACCAAACTTACACCTCTTGCTTTACTGCCCAGGTACTCAAGTCTTCAGAGATCCTTCTACAATTCTTCCTCGCCAGCAAATCCCACTGCCTGCCTCGAGTAAGGAAGTACAGTACCATCTTGTTTTGAAAAGCTGCATTTTTGGAAGAGATATTTTTATGCCACCCCTCTTGTTTTCTTTCACTGTTTCCTTTCCGTTCCTTGGTCTCCCACTTCTTCTCCTTCTTAGTCAGATTGAAGAGATTAAAAATACCACAGTAGATAAGGCCTATGTATCCTATTATTTTTTTCAAAGGGAGTACACACTCACGAAATTATTAGCCTGTTTTCTTTCTTGATAGGCCTTTACTGAACAATTGCTGCCACCATTACACTTATCAGGCCAAATTAATAGTAAATGAAAGTGGGCAAAGAAACCAGAGAAATGACTGCATTATGTTCTGCTGGAAATCTTCAAAGCCAGCACAAAATGCAATATGAGCTTTGACACAGTCTGAATAATGCAAAACTTATTTTAAATAAAAGCTTTATACCAAAGGGAAGAAATGTTATCTCTAGGCTTAAATTTCCAGGAAGACAAAGTATCTTTTTTGGGGGTCTTTCCAATTAAATGGCACAGAGTATATCTCATACACCTCTGAGACTTCATTTGTCAAAAACAGGTAAATAAAAACACTGCTCCTGGAGTGCTCAAGAGAAGCTTTGGAACATTAACCATCAGTTGTTAAACTTGATTAGGAAATGCTGCTTCCTGCAAAAGGAGTATCTATAGCTTGATTTTAATGTGCAGAATTTCTTGTCTTGATTCCTTTCTCTTAAAATAAACTGCAATATCCTTTGCTCAGTGTAAGAGATGTTGGGCTTTAACACGTCTCTGTTGACCACATAAACGAGAAAAGCAACCTACGTCCTTCTAAGAGTCCAAGAAAGATAAAGCAGCTCAGACAATGATCGGAACATGAAACCACATCAACAACGAAAGCTGGAGGAGATCCAGGGATAGATGACAGCACAGAAGCCTAGAGAATAAAATGTGCTATCTGTGCAGCTTCACCCACGCAGCTGGAAGTTGTACCTATCACGCTCGCCTAAAAGGCTGAATGAAATTGGCTTTTTGTTTTAGAAACTGCTACAAATGATCACCATTTGGACCACTACTGTAGCAAGACAAGAGAGAGAGAGAACTCAGTTAGGATGATGTCCCATCCCAGGTTGAAAACCTCCCCAGAAGTTCCTAAGAACTCTTCAGCTAGAGTTTTGCCTTCTGTGAGAAGAAGTTGCACAGCCCTTCAAAGCACATATCCAGAAAGTGTTAGCATCCCAGAACTGTGCTGGTACCACATAAATTGCAGACCTGGTGATGGGCACATGAAAAGCCTCTGTTTGAAGTTACCTTTTCTTGTGCTTAAGAAGTGCATCTCTTCCTAGGAGTGATCTCAGGTAGAACATAGTGTACCTCATCCAATCCCCTGTGCCACCACCTTTGAGAGATGGGATTTACCAGAGAGAAAGAGAAAAACTCACCTCCACCTCCTCACAAGCATACTGCTGTCTGGTACCCATTACACTTATTAATTGTACTGTCACAGTGGATTAGGTGCCAGCAGCCTCAGCATGTGCTCAGGAGAGTAAAGCACTGTCTGCCTCAAAGAACTCACAGTCTGAAAGCAGACACAGGCTACGGTGAGCAAGCTACTATTAGCAGCAACTCAGCTGGCAGCTATTAGCCAGGAAGGACATCTTTAGCTCCCAGTACAGTGTCCTGCCAGCTGGACAAAGCTTCTCTACTAAATAGGAACCATTCATGGAACACCCTTTCAAGGATCCAGAGGGTCCCGTGCAGCTCCTTGAGGCATTAGTAAGGACTACTTACTTTTGCAGGCCCCATTCTCCGCATAGTATCCCACGGGACAGTCAGGAATGCAGCGATCCCCCAGGAGCAAGTGACGGGCATTCTGGCACTTCAGACAGATGCTGCCGGTGTCCTGCAGGTTGGCCACACACTGATGGCACAAAGGGTGGCAGTCTAAAGGAAGCAGGGAATAACAGACACCGTGGTCACAGATGGACAAACCAGAACTAAGGGGAAACACACTGCTGAGACTCAAAGAAGACATTTGGGATGTAACTTTCAGAGCCCTTTCTGCTATCCTGGTGCACAAGGGCTGGGATCAGGTGCTAAGCACTGCACTTCCAGATGTCTGCAAGAGAGATAACCAGAAACCACCATGTTCAAGGAGCACTCCTTTTCCTCTTGCCCTCCTCCCCATCTTGTGCTCTTCCTGAGCATCACATTTTCAGTGTTCCTCAGCAACCACATTCTCCGCATCTCTCCTGCCCCGTTCAAGCACCCTCTTTCCCATCCCTAAGCGAGCCTGGGAAAGCTTTGTACAAAGCCAGTTCAAAGCTCTTTGCTTTCCCCAAACCCTTCTCTGATTTTAGGTGCATCTACCTACATGTTTATCTTTAACAAACCATGCTGGCAGCTGTAGGCATTCACCTCCCTCTGCTTCCACTGCTGAAAAATGAAGAGTACAACCTGTACAGCTGTATGACCTTGTGTAGTTCTTACTGTTCACATTCTCCCACACAAACGAGACATCCATACCCTGAAGAGGCCACTGCAGACCTCAAAGCCAAGCCAAGAGCAGCATTTAGAGTTGCATGACAGTGCCTCAAAACCTTTTCCTTTTTTCATTTTTCCCCCACAAGCACACAAGCTTGTGTCTCCTGACCTCTGCCTGAACTTAGGTGCTTCAAAAGCATTTACAACAAGCCTTTTGTATGCACAGCAGTGCAGTGTAAGGCAACCTGGAAGCCAAATTAATCCTCATTATGGTAATTCAGAAAATTATAAAGGAAATGACGACTGTCTTGAAAGAAATGTAATAATGAGGCTTGATCTGAGCACCTGGCCTCTTGTCAGATTTCTACTGAAGGTTCAACTTTCTGCCTTTTGTCTCTTGTGACAGCATTACTACAGAGTGTCAGGCAATCTAATTTTACAAGCTGAAGACAGACTCACATTGGAGTCTGAGGGAATTCTGCATCTATACCTGCAAACATAATAGCAACTGGAATCTGACTTCTAAACATTACACATAGATGATTCTTACCAAACTGGTGGAAAAGCACAGATGCAGCTCAGAACTGAATGCAATTCTGACTGCATGGAGGGGTTCAAGGTCCTTAAAGCAGCTGGTTCCTTCATTTCCTACCTTCACAGGGTATATAATATACCTAGTTTCTGCCCCACACTCTCAGCCTTGCAGATGGGAAATTAACAGCCAGAGGGGAGGTAAAGGTGTGCGAGAAGAAACATTATGATAGTGACCCTGTAGGTTCTCCATCCCTCTCTGTCAGGACAGTGGTAAGAAAAGTAGCACATGAGGTCATGCTCCCAAACTCGGCGACAGACCTCAAAACCTCTTTAGAAAGGTTACAGCTTACAGGGCTTATCATACTGCAGCTTCTGACTGCACAGGAGAAGTCAATTACTGTGACATCATCCCATAAATCTTCGCAGCCAAAGATCCCAAACCTGCACTGACAACAAAGCAGAAAGACCTGCCCTCTATCTGCAGCCTCACTGAAGCCAGAAAGGGTCACTTGGAGCTCATTGTAGAGAGCAAGGACAAAGGTAACATCCAAAGGGCCCTGAGCACCATAAGTAATTTGCATGCACAGGAAGGTGGGGTCAAGAGTTTTATGCACTTATATTCAATAAAATTAACATAAATCCAATTAGTTTCTCATGCTTCCATATTTACCTGGTGATATGTCTACTCCCCTGTGGTTAAAGTAATACTCCTCCAGTTTAATCTCTTGATGAAGTCACTGGTGTCTAATAGAAAGCTTTGGCTAGATGTACAAAGTAACTAAACTCACTGTGTATGGCCAATAGGTGCCAGAAACAGAGCATTAAAATGAGACAGAGAAAACTCAGGGTGTCCAAATAACTAATACTTACTGTAAATAACTAGACTCCCAAACTAACGTTTTAAAAGCTAAGTATCTACAAAAGTAGGTGCTGCTGCAATAGTTCTCTCTTTACAGCCTCCAAGTTTGCTCTTATGTATTGAAATAGTTCTTTTTCTCAGCTAGTGTTTTAAGATAAATCAGCCCCATACTCTCTTGTTCCTTTGCAAGCCTGGAGATCAAAAAGCACACAACAGGACATGAAAAAACCCAGAGCTGACGCTCGTGGTGAGTTTGAGGGACATTGGGGAACTAGTGAGAGGAAGGAAGAACTGAAGCGCTTTGTTTTGGAAAAGATTATTTAAATTTTTCTCAGCAGGCCCCTTTTGAAGAGAGGACTAATAAGAGCAGAGTGTTTTCTTTATGCTTCTCAATAACACTGCACAGCAGTATTTGTCTCTTGCTCCTGCCTTCTCGCTGTCAGTCCCCACTCCAGCTCAGCTAGCAGGCAAGTTACCGCCTGCGGGCGGGGGGGTTTCAGAGGCTTCAGATCCCATGTTTGTTGCAGGTCAGTGCAACACTCAATTCCCTTCGACTTCTTCCAGTATCCAAACTGGATTTCCTCAGGGCAGCATGTCACCACCCTGCTCGTAGCACAACCCATGCCTCCCTACTCGTCTTTTTGAGATGACTGACTTGCCTCCCAATGGCCAAACAGAGCTTTTTCCTGCTATCCTTTCAGCTGGCTCCCATTTCCCTCTTGTCACTTCACCCCTATGCACAAACAACCAAACCCAAACCACCTCACCCACCAGATCATTTTCCTATAAAGCAACTTTCATTGTAAGAGATAATACAATTATTTACACAAATTTCCACTTCCCAAGTTACATTACTTCCATGTCCTCTTTAGCTTTTTCTGAGCAAGCAAAGAAAACAAAGCAAATAGTGCCCTTCCTATATGGAAAGTATAGGAGACAAAATTATCACTAAAGTGTTTGTGAATGCTCATAAAGGAAACCAGAGGCATTTCTACCTCCCAGTTCCACCGTTTGCTAGGCAATCAACGACTTGCATTGTTTAAATACACCTCCTCTCTTAAGGGCTCTATAGAAAGAAAGTTTCTGATGCAAGCTCTGTACTCTAAGGTTCGGTGTGAGGTTGACAACAGAGCACTACTTGAAATCAGGTCAGCATGCCAAAGTTCTCTAGCAGCTTACAGTAAGTAAATCCAGAAATTGTGGTTGATTCAGAATACACCTAGCACCAACCAGGATTTTGGGTTTCACTTGGTTGTTGGAAGGGGGGTTTTGCCTCTCCTTTAAAAGATCTGAAAGGGAATTTGTCACACAAACAAGCAAAGTGAACTCCTAGTGAAGCGCAACCACATTTGCAGAAGATGCCTGCATCTTCTGAAAAGGGTGGGAGCTTCTCTAGGCAGCTTAAGGTGGGAAATCCAGCTGGATGGTACCTGGCACCAATGAGCCCAGACCAAAACTAGGGAAATGATCTTCCATTTTCCTCCTCTGGCAGCTCTGCTCTTGAATTTCTGCAGGAGGTTGCATGCCTTTGACTAAGTGGAGCTAAGCCTCTAATTTCCCTCTTGCTCTCTCAGCAAAACTCCAGCTCTCTGTGATGATATCAATGTCTCTCTAAGAGTAGGGCAACAGCTCATTAATTTTACAAGGAGCTGAATGTATTTCTTGTTGTCAGAGTGTTCCTTCTGGAATTTTAAGAGCAAAGCAGAATGGCTTGTTGCAGGCATCGTCCTGAGTGAGCTCTTCTGGTTTATCTTTGAACATTTTTGCAACTGAACGCAGCCTAAGAAAGCAAGGGCCCAAGCAGCTGAACATGGGGATTGGGAGTTCCCTTGCAAGGAAGAAGCAGCTGGAAGACAAGACCTTGGGGGATATTATACCAGTGGGTGTTTTGAGTTTTATTTCACTCCAGCTGCCCTTGCTACTAATTCTGGTAGGATGTCTTTTTCATCCTTTTATGACTCTGCTGAGCACCCAGTAGGGCTCAGTCTGTGAACTCCTTGCTTTGGCCACTGCACAGTCCCTCTGTGTTTTTTCTAACTGCCCTTCAACCAAGTCAGGAAAAAAAATAACAAAGAAGCCTCAAGATCAATGAGGAAGCCTCAAGGCAGGCATAAGATTTATCCAACCAGGAAAGTAAGAGCAGGGTTTTATGAGCAGGACAACAGTTTTAGCAATGGTGCTATTTTTCAGACTGGTGACTCCAACGTTTCCTGAAGCCGAAGTTGTTCTGGGTAAGAGGGGGAGGGAAACTGGAGTGTTTTCAAACTGGGAAAACAAAAAACACAAAAGCCCTGAGACTCAACAGGAGACTGCTAAAGCCACAAACACGTTCCCGTACATACGCTTTAGCTATAAAATAAAATTAATCAATTGAGAACTCTCAAAAAAGATTTTGGGCACAGATTCAGCATGCCCAAACCAGAGCTCAGACACTCATTAATCTTTTGAAGTTTGAGGCCATAGTGTCTTTCTTCTGCTGACGTTTGAAATGCTTATTTGATAAACTGCTGAAAACAAGATCTTTTTTTCCATTAACAAGGCAAATGTTCCAATCCTCATTCAGGTAACATGTACAATAACAACATTAATTCACAGGCAATGGTTTCAAATGACAGTTGGTTTTCTCCATCCTGTATGAACGATTTTCCCCTGCAGGTCCATAAAGTATGACAGGCGGCTATAATGCACAGCAGTCCCCATAAGCTGTAACACAGTTCTGCCTTGGGGGTCGGGAATTAGAGATAAATGGGAAGATAATTGTAAAAAAATACTGCTTTGGGAAGCAAAGGAGAAAGCTTTGTTAGACTCTGATACAAATCGTATATTATGCAAGCGTCAGGGATTTTAATGTTCTCTTTGACGGGACAGCTGCTCTTTAACTGGTAATTAATAACTTGCAAGGGCAAATTCAGCATTTCAATCAGTGCTGAATGAGAAGAAAACAAGTGAAATTTAACAACCTGGATGTGGAGCTCTTTATCTCTAGCAGAACTGGCAACATGCATCCGTTGCTTAAGTACCAGACATGAATTTGGCACGAAGAGCAACACACAGATTGTGGATCTGAGACTAAAGCACAAGTGTTTTTTTAAAGGCAACAAATAATTATGTTAATTTACAAGGATTTTCAAAACTTCAGTTAGACAAAGAAACATCAATGCATCTGTGTGTAAGACCAGGTGAATGTTAAGGTTTTCCATGTTATCAGGAATATTTGTGCTGGCCTCTGGAAGGCAGGACTGACAGGAGTGCAACAGCAAGACTATGGTCAGAGCTGGGTGGAGGAAAGGTGTCTTCTTAAGCTTGTACTATATTGCACCTGGAAAGCCTTCTCTCCTGCTTTGGGGGCACAGATCAAAACACTGACACTTAGTGATGGCAGGCACTGTGAAGCAAGCCTTGAAAACACGTTTCTACTTTGAGAAGACAAGTCTCCCAACAGTGGACCATGTTCATGACCTACAGGGCTTTGAAATAAAGCTTGTTCTTTTGGAAGGAAAGGATGCATCATCAGCCTGCGATTGCTTTGGAGCCCAGAAAGGCGGGCAAGGTTCTCTGCAGATGATTCATCACTGTCAGTGTAGCGTGTCTGGAGGTCAAACCCTGTCCTCCACATTACCTGAGAGAGCCCATCGTTTCCAATTTCTGCTCCTCATTACTGCCAGGCACTGTGATGTCTACCTAATCGCTTGGGATTTGGGGAGCACATGTATTGCTCCAGGACACCTCGCCAAACTTATAGGTAATAGCAGCCTAAAAGGGATACTTAAAGCACATGGCACGCAGCAAGCAGCAGAATAAACCCTCCTCCAAAAAATACTGGTTTACAATAAATGGCACTAAGTTTTTACAATGAAATCTACAGCTGGAAGACCTCATTTCCACAGGCTTTTTTCTCACAGGAAGCGTAATCCAAAGTAATGGGAAACTAAGGTGGAAGAAATAAAGAGCATACAGATATGATGTGACAGGATTAATAAGTATTCTTGGAGCTCCTGAAATTTTACAGCACAGAGACAGCTCTTTATACTGACATGCTGAATTATTTCCATACTGTAACTTGAGTGTCTGAAACGTATTGATTCCCCAATCTGATTTCTTGTGTACCTAAGGAGCTACACAATACTTTTAGGATATTTTCCAACTCCTCAGATACTTTGCTTCCCTTCTCTCTTTGTCTCTGCAGACAAAACAATAACTGTTATTTAAAAGGAAGATGAAGAAATGGTTCATACAATTAATCTGTGGAGAGCAAAGAAACATGTCTTTCATTAAAAAAAACCCCAACAAATATATGTAAACAAAAGGAAGACTCTGTGAAAGGGAATCATCTACGTTAAATTAACAACAAGGGCCTCTCAATGGATATAGTTATTATGTTTAATGCATTTTTCCCTCTTCTTAGGATTCCTTATCTCATTTGGAACTGTTCAGCCTAGAATAAGCCTCACACATCACATCTTTTGTTGACAAAGAAAAAAAAAAGGCTTGATAAAGCTCAGAGATTGATGGAGCTGTTCCCAGGATATGTTTATACAAATCTGTGTGATGGATTAAAAGCAATGTTTCTTTTTAAACAGATAAATGCAATCAGTGGCTTCTGATGATAGGCTTAAGTGCAGGCACCGAGCACCCACAAAGTATAACCCCTATATATAAGTCCTATTACCTCCCCAAAATGTACATAGCAGGCTAGTTGTGCCAATTTTTCTTTAGGGCCCTATAAACAGCTTCACCAATTCACAAGTGTTTCCTTAACTCACTTTACTGAAGCTCTGTGCAGAACTCAAGCAGCTTTCCTGGCTCTGGGTCCCCCAGCCTTGGCTCTACGGTGACAGGCAGTATGCTCTAGAGTCCAGACTGGAGCAAGACACAGAGAGGCGCTTGGCCTGGCAATGGCAACCACATTGCCCCTCAGCAGAGTGGAGCTGCAGCCCCTCCTGTTGTTAAGAGCATGCTCATTGTGATATTAGTAAGTACATGAATGCTCTGATGATTCCCATAAATGTGATCTTAAGTCTTCACACCAAACTGTGCAGCAGCAAGGCTGGCAGAGGAGAGCCTCCTCTCCCTCTCCCTCCACCAGCCTTACACAACCTGCAATTGCCTCCACACAGCCCTACTGAAGATATGCAGGGCAGGAGCAGAAAGAGGCTTTGCTATATACTGTGCACACTGGAGAGTTTCCTTGTGGTATTTTCATCTGTGTGACATTTTACTCATCACAAGCATTTTAATTTCTTCATGGTGTGTGCACGAGTAGTTGGTTAATGCCACAGGAAGACCATCACATTATTGCTCAAGACATTACTTACCCACACAATATCCCACCAGGTTGAGATACTGCTCTTCCTTGCAGCTTGTCCTGCACTTTCCACTAGCTAAAGTGGCATGGGGGTGGCAGGTTAAGCACTCCAAATCAGAAGGGCCACGGCACGTCTTGCAGGATGGATGACAGGCTGGATAAGACAATCAACACTTGTTGTTACGCTCTTGGTATAGTCCACTTCACGCTCTCACCTCCCATAAAGCCAGCCCCTATAATAATCATTTACTCCTACAAAACATGGACATAAAATGACCTAATAGCACCAGTGACTGCAGAGTTGTGGTTTGGAAGGCTCTTACGTTGACATTTTGACTAAACAAGATGAGAAATGCATTCTCAATTTAAAATTTTTATTTGTTCTCTGCATTAATAAAGGAAGAGATCTATACAAAATATAAAATATAGACTGGGCCTTTTATTCCTCCCTCCAGCATATATTTGCACACATAAGAAAGAGAGTGGGATGCACAGGGGAGATAAATTAAACATCTTGGGATCATTCAAACATCACAGTGCCATGAGTTTGATATTAACAAGTGGAAAATCCAGCTATGATTTCTGTAAAAGCTCTCCCAAACTGGAACCTATAAAACTTGAATCCCACTCCAGTTCATTAGCTATTCTGTCTGCTAAAAGCTCAACAAAGAGATTGCTGAGAGAAAGTGGTTAAGATTGCTCAAAAATATTTCACTCAGGCTGCTTTTGTATCCTTCCACCTAAAGCCAGATGCCCTATTTCCAGGATTTCTATGCTTATGGATCCAAGAGAGACAGAAATATAACTTCTAACCATCTGTATAAAATTCTTTGAAACTACTTTTAAAGCTCTTCTATGATTAAAAACACACAACTTCGAAAATCTCCCACCTCAGGACTTCACAAAATTGCTTGCTCCCCACAGGGAAGCTGGGCGTTTCACAGCAGCCGCAGCAAACGCCTCCAGTATTTAAGACCCAACATGTCATGTCCCACCACCTTCCCGGCCTCTCAGCAGCCACACTCGTCAATTCAGTGTTAAAAGGGAGAATCCATTCTCTAGACACACCTATATTAACTGAGCTTCCCTGTTCAAAAACGGCAGAAGACCTCAGCTGTCAGCACACAGAAAGATGCCACTTTCCTGACACTGAAATTGTGTTTCTAAGGTATTTACATAAGCCTTCAACTGCATAATGCAGCACTCAGCAGGTGCCTCAGCTATAAGGTAGCAGCACACAACCTCCTCATTGAAGAATCTTTACAATGGCCTGCCAAATAAATGTGCTTATAGAGTTGTTCCTTGGGCAAGTAAACTGAATAAACACAGGAATGGACTTTAGAGAGGTTTTTCTCTCTAAACTTAAGGCCTCTCCTGCATCTGCAGAATCCTTTCCTTCTAAACCCAGCCCTATAGCCAGGAGTTAATTAAAAATAAAGTCAACTCATATGGACAATATGCTTATCTAGCCTAATAAAAGCATGCCATTTTTCAGTGTGGCCCAGTAAAGACCTCTTTTGCCATAGCACACTGGCTAAGAACATCACCCAAGCCTACTGAAATGAAATGCAAAATATCTTCCGGGCAACAGTGCAGAGGAGCAAAACTGATCATAATTTATGATTCAATGTGTACACCTCTCTCACATTAAGAGGAGATTCCATTTCCTGAAATTAGACTACCCTGCTCTCCCCTGAAAACACTTAAATAGCCTCATATAAATCTGACAGCATCTCTAATTGTATTGAGAAACCCATTACAAAACGTGCAAGCAACACAATTCAGCAGTGCAAGCTGCAGGTGCCTGCACTGTGCACTCACAGTAGCAGTGATCTTCCTGGACAAACAGCCCCTCTGGGCACTCAGAGAGGCATCTGCCTTCGAGCAGGACATGGGAAGATGGACAAGCCGTACAGTCCTGAGAAGTGTTCCCCACGCAGCCTGCACAGGAGGAGTGGCACCCTGCAAGGAAGGGAAAAACAAGAAGGCAGAGAGAACCAAATCAGTTCTGGCTCATCTTGATTGGTAGTGTCCTACAGTACAGCTAGATTGCTTTCTCCCCAAGGGCAATGGGAAGGTATTTCCTTTACAGGATTCTCTGCATGTGAAAGGTAGAAAGGGCAGGAGCACAAGGGCTGTACAGCACACTCCCTGAAGATAAGGAGCAACCACAGATAGCTGCATAGTTAATGTTTTTATGCACCCACACAATTCATTACTGAATTGGACAGCTGAGATGTGCTACACCAAGTAATACCATTCTCCTCCCTGTTTCTGCAAACTTACCAGATTCTATCATTCACTATCACCCTACAGTTGGAAAGATGTTCTGCCCAGCAGCACTGATGGTTATCATCAGCCATTGTGGAGCAGGAAGAGCAAATATACATACAGGTGGGCTGGCCACCTGACTCTACAGCTACTTAAGTGACTGTTCATTACAAGAGTTATTCAGCAAGGACAAAAAGGGTGCAGTTAAAAAGTCAGAATTCTTCCCATTTACAGGTACTGACCCTAAAACAAGCCATCTTAAACTAATTAATCTGATTAAATAAATATATAAACTCTTTAGTTAAAACCCTAGAAAGAGCAGTGACTCGAGGCCACAGGTTCCACCGAGTGAGTCACGGTTGAACACAAAGAGAGACTTCCTGCCCTCTAGGGAGCAAGAGAGACACGGGGCTGGAAAGAAGAAATGAAATGAAATTAAATGAAATTATTTAAACAAGTACACTTAGCTCTCTGCCAGAGAGCCAGGGAGGGAAGTCAGGCATCCTCATCACAAGTGCAATGTCTCCAGGACTGTCTTTGGCACAAGTGACTCAAACCATACCAGAGAGAAATGTCTTACAGTTTCATCAGGGAAATCTCAAGCATTACAAAAATGCAGAGATATTTCTGTGGCTTGGTGAGAAATTCACAACAACACGGGTAAAACCTTCAAAGCCAGCATTTCAAGCTAAATATGAATGTAGGCATGGTAACCTAAATATAATGTACACATCTGTTGTCTACTTTTTCCAAAAGGTACAGCTACAAACTTGGATGTATATTACAGGGGTAGCTCAAAGTTTGAAATCTTGAATCTTCACACTCTTCTGCAGTAAATCAAACTACAATTCTAATGCCACTTCTAATGCAGCAGTGCTAATAACATATGGGGCTGTGCTGGAATTCTTGCCCAATGACATAATTCAGCACTGTGACCAAACTCTGCTCAGGCCTGTCTGTACAGGTCTGTTCAGCCATCTAAGGCAGTGGTATATGGATTTCTTCACAGTTTCTATACCATAACCTGGACTCAGACACGAAAATCCATTACCTGCTAAGGAATGGCCATTGTGTGGACTGGGCAGCTCTACACTAATACCTTCAGGAACCAACCCAAAGCACTGGGTACCTTATGGTCTGTGTCAGTTACTGTTAAAGATAGAATCATTCCACCAAAAAAAAAAACATGACACCGCTTCCTTTCTTAAGATGCCCTAAGGCAAAAAAATGAGTTGGACAGATTCTTTCCATCCAGTTGAGATGAAGAGATAAAATAAAAATAAATGGATTTTAGATTATGTCCACTTTCAGAAAATGTTTTTTCAACAGGAAGAAACAGCCATCAATAGCATTGTTGTTATTGTTATTACTGTTACTTTACTTAAGCTCTGTGGAGTCACTGTCTCTAGGACCAGTCTTTCTACTTAAGGAAATCACTGCCACTTCTGAAAGCACTATTTCTCCCCAGGCTTAGGGTTGCATTGTGATAGTGCAAGATGTTCCATCTAACCACTCAGCCTTCTTCTATCTGCATCATTTTCAAGATATTGCAATATGTTTGTTGTAGAGATATTTACACCAGGTGCCACAAGCTCTGTACAACCAGACAGACTGACTTGCTGATCCACCCAGTAAACATTCTTTGTTGAACTCCACAACGGTTTTGTCTTGAAGCAGTGTGAAACCACATATATACCCAATGTACACCACATTAGCCTCTTTCTAAACTCTAGTCTTCACAGAAATGCTTCCTACTTGGTATTTCAGGAGCAGCAATGGCACGAGTGCTGCACAGCATTTATCAGAAGAGCTTCCCCAATAGAATACACTGCTGTGGGATGTCCTGCTCCAAAGGCTAATAAGGAGACAGCTCAGGCTTTTCCGAAAAGGATTTAAGGATTGATCCTGCCTCAAAATAAGTCAGTGGTAAAAATCACATACTCAGCTTCAATGAAGAGATAACTAAACTAAGCTAAGCTGCACAGACTTGAACACAGACATTTTAAACAACAAAAAAAAAGTACCTGAATTATTTAGTGACAAATATACGTAGAAGATATTTCTCTCAAAAGAACTCTTCTATGCCATTCTTACAGTTACTGGGTTTAAACAGTCATGGCTGTCACAAGGCAAACACAGAAGCTCAAAGAATATAAGAATCAAACTTTTCACTCTGACCACCTAAAATCCAGCGTAGCCCTCAAGAGCTGTTCCCATCCTCTACTCACGTTTGCAGACTCCTGTGCTATCCACGTAGAACTGGCCTTGGCAATGAGAGAGGCAAAGGCCGTGTACAGCTCCTTCCACGGGCTGAGGAGGCTGCAGTACGTCCTCTGGTGCCCTGCACTGCAGGCAGTGAGAGGCACCCGGGCCGAGGCAGGTGCGGCAGGACGGGTGGCAACCTGGGCACAGGATGAGAGAGCAGTCAAAACCACAGCTCTGGGGACAGCTTTCTCAGAGAGATGGACAAGGGCCAACAGCCCTGCAAACCTGGGTATCTGGTGGTGAACGTGAGACAGAAAGGGGAGAACAGAACTGGTTGGGGTCCTCATGTTGCTCCCTCTTTCCAGTTTTGCACCGCTGCAGAGTCTGATACTCAAAGAGCCATCAAAGAGCGTACACTTTGCAGCACCTATGAAATCTCTTCCATGAACAGATGTGGTGCCATATTTTCTGTATTTTAGAAAAACACTTTGACATTTTTCTCCCCACCCCCAAATAACAGCTCTTTTCCTGATGAACAAATAATGTTGGGAAAAAACTGCAGCACTGTGCCACAGGCAGTCAATTTTCCTTTAATTTCTGGAACCGCAACGGTGAACACAAATCCCACTAGGAGAGATAGCAAGAAATGACAGTCTGAAATGCTCATAGAAAGCATTAATTCATCTTCTGAATTTTCAGGTTTTCCATTTCTGCAAAAATGACCTCAGCATTAGCAAACCTACTAGGTGTGTGTAGAATTTCATCCGCCTCTTAGCTCACAAAAAACTTGGAAGCAATGTACATTTATTTCAACAGCATACAGGAAAAAACAGGAATGTCACCAAGATCACTAAATCCTGAGGGTGTGAAAGTGGAAGGTTTGCTTTTTCTCAAAGTAGAAAACAATGAGCAGGCAATCATAACATCTATTCATCGACCAGTTCAGCACAGGATAGAGGATCAGCATCGCAGCTGCATACTCCGAGCACAGCCTGGCAAAAGCCCATACAGACACACTGGTTTACAGCAGCTGGGGAACTTGTCTAAGTACATAGCTTACCCTTGCAGACATCGTGATCCTGGTAAAAACCCTCTCCACAGCCCTGCAGGCACTGGCCCCGGTGCAATGCCAGTGGAGTGGAACAGGAGGTGCAGTGAGTGGCCAGAGGTCCCTCACACGTGGAGCATGAATCATGACAAGCTGATAAAGAAACAGAGCACACAGAACTGAAATATCCCATTTTTCAGCCTTGAGAGTGGTGCTGCTGACTACAGCCGTCTCCAGCCAACAATGAGAACTCCCAGCTGGGATGATATTCAGCTACGTGAAATAATGAGAGCAGAAGTGCACATGTACTAATAACTACCAACAGTAATAACCCTCACTCACACAGTGTTTTGAATACGTATCTCAGCATGTTTTAATATGCTTTGCAAGGCAAAGAGGTTATTTAAAACAATGTATCACAAGTCAACCAAAGAAAACAAAAAGTCAGACTCCCTGTCCCCGCTCGCACTTCATAGAATCACAGAACACCGGGTTGGAGGGGGCCTCAAGGACCATATGGTCCAACCTTTCCTGGCAAAAGAGTGGTCTAGATGAGACGTCCCAGCACCCTGCCCAGCTGAATCTTAAAAATGTCTGATGTTGGGGAATCCCCACTTCCCTGGGAAGATTTTTCCAATGGGTGATCATTCTCGTTGTGAAAAACTTCCCTCTTGTGTCCAACCACAACCTCCTCAGGAGTGACTTGTACGCACGACCCCTCACTTTTCCACATGACTCCATCTTCTTTGTAACCTGGTGATAAGGTCTCCCCTGAGATTTCTTTTCTCAAGGCTGAACAAACCCAATTCTCTCAGCCTTCCCTCAGATGGCAGGCTTCTCAGTCCTTTGATCATCTTGGTGGCCTTTCTGTGCTCTTAACACTCCCTCCCCACTGGTAAACATCTGGGGAAAAGATGGCAGCATGTGGAGGGTGTCTCGAGAGCCTTAGAAAAGGTCATGCAAGTATGCCTCTTACCTCTGCATCTTCCACTGCTACTTGGGAAATATCCATCTGGACACTCTGAAAGGCACTTGGCATCATGTAACAGTTTATCTGAAGCACAGCTCAAACACCCAGGCTGGTCAGAAGAGCATGTTTCACAGAACTGGCCACAAGCTGCCAAAGAGGACAGCTCATTAAGGAAATACCCACAATAAGCAAAGAACAAGAGACTGGTCCACCTGGCCACACAGGTCAAATAGAGTAAGCCACACCACGCCTTGTCTTTTCTTTGCCAGAAAGGCATCTTTAAACATTCCTCTCCAGCACAAGTAACCTTTAGCACTTCCCTGGAACAAGCAGTGACATTCACAGACACAGAGGCAGGCGTGTGAGTGCAGACAGGTACTCACTGACCTGTAACCTGTCTAGGACTCTGAGTAAGTATAAATACCAGAAATGGGTCTACAGCAGCCCTCCCTCCACTGCTGACAGAACTCCCTCCAGCTAATGTAGCATCCCTTTCCTGTTCACCAACAGTCTGGGAACAGGGAACATCATTCTGAACAATTTCATATATGAAAACCATCTCATAAATCTTTACTTAACTTTGTACAACAAGCACCAGTTCTGTTCAGGAACCAGTATCTGACTGTTCAGGAACTAAAAGATGAGGGAAAAGTTGAAAAAACAAAGTGTAATTCCCCTCCTCTCTTCTCTTCAAGTCAACATTTGAAGTGTATAAATGCATCTGAAATCAAGCATGGTGATGTTTCTTATCAATTCCTGTGGTCTGTGTTCTCCCAGGCAGTCAGCTCGGAAGCTAACTGACCTGTTGTCTAAGAGCACTATGAAACTCTGGCTTCCCTAAGTCAGTAGCAAAACTGCTGCTGCATATGCAGAAGGGCCAAGCATTTTACTTAACTGATTTTTGTTTCTTTTCACCCATCTCTAGTGGGGTATCAAAAAGCATGGTTTTGGTAAAAGATAAAAAGCTTGAACCCTGGAGGTTGTGAGGAACAGCTATGCAGTTCTGAGAAATCACTGGCCATAAAAATAAAAATTATGGCCAATCGCATATAAGTTAAATTTCCTTTTAAGCTTAAATGATTTTTGGCTACAAATGAAAGATTTCAAGCCTGAACACTTCAGAACACAGGTGAGTAACTTACTGGTATAGACACTAACCAAACTGTAGGGGCACCTAGTCAAAGTGAAATTCATCCACAAGTGGCCAGATTAGCCACAATTCTGTCAACATGCTGCAGGTTTTAAGCTCTCTTCTAGTTGGCCATGGCTCAGACAGAACTGCATGAAGACAGACAACCCCTGTGTCACTTCTACTGACTATGCCAGACGGGCCTTCAAAGCAGCTGGAGGTGGCTGCCAGCAGAAACCCAGGCCTGGCCTGAGTGGTTTTGGCAAATTCTACATTATTGATTTGAGGGGCTTTTCCCCTTCGTGGTATGTTTGACACAGGTCTTTTAATTCCCTCCAGCCACCTCTTCCCCTTTTCTCAGCAAATCTCTCCAGCTCCCAAGTCTCATCTGTCGTGCAGGTATTGGTAACTGTGACGCTGAATTATAATCAAATTTACAGAAACCTGCTGGCAAAGGCCATTTTTCTTTCCGCAGACAAACGGATTTGTCCAGCCCTCAGAAACAACTCACTTAGGCTTTCATGCTGTTCAGTGAGGGAAAAAAGCCTTAAACCTTTCAGCATCTGATTAGCTTAAATGAATTAATAATCTTACAAACAAACGGCAGCTTTCCTCATCTGATATTTATGCAGAAGGTGCATCTGACTTCTTAGACATGAATAAAATCACAGCTGCTACATGGCTAAATGAAATATTGATTCCTTTTTTTGCAGAGTATTTCTCAAGCTTCTTGCAATTGGAGAAGAAAACGGGTATTTACCATTGCAGATTCCATCCTTTACATAAAATCCTTGTCCACAGGTGGCCACGCAGAGCCCTGCCTTCAGCACGCGTGATGTGTCTTTGCAGGACAAACAGTTGTCCTCAGCAGCACCCCAGCAAGAGGAACAGGACTCGTGGCAAGCTGCAGAAAAGAAAGGTTCAGGATTAACAAACAATCAACTTCAAACATCTCTTTAAATTGAAGAGTTTGCAGTAATCCATTCATTTTGGAGCAGTTTTGTTCCTTTAATTCACAGACATTCACTGCTTCAGAAAAGGAAAAGAAAACTAAACCCACTGTTCTTCTGATGCTAGTATCTTTCATCCAAGCCATCTCAGGGGTACAATTTACAGCTTCATTTTGGAGGTGCAACATGACATGCAGTATACATCAGAGCAACTTCTGTAGCTGTAATCAGACTAGGAGGACTGTTGGTAACACTGTTAAATGCTGTTCACCCCTGGTGTTAAGGGCTGTACAAGCACAAAGGGAAACGGGAACACAGTCCATCACATGCTACTTAAAAACCAGACCTGCAATCAACCCCTTGCAGTTACTACTGGCAGTAACCCAGCTCCATGTACAAATGCAGAATCAGACTGCCGGGCTATAATCAAGATCCTGCAGAACTGTAAACAAGACAGCTGGGTTCTAGATGCAACCCCTTCTACCTTTCCAGGACTCTGCACTGGCACAGAAGGAACTGACTTCTGGCTCCCAGCCGACCTGGTTGGGCAGGACAGAAAAGCTCACGTGTTCAGACTAATTCCCGGGGAAAGGCAGGCAGTGGGTCCCAGGTCCAGTACAATGTGCACTGCGTACCTTTGTCTCGACATCGGCAGTGGAAGGGACAGGCACTCCCTTACTGAGTTAAGATAGCAGTTACTTTGCTCTGCGGGTGAGCCATGTATCATGGCTGGGACACAGTAATATTTCAGATGCTCCTGAAGTATAGCCCATTCCCGCAATGCAGGCAGTACAAAATGCCCTCTCTGTGGCATCTGGGTGCAGGAACACATAGGCAAACCAGAGGGATCCTCAGGCATGATGACATCTTACAATTAAAATAGTAACTGTGTGAAGATCAATTCTGCCTCCCAAAACAGCTGTTGAACCAGCCACCTTATTGAAAATTGTACAAGTTCAGCTGTGAGGGAAATTCAGCCCAGTGCAGTTATTGTTTGTGGAATACGTGACGCAGATTCATGTCAAATCCTGTGCTACAGTGCTTGCAGGAACTGTGCAAATTATAGCTCTTTTAGCTATTAGATTTTTTTCTTGATTACACCCAAATATGTTCCAAAGATGTTCTTACATTTGTTATTTCACAGTAAGGCAGGTACATGCTTGCGCTCCCTGACCACAGCAGGGGGGAGAAATACAACTTTTTGACATCTGCCCTGTATCCACAAACATGCCTGAAGTTGCAGCCACCCAAGAAAAACTCATCTGTGAGCAGTCTCTGTGTAACACAGGAACCAGCAGACACAGCAGCAGCTCATCCACATAACAGAGAGCATAGCTACATATAGAACAGTGACAAAAGCAAACACCTTCCTGCCAAAATACATCCCTCTGAGAGACAATTTAACTTGTTTACAGCAAACCAGTGATCCCCACTACTCCCATCTTGCTCCTGTTCTGCAGTTTCAATGCTTCTTCTGTCTGCTTGAGGGCTCTTGGGTTTGTTAATTAATGAGATGGAGCACTTGGGTTTGTGCTTATGTATGAGTCACACTGCACAGCAGAAGATAAACACCCCATCTTAGTGGATCTCACTGCTCCCCAAGGCAGGGAAATGTTATCATCTCCATCTCACACGCAGGGAACTGAAGCACAGCGATGTGACGTGACATGTGTAGGGTTACAACAGAGAGCGTTCGGGGGGCCGAGATACGGGACGTTGGAGTTCATGCCCGGCACGTGCCCTTTGACATTCTGGATGTTGCTCTTCCATACTTTCATCTTCACTTATTTTCCCGTTTCTTATCTTCTTCTATTGCCTTGTAACTAGCTGTTTGCTATCCCCCATCTCACCTTCCTGCATCTTTTCCTCTCCCTCACCCTATTCCTGATGCCTCCAGAATGCTGTGGCTCTTCTTTCTCTTCTTGTTTGCCCCTATAAGGACCCTGGGCATCCTGTAACCAAAGGGTACTCAACTGTCCCTGTTGTCCTGTACACTCAACCCCTACAGCAAGTGCTGACACCACTATCAAGCACATATAGCTGGGGCTGAATCACAAGACAATGAGCACCAAACATCCCACCCCAAGGTAAAGATTGTGCATGCTTTCCTGCTCCAGTCAATAATTTCCCTTCCTGATAAAAAGCTGCATCTCATTCCAGTTTGGATGATTCTCAGGGCACGTCTATGCTTGAAAGTTAACTGCAGAGTATGAGTTCATGCTGTAAATTCCTAAGTACTGAAATGTCCTCACTTCACCTTCCAGACACGAGTGCTTTGCTCCTCTCTGAGCTCACTCTAACTTTCAACATCTTTTTGAAAAGTGGGCACCAGGACTTGGATCCTCTAATTATAGACTTCCCACTGCACAGCCTGACCCCTGCTAAACCTGCCTCAGAATGTTGACACATCTAAACATACCCAGTTATTTGCAAAGTTCTCAGGTCCTCTCTGGAGACACTGCTACTTTCCAAGAGATGCTTTTCTCTCCTGGCAGCCTGGTCTTCAGACTTTGTTTTTAAACCGTGGCCTTGCATACTGCTATATTAGAAAAGCACTTTTAATGAAAGCCAGGTCAGTCGGGCAAATGTGCTTTGGCTTCCACCATGCACCATGTACTGCCTGTGCTAGACCAGGTGCTCTCAAGCACATCCTCACCTATGAGCCAGTCCTCAAGCAGCTGGCCTCAAGGTGTCCCTCTGTGTAGG
Source organism: Jacana jacana (assembly GCA_013400555.1). NCBI lineage: Eukaryota > Metazoa > Chordata > Aves > Charadriiformes > Jacanidae > Jacana > Jacana jacana. The sequence goes on from VZTM01008324.1 coordinate 87,356, forward strand.
TCAAAATAATGTCTTCACCTCCCCCCAGCACCACACATTTTGCTGGATGTGTCTACCATAAACAATGCCCAGGCTGGAAAGGTCTTTGCCGTGGCTTGACCCACATCCCAATCATCTCTTCTGTGAAGATGGTGACCAGCAGTACTGTCCCTCTACCACAATCTGCACACGGTCGTTCTGCTGAGCCTTTGTCACCACCACCACTGTCCTTGCCCACAATCAATTGTAGTGTGAACAACCCTCCCTCCCAGCTCACCTTCCCTTCTAGCTCTGGCTCTCTTAAACCTTTCTATGGGACACACGGCCATAGGGCTAATAAAGCAGCAGACAAGCCAGCCCAGCCCGCTCACTTGTTCTCTGCTGCCAGAAGAAACCCACCACAGACATTACTCACATAATCACAGCCACCAAGAAAGGGAGTGAGACAAGAAGGAAGGGTGTTTTAGACAAGGTGGGCTAAAGGGCACAACCAGTGCCATACTTGTAGTGGGGAAACCTGTAATGTCTACATTCCAGTCAGGTAATGATACAAACCAGCACTATCTGCAGGCTGGAGGAGTTTAAGATCTTATTTCACTTCCCAGTTGGCTCTCAATAGCCCTTGGCAAGGACCCTGCAAACCCACTCCTGGGTATCCCAGCAGGTTTCAAGTCGTCTAGTGAGGCAGCTGTTATGATAAAAAATCACACGTGTTCCTAGATGGGGGATGACTTCTTGGTATCTCAGCTATGGAAAGGCTACAGTGAGAGAAGTCAAGATGAAGTACAAACTACCAGAGGTCTTCAGACCTGCTGAGAAGCCGCAGTGAATTTGGCAAACTGATATGAAACAGACCCACTGGACTCTTTCCTGGTGGACAACAGGATGACCATGAGCCAGTAATGTGTGCTTATGGCTAAGAAGGCCAATGGCATCCTGGGGTGCATCAGGAAGAGTGTGACCAGAAGTTCAAAGGAGGTTATCCTGCCCCACTACTCTCCCCTGGTGAGGCCCCATCTGGAGTCCTGTGTCCAGTTCAAGAAGGACAGGGAACTGCTGGAGAGGGTACAGCAAATGACCACAAAAATTATTAGGCACCTGGAGCATCTCTCTTAAAAGGAAAGGCTGAGGGACTTGGGTCTTTTTAGTATAGAGAAGAGAAGACTGATGGGGAATCTGATCAACACCTATAAATACTTAAAGGGTGGGTGTCAAGAAGAAGGGGCCAGTCTTTTTTCAGTGGTGACCAGTGAGAGGACAAGAGGAAACTTGAACACAGAAAGTTCAACTTGAACACAGGAAGTTCAAGTTCAAGACCAGTGAGAGGACACAAACTTGAACACAGGAAGTTCCATCTAAACATGAGGAGGAACTTCTTCACTTTAAGGGTGGCAGAGCCCTGGAACAGGTTGCCCAGAGGGCTGGTGGAGTCTCCATCTCTGAAGATGTCCAAAACCCCCCTGGACATGCTCCCATGCAACCTGCTCTAGGTGGACCTGCTTTGGCAGGGGGGGGTGGACTAGATGATCTCCAGAGGTCCCCCATATCATTCTGTGATTCTGTGACTCCAAGCTGCTAGACAGAGACCAGGCCCAGATGGCTTCTTTGAGACAGAGAGGGAAGGGCAGCAGAGTTTGGAAGCAAGGAAGGAATGGAGAAAGGATGCAATCTGATTTTTAGCAAAACAGCCACATTTACCATGTGGAAGCATTATAAATGACTCAAAGTACAGGATCAGTAACAATTTCTTCATAGGGGCCAACAAAAAAAACGTGTTTGCAAGTAGAGACTCAGCTCTGATGCACTGCTTCAATCACTAGCTCTGCTCTGCAAGCCCACCCCAGGAATAGGCTCCACAAACCCCTCTGACACAGACTTTTCTGTATGCAAGGTGGCAAGTGCCTCCAGGAGCTATGAGCTGCCAGTCTCCACCTGACAAACGCACACAGCCTGATTCATACTTCTACAGATACAATCCTCCACTTCTCATGCTCTCAGCAACAGGCACAAGGAAATTTATTTTCGTGTTTTGAGGACTTTTTTTGTCACAAGCCCAGCAGCTACTAAATCCCATCCAGTATCTCCCCTCTCTTTGCCAGCAGATGGTACAACTGCAGCTGGAGTCCTAAGCAATGAATCCCCAGCCTGTAGGACCTGGGTTTCTGCTGTTCGACCACCAGCCCATTCCTGCCCTATGTTTATTCACACTCAGGTATACCCTGCTTGCAGAAGCTTTGGCTCTTTCAGCACTGGATCACTGCCAGACCCAGCAGCTGCTCCTCGCCCTAACAGCCAAGTCACCAACTCCACTGGAAAAGCAAGGGAAGAAATGGAAGCACTCAATGAGCTGCTGTCAGCTATAACATCTTTACCTACAGCAACTAAACAGCTGTGTGAAAATAAATCATCAGCAGTGACTGCATTGCCAGGGAATTGCTTTTACCCTTCCTGGCTATTTTCAGTTCACATTTGTAGGGGCTGTTTTGCATTGCCTCCTCCCTTCAGTGTGGATACTGGACTAGTATGCAAGACCCTGCAGCTTAGCCAGAAAAGGAAAGATGTTCAAAAGATGCTGCTGAAGGGAAGATGTTCAAAAGAATATAGCTGACCTTCCAGTTGCAATAGGGTGTGCAATTACTGTGCCTCAGCTGACACAATGGTATTCATTAAGCTGCATTAACATGTCTTTCCAGAAAGCCAATGTTAAACAAACAAAAACTTCCAGGGTTTCATGTCTTGGTTAAAGGAAGAGCACTCCAGTGGCTCCTGAGCCAATGGGTCCCTGCTCTGTTGGGAGCTGAGGCGGTGTAATGTAGCAGTCACACAGAAGTGACACAAGCCCAAGCTTTTAGATGAGAAGTCCTGCAAAGTGGTATTTCTGTTCATTCACGATTGACCAGAGGTCAGAGAATCAGTTAAAGATCCACTCACCAAACTGTCTCTTATCTGCATCAGCACAGCTATAACATTCCCAGGCTTGATGCCAGCCAGAGGGCTAATGCAAGCGGTATCCCAGCAAGAACACAGTAAGAAGTCACTGCTTGGTTTTGGGAAAGCACAGATGGGGTCCGTCTGCTCTGTGCCACGTGGTACTATTAACCACTTCTAACCTGCCCTCCTGACCCTGAGCTGGGCAGGCTCAGCTTAGTCATGTTCCGTTATTTACCCTCAAGGTGAGCCTCCGCAGCCAGAGAGGGCAGAGAAAAACAACAGGTCGTGAATAAAAATCGATGTGCTTTGCTAGAGTGAGCTGGGTCTCTTAGCATCAAGTTACACATTTCAACATTCACATTTGGGGAGATCAAAGCAGAAACACTTGACTTCTGCCTAAGCTTTTGAATAATCTTGAAAACATAAATAATTAAGTTAGAAAAATGCAGCGAGAGCCCTGAACACTGCAAGTCCTTCGAGCCCTTCTCCTCTACCAGGCAGACATCTTTCATTTTTGCTTCCCTTTGCCCTACCTTTGGTGGGGCATTTCTTAACTGTTTCCACAGCCTGTTTCTGACAAGGAAGACTTCATCCACCACTCTGCTCTAAGCCTGATACAAACTGACCCATGATTCTTAAACACACTGCTACAGAACTGGACATATTACATTTTATTCTCAAATTTACTTTCTCTTAATGGTTGAATACTTAACAGAAGCAGGTGGAGGGACGGAGGCAGGAAACAACCCTGGTGGAAGATTAAAATAGGGCAGAGATCAAATAACTGTATTCTGTAATTCAAAATAGATTCAATTGGACCAGAACATAAACACTGAACAAAAGGAAAGACTAATTCATTATATTTTGTTATAATGCAGACAACAGTGTTTCAGATGGAGTAAGAAACCTGGCCTTACAGGTCTTTTTCATCTCTAGAACTAATTCCTCAAGAGGGAGTTTACTGGAACTATAGCAATTAACACAGTCTAGTTCATCCTTTTTGTGATTTTGGAACATGCTTATTGCAGCTGTTAAAACCATTATGAGAAAAATATTTCTGAACAGTCTAAGGCTCGTCTGGACAATCAGATTAGAGATTTGTAAAAATAAAGAGCATACAAAGAAAGAGTGAAAGGCAGTGAATTATGGACCATATCTGAAATTTAAGACTTTCTCCACTGGTTTGACTTTATGCAGAAAATGCAGCCAGGCAGAACTAAAGCAAATTGGTTTAATTCCCTTGAGGAAATAGGAACAAATTTTCCCAGCAACTTTCAGCTACAGGCATGCGTGACTGCCAATTTGGATGGAGTGTACAATCAGTAATCTACAAACCAGTAATAAAATGAAATATTAGCTTTTCCCTACCTCCTCGGCAGTACATGGGCATTGCCAATTAAAACACCAGGAGCAGGTGGAAAGGAAATGGTAAAATAAAACCAAATGAGGCAGAAGATGATTTGATACTTAAGTCTATAAATTCTTTTGGACTGGGTCTCTTTTTCCTATTTATACATGCACAATGGGGCCCTAGTCTCTAGTCACTGCTGGAGGACAGAGGTTTTTCAGACTTTCAAAACCTGAAATGAATGGTCAGCTCTTCAAGGAAAATCACTTCAGAAAAGGACGCTGGACTTACAAACTAAAGTGCTTTCCCCTGAAATCTGCCAAAGCCCCAAGCCTGTATTTAATCTTAAGCAGGAGGGCTAGTTCCAAGGAAATTAAAGTGATGGCTGAAGAAGTTAAGCATTTGCTCCACTCCATTGCTGAATTACAGCTGCAGAAATAATTAGAAGCCTTCCAAAAAGGCCAACATCAAGAGAAGAAAAGTGTTATCTTTAGAGAAAACAATTTAGCTGTCATGATGAAAAAGCAAGTGCCTTACCATTTGGGAAAAGTACAAGTATTTCAAAGGAGCAGGGGAAGCTCATAAAAGCACTATCATAGTTCCATCAAGAGAAATCTGTAACCTTCCAATCTTATTTTCAGTCTTTCTAATTGCTTTGATACAGGATTTAGACTTATCTCAGTGTTTTATAGAATCACTAATTTACTTGGTAAATAAAATTCCTGAGAACACTTAGTCCAATCAACTTTCAGGAAGAGCATACCATATGAAACCAGTGAATAGCAAAACAAAGCAACAAACTTTTCCAAAAAGTACTTTCTTTGAGCTTTTCTGAGTCCTCTCAATCCCCCATCCCTTCAGGCAACTTTCCACACACCTCAAAGCACCATCTCCTGAAAAGTCTGGCTTTAGCAGCTGCAGCTAGTCTGCGCTGAACTCAAATTAAAAACCCAGGATCGGAGTTGCCAGACATGGCTCAGGGTGTTACATCCTTAGTAAAATTAGTGCATACGTCCTGCTCGGTACCCTTAACAGCACAAAAACCACAGTCACATTTCCAGACCAGAATTCAGAATTAAAAGAGGACCGTAGTGAAACACTGCAGAGAGTTTTACACCGACAGAACTGAACCACTGAGGAATTTTACTAAATATTTCCCCAATCGGGAATCAATTTTACACTGTATGACTTAGTTCCTCTGTTCACTCCTTCCTTTACTCTAGGGTGAACATTAACACCTATGTCAACAGCAGATCCTTCAACAGAGAGTGTATTTAAGAGCTCAGGTACAGCTTTTGTCTGCTCTTTTGCTATCACAAAGTATTGCAGTATTCTTTGTTCCGAGTTACCGGTGCAGAGGCGCTGATCCTGAAAGTACCCCTTCCCACACGAAGTCACACACTGCCCATTCTTCATTAGCAGCGACGGCTGGCACGAGGAGCACTCAAATCCACTGGTGCAGGCTGAGCATGTTTCATTGCAGGCTTCCAAGAGAAAGAATAGAGAAGAAAGATCTATGAATTCCAAATGCCTTGATGTAGCAAGATTTCTCTGCTCGGATAAAAGAGACAATTTAACCTCTTTTTGGCAAATGATTTTGAGACTTTCATTTTTTCAGGGGCTTCCACCTGAAACCTCCTGAAGTCTGAAGCCTATGGTTACTACTCAGTACGTGCCTAAATGCTTTTCCAGACAAAGCATGGCCCTCTCTTTATAGTACGCCTGTGGGATCCTACAAACAAAAGCACAGCGTGAAACAGAGAGGACAGTCATCTGACAGGGTACAACCCCATGAAGAAATTACCTAAGCAAGTACCCCCATCCTGGTAGAAACCCAGTTCACACATCTCCACACAGCGCCCGTTCTGCAGCTGCCTCCTGGCGTCGCGGCAGGCGTTACAGTGATCAGAGGACTGAGAGCAGGTCAAACAGTCCGGGTGACACTCCACTGGTACAAAGAGAAGACACAAAGGCAAAAACCATCAGCAGTGGTTTCAGTCAGGAAGGCACAGAGCAATGCATACTCGAAAATCAAAGTGAAATCCATTACTTCTTTCTGTTGGGAATTCAATGTGTGTTAGTTTTGGGTGGGTTTTTTTTTTCCCAGACGGCATAAAAGGGGCTAAATATTATATTGCTGTATTCTACTATATGAAAAATTATTACACAGACTCAGATTTTCTAGACTATTGATAAAAAGGATATTTGTTGTCCATATGGCTTCTCAGCAATGAAAGTGGCAAGTCATAAGGAATTAACAGTCCAAAACAACCTGAATTTGAGTTTCCTTTAGTCAAACTCTGCAGGAAGTCAAGACCGTTTCCATGCCAAGTCGGAGTACTGGTGGCAGACCACTTTTCCTCCAGCCAAAAGCTTTATGCCACAGCACCATAGCAAGGGTTTTCTGACCACAGGTGTTTTCTCAAGTGGCATGGCTGCTCTCACTGCAGACGCCAAGAGAAGGACTACTTTTGCTTTACTACTGAGCTGCTTTTGCTTGCTGGAAGAAAAGATGCCAGTTCCCTCCTGACAAGTCAGCAAAAAAGGATCTCAATGCTGAAAACTCTCCCTCATTTAGATTAAATAACCTGCAAGTTTCCAGGGAGATGTATCCAAGGAGAGAATCAGGAATCAAGAGCTACAGGACATACAGTTGAAGGTAACAATGAATCTACAGTGACAAAAAGGAGGAATGAATAGGAGGCTCTGTCTCTATCCATTTCTCTCCAAGAACTTTCCGAAGGTATATACAACCCCATCCTTTGAGTCTGACAATGAACACACTACTCAGAGAGGTACAGAATGGACAATTTTTCTCTAGATACAAAACGATTCCCTCTGCACCAACCCAAATGTTCTCAGTCAGAGGTCATATCTGTTGGTTTTCACATAAATACAGCTATACTTGGGGCCATATGCTTTACATTGGCTGAGAATGAATGGATCCTCTCTGTCTGCTTCCCCCAGCACATCTCTGAGAGGCAGCAATAATTTTTTACTGACTTTAGCGAAGCAGATATGATAAGGACTGATGCTCTGGGCTCACAGAACTGCTGCAGACTGGATTTTGCATTTCTTTCTCATTCCATCCAGTGCAACACAGGAAAGACAGAGGGAAAACACCAGGCTTCAGTAAATTAAATTTCTATTTACCTTTTAGGACACAAAAATGCAAGTTTGGCTCTGTACATTCAATATCCTTCAAATCCTGTATTTTCCATGACAGAAGCTAAATGAAGAGGTCAAATTGTCAAGGGTAACCAGTACACAGTGGGATATCTCAATAGGAAGGAGAACAGGGCTGAGAGCACTTTATTATCTGTCCCCTCCTTAGGAGCATGTGCCGATACCATTCCCTTTTGAAAATCCAGGACAATATTATCTGAACTGTCCTAAAACCCATTTTCCTCACTTTTCATTTTGTAGTGCTTTGCATTTTTATTAGCATGCAGTAAATAACAAGCTTTAAAACATTAATATGGCAAACTTGCCAAAGCACTCTTGCAAATGACAGCATAATTAAACTGTGAAGCTATTTTCTTTTTACTGAGATAAAACATTAACTGGAACACTCTGATAAAAACAAAGTTATATGATTGCAAAAGAAGAGCTACCAATATGAAAAATGAGGAAACCACAGCTAAAAGCCTACCAACTATAAAATGTAAATCAAGGAGAATTACAATATCCTAAAGAAAAATTAATTTTTATGCAAAATTAGCATATAAGCTAAGGCTATCCTAAGCTTTCCAAACAATTATTAACTGGCAGTAGCTCAGCCCAAGGTGAACATGTGGCATAGCAGTGTAAGCAGGTTCTCCCTTCTTTCCACTCCCAAGAAACAATCAGGAGTCCATAAATTCCAAAACTCACATAAGGATTCAGAAAGGAGCAGTCCTCTGACATATAAAACTCATGTTGAAGCAAAAAAGAAAAAGACAAAACCCTCTTGCCAAAAGAAAGCTATCATTCAAACCAGGGTAAGTCTGGGAGAGCCTTTGGATAGAGCCCTAAATCTCTCAAAGAACCCTAATTACATTATAGGGGAACCAGCTAATTAGCAACTGCACACCGAACACAAGATAAAATTCAATGCAGGTATCAGTAAGGGCTGCAGGGATGCAAGAATGTGTCCCATGCCAGAGGTGCATGTGACGCACATGCTCCCACCCAACACGAGTGATGATGGTATGAAACGATGGTCCCTGGGTCTATACCTGGCTGGCAGTGGGGGCAGCAGTCACCCTGTGCCTCAACAGCCAGGCTGCCCAGCGGGCAGGGCAGGCAGGAACGCTGGAAACAGGTCACCTCTGCATCCTGACATTCACATTCTCCGCATGGCCCGTCTTCCCATTTCTCTCCACTCTGCAAAAGAAACGCCAAAAGGCCAGCATCAGTAGCGAAGGAGAGCCTTTGCATGAAGTGGTTTTGCCATGCATGGAAATCTCTGGGTAAAATGCAAGGCTACATCAGTACTAGCAGTAAATTAAACATTCCTGGGACTGCTTCAGCACAGAGGCCTGCCGACATGGGACCATGTGACTCTGTAGCGTTAACCCTCTTGTCCTCTTCCACAATCCGGAATACGGCAGCCTGTGAAGCGCATAGGTAGAAGAGTTCTTAGCCCATGAACACCTGAACACATTCCCTCTCGGCGGCGTTGCCCCCAGAGCAGGGTTTTTTCAGTTAGCAGTAAGTCCTTTCTACTTTTTTCACCTCCCTTCGTTTTCTCTGACTCAAAGCATTTTCTCCTCTCCCCAGATTTTGCTGTCTCACTTGTCCACTTCTTTTTCACAGACCGGTAACGAGTGCTTGAATTTGCTCTCTATCTGAACAGATAGTTACCCGCAATCTGCCCTCTGCCTGAATCCATCTCTTTGCATAATGACCTTTTTGTCACACTTTAAATCTATTTCTAAACTTCACAGCATTTTATTTCCTCTCCTCTTCTCTTCTATTGCCTTATTTTCCACCACCAAGCACTGGCTGAAACACCACAGCGATGAAGAGTGTCATTGGTTTTCTTCAAAACCACCCACTGTGTGACATCTGTACTTTTACTAGTCAATGGAGGGGAGAGATCTTCTACCCACTGCTCCCCTCCTGAGATCTCCATCCCTGGCTCTGCTCAGAAGGCCACCAAAGCTGTCCCCAGCAGCTGCAGCTCTGCTGGCACCATGTGAGGAAGTCAAAAGGCAGAAAAGATAGCGCAAGGATTTAAAATGCCAGTGACATATTTGTGCTAGTTCCTCTCTTAAAAGGGATAGAGCACAAATGGGATTAAACCAGACACCTTAATGTGTTTTACCTCACTTGGGTCAGAGAGATCTGAGGAAGAGAAGGGAAGTGTTGGCATTCAAAAAAACCACAACAAAACCAGTATGAAACTTGCCATTTCTCACATCTGTTGGTGAACAGCAGTGATTAGCTTCAGTCCCCATCTGTCAGAGCAATGAAAACCCCATTATATTGGTATATTTAAACCAAGATAGTTAATGCTTCCTTTCTATTTAACTTCAGTAGGAAAGTTCCTTGAAAATGTTTATAAAATAATGCACTCCTGTTGCAGTAAAAATTATAATCAGTGGGATCCATAGCTCTATGTTGCCCCAGCTCCGTAGCCTTTACTTTATAGGATTAAAGTCAGGCACCTACAGCTCCATGAGATCTGCAGGAAACCTATGAGAATGTAGATTAAATATTAAAGGGAAATGATTGATTATACCGCACAAAGGAAAGCAAAGCGAACGTAAAGTCTAGAGTAGATGCACACACTATTAACAAGAGTGTTCTGTAAATTGTAAAAGCAATCTGCAGACAATAGTAATGGATTATTTTTCTGCAACACTTGCAAATAACATCCTCCTCAGAACTTGAGTGGGAGAGCCAATTCCTCCCAACCTTTATGAGCAGAACTCACGATTACGTGCTCCGAAGTACCAGGATACTCACAGCTTTGGTATGCTCTTTGTAAACACAGTGACTATTACTTGAGATACATTCAGGACAGCACTTCCCATCTAAGCGAATTAAATCTTCACCCTGTGAAGAAAAAAGTTGCAGCAATTCAAATGGAAACACCATCACCAAAAATACCGTGGAATGCAGAGGCAGAACAGCTCTTGCCCTGGAATGCAATCTTCAATATCTAATTTCACTTTATCTTCTCTCTATCCTACTTCATCTCTGTAGGTACAGTTTGAAAAATGTGCTTAGTGAATACTGCAGTGGCAGAACAAACCTCAGGAAAGGCCATTACTCCATCCCTAAATCCCACAAAGAGACCCCCCCAATATAATCCACTGCAAGTACAAAAAATAGGACCGCCCTATTTTTATTATAGATCACAAGGATTTTACTGGACCACTGTCAAGATTTCAATGCATAGAAGCTTACCTTCATTTTGAATGTTCTACATTTTTTCCCCAAGAGAATTTCAAACCACATGCTGTATTTATCCCAGATGGAAAAAGCCTGTTCTTCGTTACAACTGTACAACTCTACAGAATCCACCTAAATAACTTCAGTTTGAAGAGAAGAATTTAGCAGCAGGAGAAGGGAATAAAGTGCCCTAATTCGTCACAACTTTTTGTGCCCAAATGAAAGCTGAATATTTAGAAAAAAGGAAGACTCTGTTCCAGGGAACCAGGACACAGCTCAAAAGAAACAGCTTTGATTTTTTTGACCTGAGTATCTTTTCTGGACCAGATTCTCACACATTGTAAATACAATCAACATAAACATAACATATACTAGTCAGAAAACAGAAATATGTATACAAAACCACTACAATAAAAAAGTTACAAATGAATGACTAAATTAGATTTGGTCTTGATCTGCACTGAGCACTTGTTTAACTTATGCCCATTAAATGTCAGCGTTAACCCCCATGCCAATTTCAGTGGGCGCAGCATTCGTTGCTCTGCAATGGGGCTGATTGCCCATCTGTGACACACAGGGAAGTCACAACTGCCTGATAAATATTTGTGAGGGGCTCACATACCCAATGAACTCATGCAGCTCACACTGGTTTCCATTCCAGCTTGCTGCTGCTTTCTTCTGATGGCTCACAAAATGCAGCCCAGCGCCCAGTTTACCAAATAGCTTTGATGATGGGTGCCAGTGTCAGCAGTCACTGCAGGATGTTTTCCACTGTGCCACATTGGCACGCTCACCAATTCGGGTATGTGAATTACTTTAAACATAGATAGGGCAATAACAATACCCGTCACTGTGAGTTAAGTGGAACCCCCTATGCTCCAGCTTGCACCCATTGCCCCTTGCACCCATTGCCCCTTGTCCTATCATTGGACATCACTGAGAAGAGCCTAATTCCATCCTCCTGACACTCACCCTTTACATATTTATAAACATTAATAAGGCCACCCCTCAGTCTCCTCTTCTCCAACCTATAGAGACCCAGCTCCCTCAGCCTTTCCTCGTATGGGAGATGCTCCACTCCCTTAATCATCTTTGCAGTCCTGTGCTGGACTCTCTCAAGCAGTTCCCTGTCCTTCTTGAACTGATGAGCCCAGAACTGGACACATGATTCCAGATGTGTGTCACCACTATGTACTGTAAACTATCCCATCCCCATTCCTGCCCACATCCCCACCCACCCACAGAAACACACACTATAGGAAATAGTGTATAGACATGGAAAATGACCTGTCTAGCAAAAAAAGCCCCCAAACCAAATAAAGCAACGATGCTGTTCTGCCAAGACTCAGAAAAGGGAGGTTATGTGAGATAACTTGTTGCTTTGCTGAAGAGAGATTCATCAAATTCCAGTTGAGGATATTGAAAGGCAGTGATAGGCTGGGAGGCAGAAATGAGGAAACAACGTTTTATGTCTTCTCTCTCAAACACATACCACTACATGCACCATCCGTAACTCTCAACACCCTGGCTCCATTTCTACTACACATCAGGAAGACTTCTGTGGCTTGGGGGCTGTACCGAACCCTGCAGGTCCTCTCTTACTGATCCTGTAGTTTCTAGGGCTGAATGGATGGAGCAGAAATGCTCCATCACCAACCTGCTCGGGTAGGCCGCAGCATCCCCTGCCAGCACCCACGACTCATCCTCCTCTGAACATCGTCACGAGTGGCCTTACTCAGCTGGGTGCTGGCAAGCGCCCCAGCAGGATTATTTGATGCTCTGACCGTTTGAGTGGTTTTGGTTGAGGGCACCCACATCCATAGCTATCCCAGCCTGGCATATAACTTGTATTCCTAGCTCATCAGTAACCTGCAGAAAATGTCTTTCTGAAGATTAGGTCAGAATCACCACAAACACTTTCACTTGACAGTTGCTGGACAGGTTTGTTTGAAAGGGTTTATAAGCTAAATCTCTACCCTACCCTCACGTAATGCTGCTATACTATGTCGAGCTGTCTAGGATTTGCAGTTTGTGTCTGTGGCCTCATTACACTTTAAATAGTGTGATGTGACTAGAAAATTAATAATGCCTTAATGAAGAGATGAATCCAAATGCTCTTAGCTTCACATCAGCTCTGATTTATTGATGCAAGTGCCTATAAAACCAGACCTGCAACTCAAACAGGAAAAATCAAAGGAAAAAGGAAATCTTATACTTGCTTTTTGAATAAATATTTTGTTGTCAGTAATTAATACACAATTTGTACTATTGAAGTAAACTATGACTGAACATGACTTGAGGAAATTAGTTTATCTTAAGGAAAGCCATGCAGAATAATAAATCCTTGGGCAAATATCTTCTATCAAGTGGGACCATAACTCACCTACAACAAAGGACACTGTCTTCCTCCTTTTGTCCTCCTAGCAATCACGTTTCATTCAATTCAAAATTGCAGCAGTTCATACTCTAATAAATAATACCACTTTTTCAGATTCTCAGGCTTTCAGATGGGTGGGTACTTTGAAAAACTGCTGCACGAGTGATAAGGCTGCACCCTTTTAAACTCCCCAGTTTTGAACCCTACACATTAACATCTTCAGCTGTTGTTCTGTAAAAGATCCCTGGCTTTTCTGAATACTGGATTCTTTGTCAGTACCCAAGACATGAGCATGAATATTAAATAATTCTCCCTACTGAGCCATGACAGTATGCCATCATCATCAGTGTAAATGATCCAATTTACAGCCATAAGCATGCAGGAAGCTGACTGAAACAGATGCAAGTGCACAAGATTTTATGACAATCATGACCTTCCACCCAGCAAATTCTCTCCCTGCAGTTTAAGGTCAGATGATCATCAGCAGTACTACACCACTGAAAGGAGTTTGGGTCCCACACTCAATGGATTTTTTCTATTTACAAGGCACAATCTCAGATGAAGAAGCACAGGCTTTTGTTCCTAGACACATCCTCTCTGTATGATCATCACCTGGGACACAGTGCGTGGATTATCGCTTTTTCGAACACTCATTAAAACAATCTAATCCAGTGAGCCCATTATGTCCAGACTTCGGCTGGACTTGAGACACAACACAAGGGTGCTGCTACTCACGATTTAGCACACAGGCAGTCACCAGAAAAGCATTGTCACTGAGAGAGAAAATTAAGAAGGCTACATTTCCCTCCCTTCTCTTCACTGCTGGTGTGGAGTAGTAGCTATAAAGCAGATATTAGCCCACCAATTAAGGAAGATGCAGTGACAATCACCACAGAAGTTTTATCCCCCTGCAAAAATGCAATTCGAAACATATTTGTCTGTGTGTGAAGCATTCAACCCTATCTAATGCATTTTGCACATCCACTATACAGCAAACATAACATAACCTCGGGGGGCGATTTACTTTCGGAGTAAACAGCACTGGGAATAAAATACCTTCCCAGCTTCATTCTCATGCCAAGAATGTCATGGAAAAAAAGGAGAAAAGTGGAACACCAACTTCCATATCCAGCTACCCTACCGAAGCCCCCTGGAGCATAGAGAATGAAGAAAAAAGGAAAAATTCTTAAACTTTTAACTACCTCTGACCCATACGTCTCCCCCTACATTCAGCTCCTGGTAAGGCCAGTGGCCACTGAAAACTCTGGGTGTCTGACCCTCCATTTTAGCAGGCAGACAACAGCGTGGGAGGGATCCAAGTTAATATTAGTCACTGACTCACACTGGCTTGCTTCACAATACATGCCTACTGAGCAGTCAATTTTTAATAGAAAATCCAAAAGGAGTTTACTCTCCTTTCCTGAAAAATATTTTCGAGGTAATCGCACAAAACAAATCCCTTGAGATGGGCAGGTTCCTTAAGTGTATGAAGATATCAACTGAGAAAAAAGGGCAAAAAACCAATCACAAGACTTGAAAGATACATCTTGAAGGAAGAAAATCTTTCTTACCTTGGCACACTCCACTCTGGCACACTCTGCTTCCTGGCAAGTGACTTGCCCTTCATCACATACGCAGAAGTCACAGCGAGTACTATTCCACATCTCACTGTGGTACCTGACGGTGCCATCATACAAGCAGTTTTTCTTGGAAGACACACACTCCTCACAGCACTTCCCAGGACGCTGCACTTTCTTCTCCCCCTACAAAGCAACAGCAGCCATTGAGCAGGACTGTCTGAAGCCGCTGGCACGGGCACAGTGACATGTGCAGCCAGGGGGTCAGAGGTGAATGATTTTTAGCTACCTTCTCACAGCTAATAGAGTCACAGGTCTCTCTCAGACATCTGACTTCCCCTCTGTGACAAGTACATGTAGTGCAGGCGTTCTCTTTCCACTGTTCACCATGCTGTTCAAAAAGAACACGCAGGCAATTGTTAAGCACTCTACATAAATAGCCACATTCTTTCCAGAAATCTGTGCTGCTTATAGAATATGATGGCTCTTTCTGCATGTCAGTGTTCATCCAGTAATACACTTTTCTTAAAAAACGCTTATTTCCACATGATCAGCAAAGAGGATGAAGAGTTACGAGGTCTAGATGACACTGTGGTGTGTATTTCTCATTCACTGTAAGCTAGTGACATTAGTAAGGCCTTAACTACTACTATTAGCAAAAAATGCTCATTAACAGAAAATCCCATCTCTATACATTCATTAAATAATTCATTAAATTCATTCCAGATGATACAATGGAAGCTATCCATACTTTGACCTTCCCCAGTGCTTTCTTCTTTCCTCCTTCAAAAAAGCATGAAAAGAAAGTGCCTAATCTGCTTCACCCTGCAAACTTCCTTTCTGCTTGCCAGCAAATTCTTATCTAGTCCTCATTTCTTTCAACTCTTCTGGCTTTCCAGGAAGAAAAAAAAGCAAAGGTTGTATTAAGCTGTCAGGGCTGGCATGAAGGAGAAGGGTAAGAAAGCTGTGCCAGAACTTGTGAACAACTAGCTTTTGGTGTAGCTCGTCAAAGGTTACCTGGTACGCTCTTCCTGACACCGAGCAGGGCTTTGGAACACATTCTGGGCAGCATTTTCCAGGAGGCATCACCATAACTTCATCCTTAATAGAAAGCAGGAGAAATCTGAGGATGAAGAGTTAACATGGGGCTCAGCATCACTGCCTGGAATTCCAGGCATTTAGCATCTGTGCGATAACCCCAGTCACTCAAGGCTTCATTTTGGCTCCAATATCTGGGGGCAGGCTTCACAGCACGAGATCAGTGTAGAGAGCTAGAAAGAAAACTATTTCCTTCATCTTGCCTTCTGGGCTTCTTAGGATGGCAACTGAGGTTCAAATACGTAGAGAGGTACACGGGCACAGATAAAGATGCACACATGCCTGAGATAAAGTACATAAATTCAGGTATACAGATATGCAGAAAATGAAAAGGTATATATAAAGCTATGTAGAAAAGCACGGTAAAGCATGAGATGGAGGACAGAAGAGCTTTTTTTTCCTAGTACTGCCACATTTTGAGGCTTTGAATGTGTGATTTACACTCACCATCTCTCAGGCATTTGCACTGCTTTAGTTAAATCCATACGGTATAACTGTCTGTATGGGTGTTAAATTATGCTTAAAGCTGGATTACATTAATTTAAACTTTTTTATGATTGATTTAAACCACATTGGAATAGGTTGGCACTTCACATCAATATAACAGTTCCTGCATGCCTCAACTCCATCCATCCAAAATGCGTCTGGAATTCCCCTGCTGCAATTTCATGTACATCCTTTAGCCCCACCTCCCTTCAGCCACCTCTGGGTCATGATTTGGGCCACACTGACACTCAGGATGACAAGAAGACTGACTTGTGGACTGGAAGTACTGTAGAAATGCTTAGCACTATTATCTCATCTGCTTTGTTAGTCAAATCACTAGCTTTCAAAGAAGGAGTGGAAGACTTTGTATAAAAGTTATCAGTTCTAGACATCCCAGCAGAGTTAAAAGAACTCTTTTGTGGATTTTGGTGGGATATATGGTGGGACATTCAGGTGCACTCCTGCATGCAAGAAACATTTTTGAAGTTCCTCTCCCTCAGGACCTAAGGAAGGGCACAGTCATCTGAAAGATGGAATGTGTGTTTAATACTGGGAGAATTTACGTATTTGCTTTTCACAAGGAGTTTAGAATGAAGAAAGTGACAGAGATAAAGGCACATGCAAGAAAATGAAGGGTACAACTGAGAGCAGAACAGGATCACTGCACGTTCTGCCAATGACCCTTCCACTGGGCACCTTCGTAGGAAACAGCCAGAACACCGTCAGAATTGGCTTTCTGCTGCATCAACTCAGATGCCGTCAGCCAACTGTTCTCAGAGACATCACAGCAACAACACAGTCATTTCTGTTTCCACAAATTAAATCCTAATGATTAGCTGATTAAACATTAGTGCAATCAGTCAGACGGTAACATCAGTCCACTTGGAGTGGGAAAGGAGAAATCTAAAGCATGCATAATTTGGTTTAATGCATAGTACTCAGTCAATGAATACTAATGGAGTATCTCAGGACAAAGCAACACTCAATTAGCATGCACAGAAACAGGTGGGGCTTCCTTCTATTAAAACTAAAAAAACCCAGTGTTAATTGCAGAAACATCTGGTTTAGTAATAGAAAGCTGGGTAAGCATCAACAGGAAAAAAGTTTATGACTACTGCTTTTGTTTTCCTCAGTGCTACAGGGCAGCGTGCTGAGCCAGAGACAATGTTTTAAGGGAGCTTCTAGATGCATCATCAGAGCATGATATAGACTGAAAAATACTTGGGAAACAGCAGCCCCTAAAACATTTCCAGGTAAGCAGTTCCTGCACTTAGTTAGCATGGCATGCAGCTGTAAAGGAGTACACCAAGGTGCCCAAGAAAACTGATACAATGGGTCCAATGGAAAGAAACCCAAAGAGCAAAGTCACACTCTTAAGTACTTCTGATATAAAAAAGAGGATTTAAAAATTCAGTCAGTTGTAGAGAGTGCAAAGTATTACG
This sequence comes from Jacana jacana, assembly GCA_013400555.1. Taxonomy (NCBI): domain Eukaryota; kingdom Metazoa; phylum Chordata; class Aves; order Charadriiformes; family Jacanidae; genus Jacana; species Jacana jacana. The sequence continues at coordinate 104,975 of VZTM01008324.1, forward strand.
TATAGTTGGCTGCCTTTACTAACCCCTGTGTTAACACCGTATATAATCTTGTAGTGCTTTGGTTGGGGTGATCACTGCACAAGTGCTGAGAACTCATCGTTTGTCCACAGCAAAGACCTTGGAAACAGAAACATCCCGGTTACCTCAAATGAACTAAAATTGGGCTTTGTTGATTTCCAAACACAAGTACACGTAAGGAATATTGGCTTTTAGACTTTTCTTTTAGCTGAAGTTGTCCTGTATGTCCCCCTGTACTCGGCACTGGTGAGGCCACACCTTGAGTGTTGTGTCCAGTTCTGGGCACCTCAGCACAAGAGAGATATCAAGGTGCTGGAGCGAGTACAGAGGAGGGCAACAAANGGATATGGTGTAGGGGAGAACTTTTTAGAGTAGGGCTGAAGGTTGAACTCGATGATCCCAAGGGTCTCTTCCAACCTGAATGGTTCGACGATTCTATGATTCTAAGTCAAAAGGGGAATTTCATCCACATTTGACTACTTTCAGTTGTATTTCTAGAGTTCTCATTTTAAAAAAAAAGTCTGCAAGACTTGCAAACCAAACTTTTCAGCTGCAAACCAAAGACTGAAATTTGTGAAGATAAACCCCCATTAAAAATCCTGTATTTTAATTTCTCCTCTCTCAAAAATGAAAATTTCCTGAACAAAACTACATATTTTCTTTAGTATACAGCAATTTCTCTGTTTGTGCTTAATTAGCTAGTGTAAGCATGATCAGAGTACAGTGGTGGGGAAAGAAGCTGGGGGGGAAGAGACAGACAGCAGGTGTATAGGGACAGACTTAGCCATCACTCCACATCATTTCCACACACTAAAACTCCCTCCTCCAAATTGCCCACTTGTAACGCAGAAGATTTGCCTTCTACTTTGTGCTCCTGTATAAGAAACATCCCTTGCCAAGGGAAGACAGAGGGTTGGTGGGTGCTGACCTGGCTGCACAGTAGAGGCTGGCAGGAGGCTGTGAAGCACTGAGTGGCACCGTTCCTGCAGACGCATTTGGAACACCGACCAAGGTGCCAGTCCTCACCATCCTGGAACAAGTGTCCATCAAAGATGCAAGGCTCTAAAGAGACAGGAAAACAATGGGTAATTTTCTTTTCTGGTGCCCTTTGATCTGTTTCCGTCATCCATAATTAAAATACAGATTTTGTGCTTCTCAGAACTCAAAATTCTGGTTTGTCAAAGCAAGCAACGACAATAACAATTCTAGCAGTTTTCAAGGGCTTTAGACTTGTGAATTAAGAGCTCTGGATGCTCTTCTCCCACTGGACTTCTATGAGGAAAGGTATCCAATAGCTCGTGCATTTTTGGAACTTGCAGTCCAAGTCTGCAAGTGTCAAAGGTACCCTCGCTACATAAGAAATATCTGCATCTTTTTTTCCAAATTTTAGTCTCCAAAATAAGGATGTATTAGGCACATCTGCCCACTGCTTAAAGGTTGCCACTTTCTCTTGGCCTATGGATGAAGCAGTTAAAAACGTGAATATGTAGCAGGACATAAAGAAAATTAAGAGACACACTTGACACCAGTGTCTTCCCAACAGAAACTGAACAAGAAAAAGAAAAGCTTTCCAGATTTGAAACTAAAAGGAGATTCCCAGTGACCTACTGCTTGGATGACTGAAGCCAGACAGTGTCCCATTCACATGCAACACTCACCGCCGAGCCCCACACATCTGGGACAGCAGGATCCCTGAGCAGTGTACTGCAGCTCCCCTCGTCCACAAGTGAGGGCCGGGCAGGTCGTGGGGCTGCAGTTCACCTTCCCGTGGGCACAGGAGCACCGGACACATCCAGAGCTGTCCCACTGCGTGCCGTGCTGCAGTGCATGGAATAACCAAAGGCACAGAAAACACAGGCATGAATCCAGCTGCCAAGGAGACCTGCAAATACATCTTCTCACTTATAAGCCCCCCTAGACCAGTGTTAACTTCACTCTTTTGCAGGCCCTCACGATAGCCCTTATTCCTGGCTGCATTAGTTGGGGCAAAAAGTGATTTAATACTGGTAAAGCAACAAGCCTGGAGATCAGCCTAGTTTTTATTCCTGTTGCAGAGTGACATCCAGCAACAACCCACAGCAGAAGACTCAGGCTATTGAATACCCTCTCCACTACAGATTCTGTAAGGCAAACTCTAAATTTAGAGAAGGGTTTTCTTTAGGGTTACCAAGATGATGAAGGGAGTGGAGCATCTCCCACACAAGGAAAGGCTGAGGGAGTTGGGTCTCTTTAGCTTGGAGAAGAGGAGACTGAGGGGCAACCTTATTAATAACTATGTAAAGGGCGAGTGTCAGGAGGATGGAGCCAGGCTCTTCTCAGTAACATCCAATGATAGGACAAGGGGTAATGGATGCAAGCTGGAACATAGGAGATTCCAGTTAAATATGAGGAAAAATTTCTTCACAGTGAGAGTGACTGAACACTGGAAGGGGCTGCCCAGGGAGGTTGTGGAGTCTCCCTCTCTGGAGACATTCAAAACTCGCCTGGATGCATTCCTGAGTGACCTGATCCAGGTGTTCCTGCTCCGGCAGGGGATTGGACTAGATGATCCTTCAAGGTCCCTTCCAATCCCTGATATTCTGTGATTCTTTATAGAGGAATATTCAACATGGGCCCCACCACACACATGACCACAACGTGGTCGGGTGAAGACCATCCACCCCACATACTAGAGCGTTATCTAAAGAGCGTTAATTTTTACAAAACATGCAATATTGAAATAGGCAGGGAGTAAAAAGGCTCTTGTCAGGTACTGCATACAGATTTTCTTCGAAGGAGCTACCACTAGGACCAGTGTTGCTAGATAGATACTTGTAGAATGAAGGTCAAGTCATAAAGCATTATGGCTTACTGACAAAAGAGAAAACTTCCTTCAGGAAATCTGTGCCAACCATCATGATGAGACTGTTTGCTGATAAAAAACTGGTTTAATGACCACCCCACAGTGGAATTGGGGTGCGACATATGACTCGAGTTACAAATATGCCTATAACCCCTGTCAGGACGCCTACTTATCCACCTTAGCTGTGTCCCAAAGAACAGGCTTACAGAGAGCCAAAAGACAAAAGCTGCACCAAAAATACAACGCAGCGAAATGCAGCAACAGCAACAAGAAGAAGAAATATAATGTTGTATGATATAACATAGTATTACCCAAATCACAGGCACAATAAATAGGAGAAGAGGATAGATGTGTTAACCCTCCTATTCCAGTCTTTGTCTAGGTCATACCAGATTCATGCTGGTCACACTGAAACAGAAGGTTACAACATACATCTCAGGTGTCCAGATATTCAAATGTATCTGAGCATTTTAGCATATTTTTTAAGATTTGGACGTGACTTGTCTCTTGTCAAACAGAGAAGTCTTTAAGAGACCAGACATAGGACTTGGGTTCACTGTTAAGCCAATTTTTACACATTTGCTTATTGTTTGACGTGATTCATTAACTACTACCCATGAATCTTTTTTTTTCTTATTTGCAGACACTTTTTCTTATTGTTTTGGCCTTTCAGCTTCCCTAGATGAAACCACATCCTAGAAGCAGCTTCTTGAATAATTCAGGATTACAAAATGCACAACAGCCATCAATCTCTACCAGCATAGATGGCTCCTGAGAGAAAAGCCTTTTTTCAGGACAGCTAATATGTCAAGTTCAATGTGCTTTGCTCCACTCCTAGGATTACTATATTGTCTCAATCATCCACAGAAACAGCAAAGTGAATGAATGAGTGGGAAACTTTCTCCCCTTAAGTCAACCAGGACACACTATTGTGCAGGAAAATTCCCTTTTTGCAAACCCTGTCAACCAAACTCATATTACATTACATTACATTATCTAATAATGGAAGAATATAAGCCCAATGAGCTATCCTTCTCCCACGTGTCAGCTAAGCATTGACATAACCCAAACGGAGACCTGAAAACTGGCAAGGACTTTCCCTGCCAAGGAACAGGACCAGAGCACTCACGCTGTGGATCTGCCCTTCATGCTGACAAAATCCTTCAACTCGGGAGGCACACTCAGGGCAGCACTTGTTGGGGGGTATTTGCAGCACTTCTCCCTAAAAAGATACAAGAATCCAATGAGCAGTTCACTCTCACTGAAATAGAGACTTTAACTTGAAAGTAAAGACACGGGACCTTGCTGGACCCACTGCTCTCAGTTTAGAGAGGAAATGTATTAAGTGAAATATGTAATGCTGCTACACCAGATCCTTTGTTGAGAGGTGGCACATCAGTCTGCTGTATAATACACAAAAATACACAGCTAATAACAACAGAAGTACCAAACAGTTTTACTGATGTGAGCGTGGAGCAGGAGAGGGAGAAAACACAAAACCAAAACCAGAGAAGAACGTGTCACATTCACAAAGTGAAAGGTAGAAAAATTTTATCCATGAGGTCACTTTGTTGCAACGGTGTCTCTCAAGAGACATATTCCATCCATTCCATTCTGAAAGGACACAGCCATTGCATAAGGGATTCCTGCTCAGAAGGGAGTCATCATTTGTTTTGTTTTAATAAAAAAATAACATACTGTGATGCCAAAAAATTGTCTCTCCTTTCACTTCTCTTATTTGCATGATTAAAGCAACCAAAATAATATGAGATGTCACAAGTTTTCTTTCTCTGTTTTCTAAAAGAAATATCTTGACTTTTCAAACCAAACAAAGTTTCCCACTTCAAGGTTTCCTTCAATGCTATGGTTTCTAAGCAGAGGGAAACAAAATTAAATATTTCATTTAGCTTAAACCATTAAACCCTATTCAACCATGATCCTGCTGTGGAGAAACTGTTCTTGGTTGTTACTTCGTTTTGATTCACACAAAAGAAATAATGTTTGCTGATTTTCCACCTACTCAAAGCATTTGGTAAGCACAGCAGTAGGTTTTACATACAAATGTTTAGAACACCACTGGGTGTGCTTTTTTGCAAAGACTGGCTGGTTTTGTTTATGCCTTGTTGCTGTAAACAAGATCAGCAATATTTGCATAAATCTCACAATAAGCAGAGAAGAAATAAACCATGGAGAGGGATGGCAATTTCTGATCTTGTTGGTCAGTGGTTTGTTTATGCTTGAAGGATAATCACAATTTTTTCTTCTGAGATCCTTGATGAACCTTTGCAACATTTAAATGGCCAGATCTTGATGGAACACTTGAAGTCTTTGTCTTGAAGACTACTCATGTCAAGGAGTCAGATTCATTTCACACTATCAATCCATTTCCCTTTATAAGTTTTAAAGTTGCCACCTTTTCATTTATCCAATTTCATGAAGTGAACAACAACATCTTATCTAGTCCCTTCACTGCTTGGTGTGCCATGTCTTTGGCATAAAAATTGCTAGTATTTCAGTCTTGCTTTAATCAATACACGGTGATAATAACAGGGAAAACCGGTAACAATCAAAATTATTTCCTCATTAATGCTGTCACATTGGAAAACATTTTAACCTGCTTCATAAAGCCATATAATTATATTGGCAGTGCCTCTTTAAAACACTAATTTTCATTGTCGTTCACGCACACTACTCCATTAATTCAGATGCTAATGCAAGACCAATTCCATGGGCAATTAGCTGTAACCATTAATGAAGGCTCAGACAGAGAAATATAAACAGGAGACAATGGAAGCCCAACAACCATCACAAGGCAGAAGAAACTGAAAGACAAGACAATCTCAGCTCTGTTTTTGTTCATCAGAGTGGAAAGCGTCCATCTGCATGTTTGAGGGAGATCCAGCTCCTTCAAATGAAGGGTGAACTGAAAGCTGGGCTCATGCTGGGAGGTCCGAACCCAGTTCAGGGGCTTCCTTTGGGGACCAGGCCACCTTTGGGGTACAGGCAGCCTGCCAGCTGTCCCAACACCAAGCTGCTGGCTGTAGTGTGGCAAAGGAGACAAAGGCTTCACACGCTGGGTTTTGCCTGTGTGTTTCCCACTCAGGTTTGCATCAATGAGAAGTGAAAGGGCAGACAGACTATGCCTGACCCTGGGCAGTCACACACACCCTGGGAGGAGAAACGGGAGTTCAGTGCTCCCTCTTGCTTCCCCCAAATCCTGCTGTGAATCAGACCCTCAGGTTCAATGGGAGCTGCATGGAGGCAGCTGAGCCCAGAAGGTTGACAGGGCAGCTGTCACTGCAGTGTTCAAAGATAAGCAGCTATCTTACCTCTACCAGCTCCTCCAGGAAAATACCTCATGCTGCATCCTCTTTTTGTGTCCCTCTTAATCCAAGAGGAGCTTTGCTTCCACAGGGACCGTAGGACCAACTACCCCAACAGCTTCCACCATTCCTTTACATGTAACACAGTGTGGGGGAACCCAACGAGCATGTGGAGATATTCCAGGGGTTTAAAGTAGGGGAAGGCTGGGAACTCCAGAGTGACATGACACACCTCCCACCACACAGAACAGGTCAGCTGGCATTTGGACAGCTGCAGCCCCTTACCTTCTGAAAGTCACACTGAGGGTGTTTGCAGATGATAGGTTCACAGGTGACAATATTGCTGTGGCAATGGCAGTCTTGGCAGGAATCTGGCCTCCAATTTGTGTTATTCTGAAAATAAACATAAGTTTTAAATTAGACCCATACGGCACGAGGCGTCTGCTATTTTACATAACCACAAATGGCTGAAATAGCTCAATACAGAGAGGCAGGAAGAATAAAGTCTGCAACAGACCACCCCTCCCTCCCACACACTTATCAGGCACAACTTTAGTACTATTTGTTCAATCAAACACACAGCTGAAAGACAAGGCCATGCACAGCAATAATCATCTCCAATGGCAAGATAATCGATAGGACTTAGCCTCCAATAAACTCAAGACAATCATAGCATCTCTAGGAAACTTCTCTATAATCAAGTTCAGACTGTCCAAACCGCAGCTACTGCTACAATCACAGCTCGTGCAGGGGCAGCTGAGCCAGCCTTGAGCCTGACCCACTCCTGGACAGACAGCGGTGGCACCATACAGCATCCCAGGAGCTGATGGGGAATGCAGGTAAACACTGACATGCCTGAATGAGCTGTTGAACGTAACATTCAGAATTTTCGGTCTGCAGGATCAGGGAAACAAAAAGTTTTCATGTCAACACCATGATGTAAACTGTATGCTTGTTACATAGGGCTGTAAGACGGGAGGAGAGGTCCAAAGAGTCTAAGATGCAATTAAACTGATTTAGCCCAAACCACTGAATGCATGGCCAGGTATGAACAGGCTCTACCTGGTCAGGTTTATTCCAAAATGTCATGAAGAGGACTCTGACCAAGCAGAGAGTCCAACAGATTTGGAAATAGCTGTCGCCACCACTCGATCAGTGCACCCAACTGGAACACTCACAGCTAATTCACAAGGGTTTTCACCACCCCTGCTTGACCCCTTTCCATTCCCTCTGGGCCAAGGTCATGATCCCACGCCACCACCGTGCTTTTGGAAGGCAGCGCAGGCCCTCAGCCCATTGCTTGAATGCTTGCCAGGCTTCTCCTTTTCTCCCACCAGTTTCTCCAAGGTCTGAGCAGCCACTTGTGACTCATTACTTCTGGTAGGATGCTTGGAAAACAAAGCCTTCTTTCTCTTTACTCCTGAACACTGACTTCCAGCCATCCTGATATCAAACAGCATCAGCAGCATCCCAGAGAAGCAGCCAAGCCTGTCTGTCACCCCACTTCCATGAAAATGTCTTGCCTGCCCTCAGCTCTTCTGCAGTGTCCCTTCATCCATGCTAAGTATCCTTTCTCCGGCAGTTAAAAAGAAACAACCAGTAACTACATACAGAGGTACTCTGCATGATACAACTGCTATGTTCACATTTAATTAACTGGTTTTTAAAAGTCTTCAGTTAAATCCACCAAAAGAAAATGGAAAAAGGAAGATCAGTTTCTCATCTAAACACCTCCTTCCCATTAGACAACCCCTGTACATACACTACTCTAAATTTACACCATACAGGAAACTTTCCTGCATAGCACAGACAGCCGCTATCCAAGCCATTAAGCCTCATTTTTAATTGACTTGAAAGGAGACCAGACTTTGCCACTCATTTACATGATGTACTGATTTACTCCAGTAAGTCAATTTACTCACAGTGCAAAGTACAACTTAGGCAAATTAAGATATGAAAAGATGATTAACAGTTTACTACTAAGAACACATTTAGGGGTAACTACTAAAACTGTTAAGCATAATGATAAAAGACTGAAACGTGCCTTAAAGGCCCATTAGACTGCTTAATGAGAGCAAAAAAATCTTGAAAAATCTGGCCACTTGCTCAGGCACTTACATAGAAGCTGCTGGCTGCTGTGCTCTTCTGAACACTTGATGTGGTGTACTCCAAACCAGGCAGTGCAAGCCATGGGGAGAGGCCATTTGTAGGTATCTGAGGAGGTTTTGCCACACCTGAGTGACTGGAAGAGGGCACTGCTAGAGGTTCTCTCTTTTTTGACCCATCCTGCATCCAGGGCCAACTGTCGAGTGGAAAAGGCCGGTTGCCTCCCCTCTGAAAATGTGCTTTTTGTCAAAGCAAAATAACGATGCTGGATCAAGCCTACAAACCCAGAAACAGTGGGATAACTAGAAATCCTGCTAACAAATCCTTGTGTCTCTTCACTGCTTTAGAAAAGCATTTCACTCATATCAAACTGTGCTCTTCTCCCATGGCAAGGTTCACCCACGAGGGACAAACACTCCAGCATGGTTTAGGGTGCTTCTCTGTTAACGTGCTGATGGTGGCAACGCTGACCTTAGTAACAGCAAGAGGTGGCAGTTATTGTACAGCCCCTTGGGGCAAGGTGTCAACACGACAAAGAGAGATGGCAATTTCTGCTCTGCTAACACAGCTGTTTCTCCTCTCACATACACACTGCTGCAGCTGTACGACAGGAATCTTGACTCCATCTCTGCCAGCAGATTTATGGGGCAGTTACAGAATAAATTCAGGCTAAGGTACATGGGTGCCAAGCTTTGACTAACATGCACATCAGAGTTAACTCATTCTGCTCTCTTTAACAAACCTTTATCATAACTCAGATCCAACCTAAGACTCCTAAAACCATGGCAATACACAGAACTCCCAATGTCTTTCCACTGGCAAAAAGTGATGTTTAATCTGTTTGATGAAACCATTTGATTTATTCCTGTGCTGGTTTGCTTCCAGCTGGAAGGAGAATCCCAAAACAGGAGGTGGCAAAGGAGAAAATCTGCGTGAGTGATGTCAACAGTGAAAAGCAGCCCACATTTCAAAAGTGGCAGCTCACCACAGGGTGAGGCTGCTGTCTCTGAAGCCAACCCCGGGGTAAGAACTGGGAGAGGAAAGGGAGAGAGCAGATGTAGTGTCCCATTACTTGGCTCTCCTAAACCTCCCCCCTGCGTCCACTCTACTTATTTAAAAAAATAAAGAAATATTGCCATGATGCAATAATGGGCAAAGGACTTGGCAAGAGGTCAGCACAGAGCCACCTTTACATTTTGAGACTTAAATGCTCAAGTTTCTGATAAGAAAACTCTCTTTGGTCTTCTCCTTCTCTATTTTCTATTATAGTCTAGGCAGGCTGGTTCTCTATCTGCTCCAAATCAGCTTTTTCTAAATCCACCTGGCAGACGTCTGGAAGCATCTGCACGCATCAGTGATTTCCATTTGCCAGATCAAAACTGGCACATCCCTGCAGAGGTCTTCAGAATTCGGAATCTAGTTAATAGTCAGGAAGCTACTACCTGATTTTTCAGGCATGAGTCTTCCATGCAGCTCATGGGTCTCAGTATTCAGCTCTTTGACAGTTCAACATTTAGCTTACTCCTGGCTATGGAGCAACAGACCTAAACCCAGATTTGAAAAGTCTGGCAACACTTAGGTTTACTGCTTTCTCTACAGAAAGGTGTGGGGTTTATTCTCTGTAATGCTACCCAACATCTGAATGTTACAGTCACAGTAAAGCGAGCAAAATGCAATGCTCTGGCTCTGAGCCATTTGAAGTGCAAGGCCATTTAACTCCTCTGAGATGGGAGAGAAAAGCAGCAAACGTACAACATGGTGGAAATACATAAAAGAACAGGGAGGTTTTTGCAACAACTGTTTTTGGTGATATTCCTGGGTGTTGACTATTTTAGGACCACATTTCAAACTACTTTCAGTTTGTTCCCTGTTGACACAGACGTGTGTAGCTGACAGCTGTTAATACAGAAAAGCATAAAAGGATTTATTGGTGTATATTTGGAGCCTTTATGACCTGGAGAACACAGACTGCTAGTATTTTAATTATTCTTTTTGTTTCTTTCATTTCTCTAAGGCAACCAAACAGAGGTCAACAGCTCAAGAATGTTCTTCTCAGCTTTGCCTCATCCCAACTGTGTGATCTCAATCCACCCAAGCTGGAGTAACGTGTTCAAGTGACAGAGATCCAGTATTATATGAAAGGCTCCCAAGCACTCTGCAGACAGGAACTGAAATCACTCAGCTGCAAGATGAGGATCCCACCTACCTGTCCTAAGGCTTCTTTAGTATTCATCCAGCACTTCGAAGGACACTTTAAAGCTCCCAGGTGTTACTGTTTTAAACATACAGCAAGACTTTTCAGGAGACACCTGAAAAACTACTGTAAATCCACCTTATGTCTTCTGCAAGGCACCCTACCTCAGCGGACAAATTATCTGCTACAATTTAAGCACTGAATTCCTATCCTGTTAAGAGTACGCTTTTATCAATGACAACTTAAGGGGCTTTTTCTTTACAAGTACTAATATAATTAACAGTATAAATAATGAAAAAATATGCACAGAGCACTTTGAAGATGGAAAGCACTCCTTAAGCGCCAAGTAGTGCCACTATAATTTATTAATTCTTTGGATTTCCCTACATCAAAAGAAGAAATGATACCTAATTCAAGTGAATTTTAAAATGCCATGCTGCGAAAAGAGATATCTACAGTACTTGGTTGGTCTGCAGAACAGAGTCCAAAAAGGCAAGATAGGCTCAGAAATCTTTAGAGCTTGCAGACACCCAGACACAAGATAAAATATAAAACCCAAGACACAGGAGAACAGTGCAAGCTCATACTGGGTTTGGAGAATACTGCAAGGATTTAGGAAAAGGCAGGAGAGCAATAGAGCTGCACATTAAGAAAATGCTAAGATGAGAGGGAGGCAAGAACACAACCAGCATTAAAAGCAACAGAGGGATGAAGCAAAGAATAAGCTGGAGAGACATAGAGCAGTCATAGCACAGAAGTGGGAGCTCAGAGCAGCTGGGAGCACTCATGGTTTCCTGTTGCCACACTGACACATTAACTTGACCACAGAAAGACCTGGATGTCTTTGACCGTGGCTTTTTCAACTGGCTATCGTAACTCCATGTGGCTGCACCTGTTCCTCCTCTACCTCTACATAAAAAACAAAAGCCCAACAAATCAAAAATAATCAGAGTCTGCTATTAATACATAAAAAGCCTCTGTAATTTGATCAGATGCCGCTTGACACAGGGTATCATCACACTAGATAACAATCCATGCGCTATTCTGGTGCAGTGACTGTGGAAGTAAGAAGCATACAACAGCTGGCTTGTGTCCTCCCCCCGGCCCCCTTCCAACTCTTACAGCTTCATGAAAATATTCAGTCAATCCATAACATGTCACTGGATGCTAGATTGCCCTCTGTAGCATGCCAGATTCATAAAGCTGGTCATCTACTTGGTGGTACCGCTGCAATTACTGAGCAGGGTGAAAACAGCCGTCTACAACCGAAGCCCCCATGTTAGCCAGGGATCAAGCTAGAAATTTTAACCATCATACTGAAATCAAGGTCATTGTTATTGCTTACCATGTACCCTACTAATTAGCTCTCCTGCTTTTATGAGGAACCAACAAAACTCATAGAATTAACTTTCCAAGGGGTTGGGCCATCCCCCCAGGCCACTTTGGGGAGCCTGGGGAGAGGGGCTGCTGCACTGTTGGGAGTGATGCACCAACAGGCCCTGGCCCGAGCACTCCCCAACACGGATGCTGACTGGGATTTACAGAATCATAGAATCATTCAGGTTGGAAGATCATCGAGTCCAACCATCAGCCCTACTCTACAAAGTTCTCCCCTACACCATATCTCTCAATACCACATCCAATCTACTCTTAAACACAGTCAGGGATGGTGACTCCACCACCTCCCTGGGCAGCCCATTCCACTGACTGACCACTCTCTCAGTGAAAAATTTTTTCCTAATGTCCAGCCTAACCCTACCCTGCTGCAGCTTGCAGCCATTCCCTCTTGTTCTATCACTAATTGCCCTTGAGAAGAGACCAGCACCAACCTCTCTGCAATGCCCTTTCAAGCAGTTGCAGAGTAATGAAGTCTCCCCTCAGCCTCCTCTTCCTCAAACTAAACAGTCCCAGCTCCCTCAATTGCTCCTCATAAGATTTATTCTCCAGGCCTCTCACCAGTTTCGTTGCCCTCCTCTGCACTTGCTCCAGCACCTCAATATCTCTCCTGTGTTGAGGTGCCCAGAACTGGACACAATACTCGAGGTGTGGCCTCACCAGTGCTGAGTACAGGGGGACAATCACCTCCCTGCTTCTGCTGGTCACACTATTTTTTATGCAAGCCAGGATTTACTTCACAAGTCCCTGGAGACACCCGAGGAGAGGCAGGTATCGGATGTCTCGGAGGAGGAATACACCAGGCTGCTGTGTTGAAATCCAGAGCAATTACATTTTGGGTAGCAATTACCAGCATCACCCACTGGCTGCCAAGAGAGGAGACTTGGCAGCTCCGTACGGCTGCTCGGCATTTATCATTTCCACTCCAATTAGCCGACAATAGCAGGCAATTGGCAGAATAAACTCCAACGTAAGGAAAGCCGAGAGAGCGCTGCGTGGTCTGTGGGGATACCCATTAATGGAGCAATGAAGAGATGAAAGTAATTCAGAGACACATAAAGGATTCCTGGTGTCCATTCGGGTTTAGACTTGATGTTTTATCTTTTGCTATAGGGAGCTGTTGCCACCCCCAAATATGTTTTCAAATCTGGTATGTGCTCGCATATAATAAAAACCCCTAGAAAATGGGCTTCTAATAGGCTTATACCAGCATGCCCACAGACAGAACAACATTGGGATGGCTCAGTCCCTGCAACCAAATAGAAATCCAGCTCATCTCAGTGGAAGCAAGTTTTAGCCCTACATTTCTAAGAGAGAACAGAGCAGTTAAGGCAGAAGGTACAACCTGATTAACAACACATTAACACGAACACACCCTTTCGGGAATCGGGAACTACTTTTCCCCTTCTTCCAACCAGGGAATCAAAAAGTTACACAAATTAAAACAAGGCACTGTTTTCATGGTTCATTAGTCTGATGCTTTTCTACATTGTCTGTTAGGTCTTTCACCAGTGTTACCAGCCTTTTAAAAATCAAAATCTACAAATAAAATTTTGCAGTAGTCCTAAGCTATTTCAGGGATGGGAAAAGTATGATATTCTAAGATATTCTTAAATTCCTTAGGTGCTGCTGTAAACTTTGTCCTACCTTTCACACAGACACAAAATGCAGACTCTAGGAAAGGCCTCAAATTAATTAAGTGCACAGACCAAACACGGTAGATCAATTAGAACAATTTTTGTAAATCATTAGCTTAATCATGATGTAAATCAGCATACAGAAATCTTCACTTAGACCCACAGGCCAATTGTGTTGCTGCAGCAATGCCCCTCTATAGAGGTTAATGCCGTTTGGTTGGCCGCTGCTAAAGCAGATGCATCTGTAGTCACATCTATCCTTTATATTAAAGACTGCACTTCATTATTTTCCCCCTGACTGGAAAAAATGCTGCTACCTATAATCACTTGTGGGACTGCAGTTTACCAAATTTCTATTCCAATTCTTACACATTCCTCCCCCTTTCTAATTAATTCATATCAGCACTTCCAGAATTTAAATATAACATCAGTACTATCTCTAAAGTAATCATTATAAGTTAAATAACTTCTTCTGTGATGACTATTTTAGGAGAACATTTTGCATTTAACAGCAATAATTTAAAAAAAAAATAAAAATACTTGCATCCCACTAAGATTTTAGACCTAGTAGATCTCAGCCCACTTTTTATCACTGAAGGAAGGGGGGGGGTGTCTGTGCTTTTCAACCCTTAGCTTTAAAGGGAAAAGGATAAACTGCTCAAATACACTGATATTAGTAATTATTTCCTTAGTTTCTGCATAGAAGGTTATCATTGCCAGAAACAGACTTAGTATTGCACTTGCTCCATGTATTTATTAAAAGAAATCCAGAAGCTCAACAGATTTACTTTTAAAACATGGTTATAAATACATCCTGCTTGGTTCTCCTCATTAATGTACGTGATTTTTTAAAAATGCAATATACTTAAGGCTTCCTATCGGTTGTCAAAAATTCCAATGCATTATTTCAAAACAAATTGGATTTAAATAGAGAGCTATTCCAACGTTGCATCTTTTAACTTGTGAGTTTTCTGCTCCAATTCTGTTTTAAATTCCTTTCAATCTCTATATGCAGATATGTGACACAGGCTTCAAAATGTCAGGCAGTGTATTAAGCGTGTGTTCAATACTAGGACCAATAAATAATGGATAAATAACGGACACTTTGAAGATGACACTATCATTTGCTCTCGCTCTCTCTCACACACACATTCCCCCCTTCCACACTTATGTCCGAAACCTAAGCAACATCCAAGAACTTAACTTCTCCAGCTATCTATCATATTTTGTATTTCATCTCTTCCATGGGAGCACTAATTTTAAATTATGGTTATGTTGTAAAAACCAGGAACTCTTAACCTGGTTATAAAATCAACACCAGAAAAAGCGGAGGAGCAAGGAGGAGGAAGAATAAAAAGTTGTGAGTTTCTCTCACAAGGCCATGCTCAGTTTTATTACCTGGGAACACACCCCACTTGAAAACATCACTCTAACCAGAGAGAGCCTAAAGACTGTATTTCCTTCCATATAATCAAGCCCTCTTTCCCTCTTGAATAAAAGTATAACTTATATTCAACATGCCTCTGTAAACCAATAAAGAATTTTGAAAGACAAAAAAAAAAGACTAAACCCCACAATTTTAACGTCTCCCAGACTAGAAGACTGTCTTTCTCCTGACACTTTGATACCATGAAGCCTCAGATGAGAAAAACGACACCTAAAATCACATAGGACCTCTGGAATAAAGCACACACAGGCTCTGACCATCCACTCATGGACAACACAGGCTGCTCTTAAAACAGTATTACAGGGGTTAAGAAACAAAAGATGTGAATGCTTACAGTGAGGCATTTTTGCACAGTTTAATTTTTCCTCAACTTTGACTTCTTTTAAAAACATTTGCTTAGTGCCAACAACCCGGCAGGAGCAGGAGAACCTCACCCAAACCATCTTGCAGCATCTCTGCACATTTTTTTCACGTTAGGTCCATCTATAAAAGGACGTGGCAAACAACTAGTAGTAAAAACAGTTGCTAGAAGAGAAGGGGTTGCAATTTTACCACCACTGCACAGTGAGAGCCAAGATCCATCTTGCCCAGGAACTTGCTTTTGACAACAGCCAAAATCAGAGAGCTGAGACTACAAATACAGAAAACGGTACTTCTTCCCAAACCACCCCCCGTGCTGTGTACCGTTCAGTGACTTCTCAAGTCAGAAGTCATGTTTCTGCACTTAATAATTCTCATGGCTTTCTCCTCTGTGAATTTCTCCAGCCTCCCCTTGAGCTCATGTAAACTTTAAGCATGGACATCTTACAGCAAGGTTTTAGCGCTTTATCACACACGGAGCGGAAAAAAGCATCTCCCGTGAGGAGAACTAAAGGCTGCACCATGCTGTTATGAAAAAGGGACAAAAACAGGGGTCAGGCAAATGAAGGGTAGGATGACACACACTGGATCCTTGCAGAGAACAGGGATTTTCTCCGGTCAGCAGCTCAGGGTGGGAGGAGAGCAAAAAAAATAACAGGAGAAAGGGAAAAAGAATCTAGAAGACCTACACTCAATTCCTGTTTCTGCAGATGACTACTGAGATCTCAGGCAAGATGTTTGCCTTCTCTGTGCTTGCACTGTCCTTCCCATCCTGTGTCTGTCTGAACTGTACATTTCCTGGCATTGGGACCAGCCTTTCTTACACCCCTTCTCCAGCATTTGGCATCAGGTGTGCTGATCATAAGGCCTGAAAAGGAGCCAATGCTGTCTGTGGTGGCTCCACTAAGCCAGCTAAGAAACAGCAGTGCTGCTGATCCATACCTGACCCCGCTGATGCCTCCAGGCCAGGGCCAAACCCCTCACACCCATGCCTTGGCTGCCACAGGCTTGGAAAGGGCACATGGAGGAGATATCACTAAAGGAGAGAAGGGTTTTTTTCTTCCATTTTCTGTTGCTGCAGATTTTTTTCCATGGCAATTGTGTGTTAAATTTGATGAACTACACACAACAGCAACTCCCTTAGCATCCAGAAAAACATTTAGGGTCCTCCTGCTGGTTTTTTTCCCTTTTGCTCAAAGAGTTCCTAACCTGCCAACCGGCAAATTTCTAACAGCCTCCCCAAAAATGACTTCTGAATGGATATCAACCCCAGAGTGCTTGATTGAACAGCTGTTGAAAAGAAGGGAGGTAAGGGATTAATTTAACCTCAACTTGATCGTGGTTTTAATTACAGCATTTATTACCACATAATGGCTATCTCTGGAGCAGGAAGAGTCACAGTCTCCACTGTGCAATGCTCCAGTGTACGTGCAAAGCATGCCTTAGGTGTACCCAGGGTAACGCACAGCTTTATCTGTCCAAAAGCACCAAGGAGCTTATGTTCTACCTCCTCAAAACGCTGCTGCTGCTGCCTTGAGAACTGAACCTGCGTTAAACTGCCAGGACTTTAGCAGTCAATCTCAAACACTGAAGGCTGCAGAACTGCAGGCAACCACTGTCAGCAGCGTGCACAGAACCACAGCCTGAAAAAAAATATAATCACAGGTTTGAAATTGACCATTAAACCAACTTAATCTGGTGCATATATTACAAGGGATTCCCTGCAGAGCACAGCCTGACTCCACCCTCTAGGAAACACTGCTGGCCTTTTGAGCTTTTTTTTTACCTTCTCAAAAGCAGGAGGGAATATCATCTGCAGTCCCAACACAGAAACGCCAAATCATTAAGTAATACTGCCAGCAGGATGCAGAATTTCAAATTCATCCTGTCATGCCGCTGAAACGCAGGCTATGCTGGGGCAAATGCTTCAGTGTTAACTGTATCTAGCCAGGGCAGAACGAACAAGGCAAGCTGAGCCTTTTATCCCATTCCTAACAAAAACCATCAGGGCACTAAAAATCGTTGCCGCTCAGCCAGCTGATTCAGCAAAGAAAGAAAACATCCCTCAGTAAAAGTCATTTGCAACAGGCCCTCGGAAGCACTGTACCCGGTGAAACATAACTGTATTTCTACTTCTTGAAGGCAACAATACACTCTAGAGCAATTTTGCAAGCCACTTTAGCAAATATATAGGTATCTCCAATTCCAAGCTGGGTATTTAAGGAGGTGTCCTTTCAAAGTGCAAAGCAAGGAATTACGCTCCTCGAATCCTACTATTGTCACTGTGGATCCAAGCACAGTAATCTTCTCATACAGCTCCCAGAAAATACAGCCCTTTATGTCCTTATCTTCAATCTCAGCTCCCCGTGCAGCTGATTAATAAACTGGTTCTCTCTTTCCTTCAAAGGGGGAAGGGAACTCCTGCGAAAGTCCTGCAGAGTCATTAATCTTTGTGAACAAAGACTTCATTACTGAACAAAAATTATTAGGAAAGGCCTGCAGACAAAAGGATTTTGCAGGCTGTCTTCCAGTCCTCTAGTATTGTTTCAGAAGCCTGTGGTTCACTGGTAGCTGTCAAGATTTAACAAGGTGGTAATTTTATGACCAAACAAATTGAAATTAATGGCAGCAAAAGGTATGCAACAGCTTAGTATTTTACTCAAATACACATGCTCTGTGTTGCCTTCTGTTACAAATGATTAAATTAATTGACTGTGGCATACAGAAACTACAGGCCTGACAAGAAAATTAGGCTTAAAATATCCTGGAAAGGGCAAAGATGACATATATATTTGTTTGCTTCTTTTAAGGAAAGAGGTCTCTCTGACCATTTTAAATAGCTAAGATGTAATAAAAGACACTGTTTCTTAAATGCTTCATACCATCCATCTTTTGCCTTATTTCCTATTTTATAGCAGTGTTTAGCATTCCTCCTCCCCATGTGTTAATCAGGTAACATAAAGAGGCTTTTCTTACACTCTGCCCCATAGAGGGAGGGACTATATCTTGAGGAACCCGGCTTCGATGAATCAAAATACAGTAAATTACTGGATTCACAATAGCAACAGAGAGTTTCTGTGTGTTTAAGAACACACACATCAGTCTATTAAATACGACTGCCCAGTTCCCAAATCCTTTGCAGAAGTGACTGGCACAGATGCTTGACTGCAAGCAGAGCATCTCTCAAGAATGGGAGGATTTCATTCAAACAGTGGGTTCCATAACAATGGCTGCACTGAAGGGTAGTATCAGCAGAAGGCTGCAGCAGGAAGTAGAACAGTAGAACAGGCCTCAAGGTCCTGGCAATAGAGAAATAACAGTTTTCCAAAATGATTGATCTAAGCATCCTGCAATGAAAGAAGTTCCTCTATTGAGTGATTAGAAGGAAAGGGAAGAGGTGCTGGAAGGAAATATTGGGATACATGGAGGTACTACCTTGTGACAGGTAGGTATCACTCCTGAAAAACAGCAACTCCTCCAGCAGTACATATTTACTTATTACTGTTTGACTTAGGGATTACATCTCTCCAGTCATTATCTGCATTATCAGCACATTTGACTGCCTGGACACTGTGCAGAAAAGCATTACACACAACCATTTCACCTTGAAATAGGCCAGAACTGCCTTCCTTTCCTGGCTGACTTAAAAAAAAACCACCCAAGAACAACAAAAAAGCCAAGTAGTGGCAAATATTTTCCCAAAAAACCCCAACAAACAACTCCCACTGCAATGTCAGATTCTATCTGCCAGCAAGATTACTGCTAGACAAGTAGGGAAAACACAATGAAAGAATTTCCTGTGGTCACCCCTCCATCCGTGTACACTACAATGAAAGCAATAACCTCCTCTGGCACACTCACTACCTAAAGAAAAAATGACATATGCCTGTAATTGCAGTTCAGATTGTTTCCAAGACATGCACTGGGACAGTGATTGATTATCAGGATAGATCAGGAGTGATAGCATGGGAGGAAGGAGAAAAGAAGCGACAGAGTTAGGCAACATGGTCTTTATATAAACTGGGTGGCACGTGTTCCAAAAATAATGTTTATTTTACAGTGACAACAAAATGCACCCCACACAAAATAAACTGAGGAGAATTACAGCTAATTATCTCTTGGTCTACTTAGAGAAGGAATTCCACAGGTATCAGGTTACCCTGTTTTGTTGACTTCATTTTCTCCACACGCACCTCCCTTAACAGGATTTTTTACTGCTGAACTGTAGTAAGAGGAGACCAGGCCCCATGTGGGAAGCTGTTTAATGCATTTTTTTATTCTCTCTAGATTCTTTCCCTCCTTTTCATGGATTATTCAGTTTTTATGAACTTTTTTTCTGTCTTTATCTCACCATTAAATAACAAGAGCAGAGGCTTGCAGGCACAGCTAGCTGGAGCTAGGGAGGACAGTGAACACCCCCTGGTAGGCTGCCTTGCTCAGTGATAGCCTGACTTAATGAGCAAGATGTCACTTGCCCTGAGAAAAGCCACTGCCAAGCACCCACAGTGAAATCCAATTCAAGCTAGTGCTAACCAAAAGCAAAATACCTCGTTGTGGTGGAGGGCATATTCAGCAGCAGAGCACACAACAGCATTGTTCTACGACTGTACGGGACAGGCCCAGGAGACAATGAGAAACAGCTGAAAATGGGAAACAGTGAAGGCAGAAAAAGGGGGATGGGGACAAATACATCCTTGAAGAAGCAAGTGCAACTGCTCCTGTAAGCAATTGGTCACCACTTGCAACAGGGATTCTTAGAAAGAAACACTCAAACTTTGACGTGATGCAGGGAATTATAGAATGTGTCCACTTTGCTGAAGTTTCATCCTGAAATGAGGATTTCTCAACAGGACAAGAACCACCTTTCCACACCTCAGCTGGGCACTCAGCACCACTGTACTCCAGCCAGACAGGATTACTGATGGCAAGCCCAGTATTGGTCTTTAGTAAAGTTATGAACCCATTCCCATCCAATGACAAGTACCCTTTTTTTTAACAACAAACCTGAAAGCTCTGCAATGCCAAAATCATCATACATCACTATTTTCTCTAAAGTAAGTCGAGAGAATCTGACTCACAGTACTGAAAGCACTCAGAAGATGGGCCAGATCTGCTCTACGCTCTTAACTGCAGGGTGGCACCAGGCAGCTAGCATCAGAAGACCCTAGAAGGGTTCAAGAGGAGTGAGCAGATCGAGCAGAAGCAAAAACCGCTGAAGAACACCTATGGAGGAGCAGTCCTTGCCAGCGGGCGCAGTAGAGACAAGAAATAACTGCAGGGCTGGAAAGGGTGGTCCAATGAATCATAAGCCGTTGCTTTTCAGGGAGGTTGGGATAAGAACCAGTTGCATATGGCATTTAAACTCCCTCTGGTGAGACAGATAAGAGAAAAACAAAAAAACAGGGCACGGTTAGTATCAGCAGAAGTCCTGTTGTGCTAATTAGCATGACTGGCCATCAGCCAGAAATAAATCATATCAGCCATTGATAAGTGGCAGCATTCAACAGGAAATAAATTGTAGATGTCTTTGGGCTCGTGCTGGAACAGCTCATTTTGCTTTTATTATTCAGAAGCACTGCATAAAAGGTCATAGCAAAAAAACCTATTTATTTAAAAGTAAATCCCTATAATACTATCTAAAGTATGTTTATTTATTTAATGTATAAGAATGCGTAATGCCATGATTCCAAGAACTGTTCTTCCAATATAATGCCAGGGAGATGTCAGAAGGTGCTCTGAAAATAAATATAATCCATACATTGCACATCTCTCCAATTTGCTCCCTTTACTACAGTTTTTCTTCTACAGAAAATCCAATTTTACAGAATTCGACTGTCCAGAATAGAAGCAAGCAAAGGGAAAAAGATTACCATAACTCCTACTGCTTAAGCACGTGAATTTTTCTCTCTCACCCCCTCCTCAGTACTCAACATCTTGCTCAGAATAAATCCATGGTAAAAGCTTGGAATAATTTACACAGCAAGCCCATAATGGTGACTGGAGCAGTAAGGGTAAGAAAGAGCACATGCATAAGTGCTTACTTATTTAGGCTCTTAAAAACAGACCGGGTGGTCCTTAAATCTCTGCAATGCTCATCGTTTAAAGAAGGGACAGTTTTATATCAAAGCACTTTATTCCTTCACTGTAGTGCTGTCTTAATCTACAGAAGCTGCTCTATGAAATATTTAGTAGAGGCAAAACATATGCATCCCTTAAGTTCAGGCAGAAGAAGAAAATGCATTTTCCCTCCATCCTCGGGCATGCAAGAATGGGCTGAACATTATTGAAAATAACACCTCAGAATTTGCTTTTGTTAACTGTTTTAATTCTGTTTCTTTAATAAGCTTAAAGGAGTGCTTGCTAATGCCTTTTTCAAAGCACGTCTCTTGGGTAGCTAAAGCTTCAAGCATCAACGTCCGCATGCATCCAGAGACAAGAGACTAACCGAGCTTCCATCACATCAGTCTCAGTGCTGCCACGGATATTTGCCAGCCTGAAGATGGCTCACTGACATGGTGTGAGCTAATTCTTGTCGTGCTGCTTCACGCTTGGCTAGAAATAACTGCTGCCTCATTACAAATTTAATAATGACACTGTGATATGGTGTAACTCTCCTCTGCAATTTTCCTCTCTTCCATTTTTTCTTGGGTTTTTTCTGTTTTTTTTTTTTCTTCTTAAATAAGATATGAAAGGGATTAACAGTTACAATGCCTATTTTTTTTCCCTCAAAGAAGGAAATCCCATTTTTCAAGATTTTGCTCAGGTAGTTTTTACAGGGCTTAGGAAATACCCTTATTTTACCCCACGCTTTTAACTCCAGGTTTCTGCAGGATCCTGATAAAGTTTTTCATTTTCCTTCATCTGCATCTACTTTGAGAAAGTCTGGGAACAATCCCATGCTTGACATCTGTCTATACCCTGAATGATTCACAACTTCCCTGAAGAAAGAAGAGATTTATGAAAAGTGATGCAAGAAACACTCTTTAGGGTCCTCTCTATCAAATGGGTTAGGAATGAAAACCACAGCACAAGGAGCGCATTTCCCATTCCTCTCTCACCCATCCACCCACCCAAAGGGAAGAGTATAGTCCCGAGTAGGAATGAGGAGAGATGCAGGGAGAGCGAGGCCCTAAATCTACCTTGCCACTCTGAGAGTGTCACAAAGCAGCAGAGCTATCACACTCAACCTCTCCTCAGTGTGAAGAAAGGTAGGGTCCTGCAGGTAAACACACACGCTGCCAAAGATGGCAGTCTGCAGAGAAAAGGTTATGGTGGGTGGCTGTTTCATGGCCATCTTTTCCAAGTGCACAAATGGATAACTCTATTCAAAAGTTATGTCAAAACTGGGCTTATCTCCTTGCTGCACAGGTGAGTGCCCCTGAATTTTATTCACCTTGCTATTACTCAGATACTCAGAATAGGAACTCTGGAAGCATCACCTCAATACACATTAAAAAAACCAACCAACCAAACAAACAAATCTATTTGTTGGGGTTTTTTTGTCTCTTGATTTCAAGTTTAGGCCGGTTTCTTCTTGATCCAAGTTTCTGCTCACCCTGGTTAGTGCAGAGCAGCCAAGCAGTAAGACTACAACAGGGCACGCATCGTCTGTTCCTAGGCACACTGTCAAGCAACTGCCAGGAGGCAAAAACTACTCTCCTCACCAAACAGGCAAAGGAGCTTGGCTGCTGATGTGCTCAATGTGGTCTGGAAAACAGTAATTAGTAAAGAAGGCTTAGTGCTCCAACATCATCACGAAAGCCACTTGGGTGTCTGGTAGCCCAAAATAGCCCAGGTATGTGATTCCATAGCCTTTAAGAAGTTTGATCAGCACTACCTGCCACAGTTCACATGCCCATAAAATATCTGACCCCTTTCTGGAACCCCAGCACACGGTCAGCTTCAAAGGCACTCTCGCTTCCCCACCCTCATGCTGCCCAACTCACACTGTGCCATAAATTCACCTGATGTAATCAAGAGCCTGGAGACCTCCTAAAACTATAGGAATCCCACAAAAGGTATGACTGTGTTCTACCTGATTGCATGGATGAACTTAGTTATAAGGAGTAAGACCTCCAAATGAAAAGGAGATTAACCCTTTGCTGCTCAAGACCTATTTCTAAGAACACCACAGCGAAGCACCAGGGAACATTCCCAAGTGCAAGCCCTGACAAGTACTTTCAGCATCTTAAATCACAAGCCCTGTTTCAGTGCAACCCTCTCTCCCAAAGACCTTGGTGATGGGAGTTCCCACTGTTGAGATCTTGATGCTTCTAATACTTTCATGTGTGTGTCTACATGTTACTTCCCATGCTTTTCAAATCAGCAGCATGAACATAAAGCACAACCTGACAATTAAAAAAAAAAGGGTAGGAGACTTGGAAAAATATTCTATTATATCTTTCCTTCTTCTTCTTCCCCTTTTTTTTCTCCCAGCAAAGAAATAAAACTGCTGGGACATGAAAGAATACTGAATTCACTGTCTTTTCCAGAGGATATTTACCTATGGCCACCTGATAATCTGGAAGGGGAGAAATAAAACCTCAACACAGAAATAAAATTGATTTGAACTCAAAGACACTGCAAATTCACAAGCCTGTTAGACTGAATGACGTTAAAATAAAACATAATCCAAGTTTCACTAAGCTGCACTGTAAAGACAGCATAAGAAATTACAATTGAGAATGCAAGGCACTTGGGAAGAAAAGAAACTTATAATCAACCATCTCCACTATCATGAGACACCTGGACTGTAATTAAGACAGGTGACACACTGCAGAGAGGATGCAGGGCATGTGCAAATGCAACGTTGTTCAAGTACTGTGAAAGAAATAGATGATACAACTCCAGGGAGGAATCCACACTATATTAATGATTATAGGGTTAGCTCAAGAGAAATAACTCTATTTTACTGCCACCACCAGAGACAAGCAAGCAGGCAAACTGTCCTCTCCAGCACTGCTCTTTCAATCCTCTGCATTGCAATACTTCCAAGAGGTCTACGCACAACAGCATGATGGATTTTCTGAACACCTGCATTTGTCATTTGATTCTGACCTCCAGAGACCACCACCTTCCCTTCAACTTTATTTAGTTCTAGTTTAAAATGAAAAAAAGTTAAGTAATATGGGTCACCTGGAGTGAAGCTTGCAGCCAGGCTTACTCATTTCCTGCCTGCAGGGAAACAACTGTGACTCCCTGGTTCAGCTCTGCCTGGATGTGGCTCAGCTCTTGGACTGCACGGACACAACTCAGTTGCCTCCCACCTTACCTCAGCACCAGAGCCAGCCCACCCCACCACTCAGAGGAGGAGACAACTATGGTGGTATGAATTGTCCTCATGAACAGTGGGCCGTTCTCATCTCCAAGTACCATTCTCCAGATGGCCATATTTTGCCTAAATCCAAGAAACTTTGCTTCTCAAGGAGCTGCCCAGAGCCAGTGAACTAACAGTGGGAAGTACATCCTTCAACTTTTGCCTAGTGCTTCCTCCTCAGCACCATGAGAAATGTTGTTTAAGGCTCTGGAAAGAAACTGCCATAATGTGCAGCCATGGCAAGCCTGTTTTTCAGTGGCTTGGGAGCATTAAGTATTTCAGTGCTCTCTTCTATATTGCAGTAAATATTGCACTTTAAATCCATCCGACAGGTGTTTAAGTCCTGCTATTAATCTTACTTTCAAGTTCTGGGACCTAAGTACAGGTTTATGGGTTTATACTGCAAGTTGAGAAAGCCTGAGAGAAACTATCATAAAGGTAGCCCTCACCAATTACTGGGAAACAGCGTAAAATCGTTGTGCAGGGCAGTGTCACTCCTTGACAAGGAGTTCAGGCAGCCTCCTCTGTCTAGCCAAAACCCCTAAAGATCACCACGTGATATCCTAGAGCTGGATCTACATTAAGTTTGCACGCCTCCATACAACACAAGTTTCAATACAACTTGTCAGCTGGGATGACGCAGCACAGTTTGGCAGCAGTAGCACCAAAGGCTGTAAGACACACTGAAATGTTGAACGGAGGTAGTGCAGTGATGGATGAGTGGGAAGCGGTGGCATTATCACCTTCCAGGACGAGGGCATTAAAACAGCAGCTAGCCCAAGTGGGAACTTCACCTGTGACGCCTGACCGCAGCCATCCAGCATCCTCCCCTCGAAAACACGCACGCAGCAGCTTCAAACAGAGAACAGACTCCTGAAAGCACGGAGGGTTTACCAAAAGCAAACCCTTCTCAACACAGAGCACTGAAAAGTCTTCAGCTTCCCCTCACCTTCAAAGGGGTGTCAGCCTTTCTGAAGCCCCCGAAGCATGGTGTGTAGCTGCATGTAACACCACTTCTTTCCGCCGATGAAAGATGCTCAGTGAAAGCCTGGGCTCTCCCTGCAAAAGCAGATTGCTCAAGGGAAATCCCAAATTCCCCATCCCACACCAGCCCCCACTGGGCTGAGACATTAAGACAGCTATGCCACACCATGCTTGGTAACAAAGATCTACTGAGGGATAAAACATTGCTTCTTATCCTATTACTAATCTGCAGAGCTTTTCCAGCCCCTGAAGTGGAACAGAGAGAGACAGAATTTCGGAGCCTAGCTCAGAGCGTACTTGGTTTGAAAGCAAGTCAACACACAGGTTTGGTTTTTACTACTCTTACCTGCATGATTAATCTGGGTACCACTCCCATGTCTGCAGACACCGTATACCAAGATTAAAGTGCCCACGAGCTACATGCACAAGTTGTATCGTGCCCACCCCACCCCACCTCCCCACCCCATTTTTTTAACGTGAAAATAAAGAGTTTTATAAAGTAAGAGAGTCTCCTATCTAGGAAGAGGATTAGCCCAGAAGACATCCATACATTTTTACAGCTGCATTTACATTTTGGGTCTGCAAGCATAACGAAAATATCTGATCCCAAATGCCAGGAAAGGATGGGGTTTTACTCATCTTGCCACACTAAAGTGAACATATCTGTCTCCAAGAGCAAAGAGCAAGAAGACCTGGGGCAGAGGACAGCAAACAGACCTCCAGGCTCTCTGCTGGCCCTCCAAGCCATGGGCAGAGTAAAAGAAAGAGACAAGCACTTCTGATAATCTCGTAGAATCATTCAGCTTGGAAAAGACCCTTGGGATCATCAAGTCCAACCATCAACCCCACTCTACAAAGTTCTCCCATACACCATACTCCCCAACACTACAACTCAACGGATCTTAAACACATTCAGGGATGGCGACT
The DNA here is from genome assembly GCA_013400555.1 of Jacana jacana. NCBI lineage: Eukaryota > Metazoa > Chordata > Aves > Charadriiformes > Jacanidae > Jacana > Jacana jacana. The sequence continues at coordinate 131,524 of VZTM01008324.1, forward strand.
CAACCACCTCCCTAGGCTGCCCGTTCCAGTGCCTGACGAGTCTCTGTGAAGAATCTTTTCCTAATGTCCAGTCTAAACCTACCCTGTTGCAGCATTAAGCCACTCCCTCTTGTTCTATCACTAATTATCTGTGAGACCAGCACCAACCTCTCCTTTCAAACAGTTGACAAGAGTGATGAGGTCTCCCTTCAGCCTCCTCTTCCTTAAACTAAACAGTCCCAGCTCCTTCAATCACTCTTCGTAAGATTTATTCTCCAGGTCCCTCACCATCTTCATTGCCCTCCTCTGTGCTTGCTCCAGCACCTCGATATCTCTCTTGCTACATCACCAGCTACATCACCTGCTAGGGATCATCAGCACATGGTTCCCACTCTGCAGAAGCGGGTAAGAAAAGATCACACAGACTATCCAAAAATGTGAGCCTGTTAAGAATGTTAATCCAGCCTTATACTGGGACCCCAATGAGCCCTGCTATGTGCACTCAAGGAACGGAACTGAAACGCCGATGCCTGGCAAAGTGCTGGTTTGGAAAAAGGCAGAGAATCTTCAGAAAATCAGTAACGTCAAATGTAATTTCACATGCTTTGAATCTGGGGGAGGGAAGCATTTCCTCATCTTTGTATAATGTCCTTCTTTCCCATCATTATTCCTTTCTTCTCTCTGGTACTTTTCCATCTCTTAGTGCCCCCATGCACTGAATTCTTAATAGTCAGGCCGTTTTACTTCACCTACCCTTTCCCACTTGCCCCTGAACTCGCTTTGTTTTGTTGGTCAGCTCTGCTACTTTCAAAACAGTACTGGCTGGGGGAAGTCACACTGTGACAAAAGGAAAATCCAAATTTGGTGCCATCTCATTATTCAAATGTCTTCAAAATTTTCTGATTAGAAAGTCTCCAAATCTTTTAAGTTTTTAAACATTCTCAGAATGTAAAAATGTTCTGAAAGGAGATGGCCTTTTAGTGCTGATTTGAAATACCTCTGAGGAAAAACACAGTGCAGTATTCCAGTGAACCATCCTGTCTCATGAAAACATTTGTTTCCAAAAACTAACTGTTCAAAGGAAAATAATTTTGGACACTTGTATGCAACTTCATTAACACCCAGCAATAACACAGTGGTAAAACCCTCAGTTCCTGGACAAATCATTCCATAATTTTGGTGCAGCCAATTATTCACTCAAACAGCACAAGAATAAAAAGCAAGCAGCCTGAAGGTAACCACTGCTACCATGCGATCTGTCACGGCTGGCAGCCAGGGACTCTTTCTTAATGGACCAGAAAGTAAGGTGGACCCAAGCCTGTCAGCTTTGCTGACCCAAAACCCAGGGTCTGCACTGGTGCTCTCAGTGAAGAGTCCCAGCAGCCAGTGCAACACTACAAGAAAATCTAAGGCTCAAACACACTTAGGGTAAAAAATAATATTACCTTTTCTCTCCAAAATGTTTCCCGTGGATGCTGCGCCCTAATTTCTACCTGGTCACACGGCATATCCCAAAAGCTGAGATTTTCATTTGAGCAATAGCAATGTAATGTAAAACAACTTTAATATTTCAGATGGATGGGTCTGGCAAGTCCCTTCCTTCCAGATGTCATTTAAATTTTATAGAGAGGCATAAGAAGAGTGATTTATGCAAGATAGAAGTCCTAGGAGGAGCAGCCTGTCACATACAATACTCGTACTTCGTCCACTGCTCCAATATTATGGCAAATTGCACAAATTCAAAGGAAGAAGACAGCAGGGAACCATTCCTCTTAGGAAACTGGCAGAAAAGCAGAGCTTTCCACTTTTTATTTCAGCAAGCTGGCAATGAATGATGGTCATTCCTGTTTGGTGGCCTACATAAAATGAGCTGGTACCATCAGCTTTCCTCCTACACCATCACATGTCTAAATCACATCTGGAAAAAAGTGTTCCCTTAAATAACAATTTCAGCAAAATAGACAAAACCAAATGATATCATAAGAGAATGGACTGGTCTTTGATCCCCACAAGGCACTTCCATCAGAACAGACAGGAGCAGCCAAAATTAAGCTATCCATGACAGTTTTGGCTGCAGTGTGTCCTTTGTTAGCATTTTTTTAAACGAAAATATTAGGCATTAATTACTTACTAGCATACAGTTGCACAATTTACTTAACCTCTCCAGAATCTTCAAACTCTGTCTCTAGAAACCAAGTGTATTTGCCAGTATTCAAGGAGAACACTGGCTGTTCAGTGTTCTCTAAGCCCAAACAAGGTGCTACTCTGAAGCACATCAAAGTGCTAACAGATAGGAGATCATTTATAATAGTGAGCAAAACAACCTTCCTCGTAAGCGAATCTCTATTACGCCAGTTCAGAAGAAAAACTTTGAGCAAGACTGTAAAGAGGAACAAGAGAGGTGCTGCATAATAAATTCTTTTAAAAGGACCAAGTAACAGCAGACAGGGCCCTTCTGAATGCCATTGTAGCATCTGTCAATGACCAATTCAGAAATAAAGCCACAAATCTTCACTTCTTATATGCTGGTGTCCAACAAAGCCAAAATGCACCCTTTACTCCACTGTTAGATTTTCTTCTCCCAGCAAAACAAGTATACCTCCTGGTGTTCCTCCAGGCAAGCTCTCCTCCCTTTACTTCCACCTAATGAATCAAAAACAAAAGCTGCACTTAACAAGATCCACATTTGACCCTGCGTCAAAGCTGTACCTTGCCCTGCTTTGATTCTCCTGCAGACAAACAACATAAAACAAGTCTCTGGTCTACAATCATCTCATTTCACCCTATCCTCCAGGCAAACTGAACTTCAGTCCTGCTAAGGATAGGGGCACTGGAAATGCCCTTGTATAAACATTTGGCTTGTCTCAATTACTTGATCTTTGTCTGTTCAGCATTTTACAGACACATGAGCAAGTACAGGCTTCCTCTCTTCCTTTTCTCACCTTCCCTCTTCCTATCTAGTTAAATTCAGGACAACTAATCCTTCAAATACAAGCAGCGTTAAAGCATGGATGCAGGAAAAATGGTGTGTGAAGTGCCTATTTACATCTCTAGCCACTGAGGGAACCATTATCATTCATCTAATTGTCACAGGGCTTTGTATCATACAGTCAGGCCATTAGGATTTAATTCCTTTACATGACATCTAAAAGTCATTTACTTGTAGGAACTTGCAATTAAATGTATCACACCAACCACGGTTGTATGAGTTGTAACATTCATTACCATACTTGTTCATCAATGCTGGAACAGGCACTCATAATTTCATCTGAGTAAGTGCTCAGTAATTTATTCTAAAGAAAGGCACTGGTCTATTTGATTTGAGGCTGGTCGAACAAACAGTGCAGGTTTGATCAATAAGACTCTGAACCACCATCTCCTATTGACTGAAGTCTACTCAACAGTTATACCCAGCCTCTTGCCAAAACAGCTTTCTCTGCTACCTGTGAAGTCCCCAAAATAACCCTGTTCCCCTTCTCCCAACAAATCCCATGGTTATGGGTGAGGAGTTATCTAAAGCAGGCCTCCAGTGAAGTGGCTTGCTCTGCAGCCAGCACCTTATTCTAAGCCAAGTAGCAGCTCCTGGGACTCTCAGGCTGATTTGCTCTCCATTCACATGCAGCAGATATGGCTTGTTACCTCCCACCATGCAAAGCTGTGAAAAAATAAGACAGAGCCAACAGTAATTTCACTGTTGCCCAAAGCTACAAAATGTGTTCCAGTGGCTAACCAGATCCATCACACCCCTCCAGTTACTCAGCCCCGGAGAGCACACACACAATACCCTCCTCTTTTACGTGTCAAAACCTCATTAGAAACAACCCTTTTTTAACTGCTTTTCATTTAAACGTTTCCCCTAATTAGAGCCATTTTTAAGCTTCCCATAGTCAAGGGCAAGAAGAGGGACGCAGAAGAAGCTTTACCCAGAAAGCCAGAAAACCTTATTTAGTCTTTTTAAAAAAAAGAACTGAATCCCAAGCACCAACCTGTCCTGACTACAGATGTTTTGGAAACCCTCACAGAGAATCCATGTTTTACAGTTTTCCAGGGGAGCATTTTGTCCTGGCTGGGATCTCAATTTCAGGTGGGCATTTTCCCAGCACTTGCCTCCCTACCAATATATAGAAGTCTGCCCAGCCACACTCTACCCTTCTCTGTGTCTATGAAACAATGGTCTACATTCACTGCTGTCCTCTCACCTTCAGCAGGATTTTTCAGACAGGTGGGAAAGCAAAGGCTGGTGCTTGTAAATAACCCAGGCACTACCACATTGCATGCCCTGATATATTCTCTGCGATCAAAATATAAGGCAAGACCTTACACCTGACAGCAGGCTTCCCTCTGGCAAGGACTCACAGGATGCTTTTAACAGACAGAACTGCTGAACGTAGCTCAAGTCAGACCTTTACAGACCTGTTTCTGGTAGGAATGTAGATTTGAAGGCTCTTTGACACTCATTCATTTGAAAAGCATCATGCAAGAACACTGATGCTTTTACATCTAGGAGATTTCCATACTATGAGTATCTGGCTGCACATGGTACCAACAGCTCTTCTGTAGAAGAAGCTGTCCTAAACCAAGAATATCTGCAGGAAAACATGAAGTGGAAACAGCAGACATAGATACAGAGACATTCAAGTCACAGCTGCTTGTCAGGCATAACCTCTGCTAACATCTGTCTCTTGATACAGAACCCTCTCCTCTCACACAAACGTTATTTCCAGACAAAGAGGAGCCAGAAATAAGTGAGGGGGGGTACCTCTTCTCCTGCTGAAATCTAACCCTGCACATTCCAGCCTGCATAAGTTCCCATCCCACCCATAACAGCCGATTCTCATCTCTTACTGCCCCTTCAGCAGCTTCTCAAACGGAAGCCAAATGGAGCACTTGGGTTTGGGTCTCACTTCCCCACTGAGAATCCAAAGGAACCCCAGGGAGAAACACAGCTCCCGGTAGTAAAAAACAATAAGGCTGTCTGCTCTAAAAATACTTGAAAAATTAAAAAAAAAACCAAACAAGGCCAGTGTAAGACATTTATCAGGGACCTCAAGAAGAAACAAATTAGAAGTGTACTTTCAAAATTCCAATGTGAAAGGTGCATCGCAAGAAGCACAGGTCGAGTCTACTAAAAAAACAACAAGTTGGGGAACAAAAAGATGAATGACAACAAAGGCAGAGTTCATTATTACCAAGTGCTAATGGTCTTTCAGTGAGAGCTTTGCCAAAGAAAAAAGGTCTACAGCAGGACCTGAATAAACAAAAAGCATGCCCAATGGGCAGAATGAATCAAAGTCTCCTAGACTTTATAAAGCTTATCCTTAGAGACGATGGTCATGAAATACAGAAGCTCTTCCAGATGCCTTCTTGCTTTATGCTCAGTAATAGCTACAATGGATGCAAAGGTTTCTGAATCTTACCCATATCCAGGAGCAATCTCAAAATGCAAGGCAGCACAATTTGATTCAATTCAAAAGGATTATCCCAATTTTAGTAAGTCTGACATATTCTTCAGTCACCTAAGATAAACATTTCCCTTATGCTAAAAAGAAGATTAGATTTTGCACTTCACCATCAGGAAAACCCATGCTTTTAAAAGCTATTTTTGGTTTTTTTTTTTTAATTCTAGCAGGGTTATCTTTCACAGCAAAATGCAGTAAGACATGATTGAAAAAGATAAGGTAAGCTTTCCCTAAATGCCTCACTGAAATCAGCTATGCATGGCAGCCTGCCCTTTTTGGTGTGTTTGCCCGGATGGGAGAGCTTTACCTGTGAGCCCATTCACGGCTCTTAATAAGAGCAGGCTGCAGTCTGACCCAGATGGTGATTTATGTCTCAGCTTTCCATTGAAGAGATGCCAATATTTGTAAGCCAACCCTACAGCCTTCATTTTACTCTGTCATCTGTTAATTGCACGAGACGTTTTACATACACAAAGTACCTTCACAAAGTGCAAGGAAAAAGCAGAATTTATTAGTCACGATGGCTCCGCAACAAAGAGGAGTCTCCAAAAATCACTTGGTGCTGTTCCTGCTTCCTAATCAAAGAGCCTGTTCTCAACACACAACAAATGGTCCGCTTGGATTTCACAAAACACAGCGATTTCCCACTTCGAGGAAAAGGACTATATTTAGCAACTGGCAAAAAACTAAGTGAGGTCTACGCAAGATTTTTCTATTACCACAAATACCCTTGAGATGAAGCAGTTGGTATGAGAAGAAAAAGACAGAATAAGCTCTGCAATTCTTGTGAATAATTAACTTCAGTACAAGAAAATGCTCTTCTTGGAAAATATCTTCCCTGAGCAAGCAGAATTTGCAATGATACAGATAACTTGAAATAACAGGAAGGAAAAGGTGTTAAATAGATGATTATAAACCTAAGATTTGTCCCGGAATGTTCCTTTTCAGGGCATCTACAGAAAAGTATTTACTGGGCTTGACACAGACCTCACATGAGAAATAAACACCTTGGCAAACAGGAATGCACAAGCGTTACCACACCATGCGCTCGCTCCAGGATGACCAGCCCTAAGCACGGCCAGCTCTGGGCAGAACAAGTCCTGGGCCTTGCAGACTTACACATTCCTTACCTTAATGAATGAGTAGGAGTAATGATACAAGTTAGATCTTTGCAGCATGTAGCACAAGTTACTGTAATTGTACACAGTAATGCTGCAGGTACAATTATTCCTTTGCCTATTGCAAAAAAACCCCTGCATTATGCCCAATTATGCATGTATTGTTAGTATAAAAAATCTCTTGGCTTATATTCACAATTCGTAACAGCAGAAAGTTTAAAAAGAGAAAAAAAGGCCAAATGCACAGCTAGTTGCTGGATCATGTAGGAGAAAAGGTGCTTTGAAGTCCTGAATACCAAATGAGCCTGTTACAGGTCATGTCTTTTCTTTTTAGTTTGACAGATGTGAAACGTACTTTTGGGGGGGGGGGGGGGGGCAATTGTTACAGCTCAAATGTTTTCAGCCACCAAAGTGAATGGTCTTTTTCTCCAGCAGCCGCAGATAAAGAGGGGAATTTCACAAGTCACAAAATAAATAATGTAACAGGGCTAAGATACAGGCATGGTTTCAGAAAACGCAGGCTGGCTGCAAAATTCGCTGAGCTGGCAGGCGACGGGAGGCAAACGGAACACTTCCAGCCTCGCTGAACATCATTCATCAGCTGCACAACAATTAGGAACAGGAATAGGGCTCTTACCGATGGCGTTGAGCGAGCAGGTCAGTCACAAAGCCCCAAGTCCCATGTGTCAACACTCCCTGCAATAAAACAGCTCCATCCAAATGGGGTCATCCAGCCATGCAACAGACCAAGTAAGAAGCTGCATTTCAATCTAAGTCCCCTGTGGCCCAGCTACTAACATTTGCCAAAAAGATCCGGTGCTCATCATCCATTCCCACCAGACTTCCTACCAGTGTCTAACCTAGCTTTTAATTCTTATTTCCCCCTATTCCTTACAGGCCTTTTCTCATTTTATGTATAAAGCACACAAAAACAGGAATGCAGTAGACTAAATGTTTGCACATCCTGATCTATTAGTCTTTCCTCTCTGTCCTTGTGGACCTTTAACTGTCAGAATTGGATCCTTCCTTCCTGTTGTTTCATCACTCTGCCTTTCACCAGCTCAATTTTTCACACGTCTGTTTCCCAAAACTCCTCATATGAAACTTAAAACTAAACATAACTCAATCAAGTATGGAGAGCAATTTAGCTGCCTGCATGCATATAAAATGGTATGGCCTTTTCTCATAATGGGCTTTAAATATCTTTTACTTGACTTCAACCTTACAATTACATCTCTGGCAGCTGCCAGTATGCTCAAGGAAAAAGCAGCTGAGAACAGGTGCATTTTATAACCCTCAGATTTGTAAATGAGGTGGAAAGTCAGATTTCTCATCTTTTTCCTACTGATTCACATTGCTAGTCTGCAGAAGAACTTCTCCCAGTTCAAGAACTGTCATTCTGAGTTCTAGAGACCTACAGAGAGGGTCCATGTAGCGCCTGTCCATCCCCCTGCCCGCTGCAGGTCAGTGCAGGCCTCACTCGTGATTTAGTTATGCATTGGACCCAGAGCACAAGGCAGCAGCCAAAAGAGGCAACGTGAACTGCAGACTGGAACAGAAATGAATTAGCAAAGCCATTTTTAACATCCCCATTGCAACACAGCCTTGCCTGGGGACCCGTCTTTCTTGGGCAATCATGTTTCATGCTACTCCAATACAAAGGGTTATTTATTTGCTGAAACTTCATCAAACAAAATAACATCCCTGTTGTGAACAGAAAGACGTATTTTTTTTTAAAAAATGGAATAAGGACTTTTCCATCATTATAATGGAATAAAGCCTCTGTAGAAGCAGCTTAGAAATTGCAAGCAATGCTGTTGGTTAAATCACCCAACACTCAGACCATGCAGAAACAACAGCCACAGTTTAAAAAGTATTTACTGCAGCAGGAGTCTTGCTCTGAAATTTTGCAATTTCCTGTAATTTATTACTTTAGGACCATTAAAAATTATTTTTCTCACATAAAACAGCCTTTGCCCTTGATGCTTATTGAAGTCAAGTACTAGCTAGTGGTTACAGGGAAGATACAATAATTCAAACCACTATTATCTCCTGCACCTGGCAAAGAAAGGTTTTATTGTTTGTTAACCCCTGAAACATACCATTTTATGTCAGCTTTAGAAGAAGTAATGATTACAAATGGACAATCTCCACCAGGCAAAAGCCTTGTTTAAGAGCAACCTGCCCTGTGGTCTACCTAGGGACCAGGTGCTAATACTGCAGAACTCCACAGTGCCATGCACCATAAAAACAAACAGAAGGCTTTGTAAACCTATGAAATCACAAGAGAGCCAGGAGAAAGGCAAAATCCCTCATCCCTTCAAGAAAAGAGGCAGAAAACAGGTTATCATTTCATGCACGCATGCACAGAAATGACAGGGCCATAAAAAGTCTGAGTGGAAAAGTTCAAGGCAATAGGCATAAAGGCTGCAGAACGGAGCAGAAGTTAGAAGAGACAGGTTTTCAGCTCTGTCACAGACTGCAGAGTGGCTTTGGGCAAATGGTGTAGCATCTCAGCACGTCATCTCTCAAGCCAGACGAATGCCACCTCTCCACCATGGCGGCAAAGTGAACACAGACCACAGGGATACATGATTTTAGAGGAAGGGCAAACGCGCCCTACTTCCCCATCTGCAAAAGTGCATTACACCTCTGCATGATTAATCCAACAGAAAACTCTTACTGTAAAGTCTCAATACACAAAACCTGTCCCAAAAGAGCATCTGCATCTGAGACACTCCAATAAGAAGTGTCACAGAAGTAAACCACGGGGGGAAAAAAGTGATTAAAACCTGGAGAAAAAAAAATCTGTTGTTACTTTGGCTAAAGCTCAGAACCATTCAAGGTCATCTGCAATTCAGCTGGGTTTGGACTTGCATGACTTTATTATTTTTGGTTCTGGAGGTGATTGGCCCCTTGCCTAACTCACGGTCTTGGGAAAGCCCTGCCCCTCCCTGCTGAAAAACAAGCTAACAGAGATCCCATTGATCCTCCACTCATCAGCTTTGTAAAACTACTCAAGTTTAATCACACGCAGAGCAGAGAACACAGGCAGACTTCCTGGGCGGTACCTGAGGAGGAGAGAGCAAAGGAGGGAAGGAGCAGCCAGCGTTTGGTGGTTGTGCTGTGTTTCCTACAGAGAGAACTGTGCATAACCAGCTACAAAGCATTTGTAGAACAGGACTGAGGGCTCCCTTTAGCGGAATAGCTTTGAGAGGAAAAGAAAAAGGAAGTTTGCAGCATTTAATGACAAATTATAGAAACTTCCACACTTCCCCTAAAACATGTGATTGACCTGCCAAACACAGAGAGTGTATCATGTTACCTGATGAGGCCCGAAGGCCAAAATACCTCCTCAGTTGCATCTAAAGTGTGGGGAACCAGGAGCAATTCCTACAAGCACTCACCTACAAGCTAGTGCAGGGTCAGCCTTCTAGTCCTGGGTTCCTTAAAGAAGACTTTAAAGACAAAAATGCATTTTGAAAAAACCCAACCACCATGACTTAATGCCAATATGAAAGCTGAAGAAATTGTGTTGCTCAAAATTTACCTTTATTTAAATGGTACAAGTTTTCTACTTGCTTCCTACATCAAGAAGAAATGCTAGACAAGATTGGTTTCTCTTTTAAGGCCTCCCAATTTACAAGAGAAAGATCACATTTTTAAAGGTCAACATTTTGCAAAATAGGTGAGTAAAGTCAAGCTCCCAAGCCTACATTAATGCATCAAAATGTTCAGTGTTATTCTCCAAAAATACTGTATTCAGCAGACCCTTCACAAGTCAAGGGGAACCACTGTACAGCTAAAATGGCAGAGAAAAGATTCACAACACAATCAGGATCACTAAATCCTCAGCCCAGCTTTAGCCTCCTCACCCCAAAAGAGCTATACAAGTTACCATTAAAGCAACTGCTCATAGACAAGGATTCAGGAGAGGATGGAGAGATGGCAGGGTGATTTTGAGGGAAAATTATAAAACAAACAAACCTCCCTTGGGTATTAAATATACTGTAATTTCTTTAAGGACAAGCTACTATCTGCTTTATTCTTCAACCAGGCAAAGGGAAACAGCTGTGAGTGCATATAGTCAAAAATGTCTAATGCAACCTCAACTTTTCAATTACAAACAACTGAGTTGGACTAGCACAAAGTTTTGCACTGGCCTCCAAGACATTGCATATTAAAATCAGAAGTGCTTCAAAGTAGAAAGAAGCATGACTTTTTCCTCCTCAGCTGATTCTCCCTGTCTGGAAAGTAAAAGCTCAGTTAAGTTAATTTGCCTTTCAGTTCCTCACTAAGGGTGAAATGATGAGTTACAGATGTACTAATCCCACTGTGGCCTCTATTGGGAACTCTGTCCCCTGACAGAGTCCTTCATGCCCTCATGTCCTCCTTCATGCCCTGCTTCCCAGCCCCATTGCTGCCATTCATGGGACCCTCTGCTGAGCAGATTCAATTTGCTAAATCAGCAGAGAATTACCCACTTTTCCCTGATTCCAGCTTCTGACCTTGAGAGAAGCAGGATAAAATGTAGCAGCACAGAGTTAACTGCAAGGTGGTGCAATATTAAATGACACCCTCAGGTTCCTGGTGACAGCTGGCACATGCTGAACTTGCATTTGTTGGACTTTTCTTTAAATTATAAAATATCACTTATGATATCAACATACAGAAATGCTTAACTTTCAGATTAAAGAATAAACTTGCAGCCAAAATTAGAATCAAAGCCTCTTACAAACTCTGTACCATAATGAACCATAGCAGCAACAATGAAATTGATCCTCTGTGCTCTTTCCTCTCAGATTTCCACAAGCAAGAAGGAATTGATCAAATATATGTGGTTCCAGAATATCAGGACGGATTTAGCATATCAGATAAAACTGGAGTTGCTGACTAAGAGGAACGCAGCAGACATTAGCAGAAAGTTGTTATTAATTCAGGCTACCAGGGCTTTACCAGATTAAAAGCTTGTGGTTTAAAATTCTACCATTAAAGCACAAGAGGTAGAAGAAATTGCTTCAGCGGATTTAGACACTGAAGATTTTTTTTTTAAACTTCCTACAGAGTATTTTCCTCTTCTACCCTCATCATCCTATCCCATTTCTCGTAGATTACAGCACTGCTACCGAGATTGTCTAATGAAGTTTACACAACATTATAGGTACTTGATTTAGCCGTCACAGCTACCATCTGTAATTAATCCTCCCAGGAGCCAGAATGCTGCACAGCTTGTTACTGCAAGCTGGGTTTCTAATGCGGTACAAGCTTATAACCTCCATAATTCTGTTCTCCCATCATTTTTATGCCATCTCCTTCTGCAGTCACTTGGCCAGTCACGTCAGCCAGTGGAGAACACAACCCACAGGACAAGGCTGTAAACAAGCTGGACGTTACCAGGGTGGGAAGGAGCCCTTTCCCCCTTTTCTTTCTTTTTTCTTTCCCTTACCTTTTCCCAGAGGAAGAAATTGAGAAGCACACAAATGACGTGACCATCCATGTCTGCAGACCATTTCTGTATATTTTTTTTCATGCAGATTCTTCAGCAGCCTCTAAAGCTGGATCAGGTGTGGGTTTTACCTTCCAATAACACGCACAGGAGTATTAGCGTGAAGTCTAGTAGTATAAGTGAAATAAAGAGACAGAATTATGGCACTTAAGCCTCCCCTTCAGTGTGACATTAAAAGGAGATGAGATGAATACTACACCTTCTTCATGACACTGTCTGTCTGCCACTGTACTTTCACAGATTTCATACCAAAACGGAGTTGCCTGTTTTGCAACACAAGGCGACCTGTGCTGGCTGACTGAATAAATGAACTCCTGATTTGGTTCCAAAAGCTGCAATTTAAGCATAGCACAACTTCAAGGGAAAAAAGTCAACCATGATTTAAAGATTTCTAGTGATACAGCATAATTCATAGCATGCCTCAGGAAACTGCTTCAATGATTCCTTATCTTCACAGTAAAAATCTACCTAATTCCTAAACTGAATTTATCTAGCTTTCATTTTTCTGGCTACTCCATTTTCTTATGGACAGAACAGTCTTACTTGTAACAACTTCTATTCCCTCTGTAGCCAGTAAACTCTAAACTCTGAGGGGCTCACTGGGCAGATGAACCAAATAATTCAGGCAAGAGAACAGTTCTTTTAGACCATCCCACTAGATTTTAATCTGTCCATCATAAACCATGCTAGTTTCGTGCCTGTCTGGCTTCTTAAACATCCTTAAACACAGATGCAAACCTTAAACAAGAAGGCATACTAAATCTGGTTTCCTCAAATCTGCCCTCTCCTGTATCTAATGGCCAAATATATCAAGGCCATGTACACAGACAATTTCTTGAGCAGCACACTCAAACTCCTTAAACAAGAAAAGAAATTAAAACGGAAGTGTCCCTGGATTGTGAAACCGTCTTTCAGCAGGGAACAAATAAAGGAAAGAAGCTGAAGGAGTTTTTGTCTTTGAGAAAAGGGAAGCATGACCAGGTATGAAACAGGTCAAACGCCGAATACCTGAAGACCCTGAACATTTCTTCTCTAATTTATCTCTGCCTGCAGCCAGTTCTTTGGCAAGAGAAACAAAAATGTGCCACTGGCCCTGGCCTCTAGTGCAAGATAAGAAGAAATGAATGCTTTTGTGGTAGGTTCCTAAGATAAACTATTATGCATGCCCAAATGAGCCGTGCAAACAACTTTATTGACTCCACACAATAAATCACTGCTTTCCAAAGCAAATCCAGCTTTGCATTTCTAGATCACAAATTTGGTTGAGACAAACAATGAGGAGCAACCTCTAAGCTTTTGAACCTCTCCATAGTTTGCTGGCTTGAACAAATGAGATTTCCTCTCCTTGGGGCTGGCAAAGGATCTCACGCTGGATAAATGCTTAATGCGAATGACACGTGAAGGCTGAGAGACAGACAAGCTGCTTTCATTTACAGTCATTTCTAAAGGGAGGAGATGATCTCCCTCTACACATGTTAGAAAGGGGCAGTTACTGCCCTCTGAAACCACTGCAATTTGTTGAAACACTGACAGACATCTGAGTAAGGGGCTCTGTCAGATCAGTACCTTGGCCTTTCCAGTCACAGAAGGACAGGATCAAAATAACAGATTCAAAGGGGAAAAAAACAAACAAACAAACAAAAAAATGTTTTCTGGTCTTAAGAATCCAAGACAGGACCTCAGCTCTGACAAAACTTTGTAAGTGAGGATAACAAAATTAAGCATCTCTGCTTACAGCAATACCCTCAGCACTTTTTGCTAATAACTCTTGTGCGTGTTAGAAAGTTTGAGAGACCCCAACGGGCTCAGGGTCCCCTCAGCCTGAGCGCTCTGCACTGAACGTAAGTGCCAGTTCACATGACTGTGGCAGAGATAACCTAATGCTGAGAGAAAGGCAGCCAGTTCAGGTGGGAGAGGAGCAGGACTTTGTTCAGCTACTGGGAGTGGGTGTCTGTGACAGAACCACACCAACAGCAGAAGTGTTTGCTTCTCTCCAAAGCACCTTCCTCCACTGCCCCAGCAGAGGTGACATGTTTCCCAGAGCTGGTCTAAATACTGAATCAAAAACTTTCAAATAATAACATATTTTGTTATTCTTTGGTTTGGGCTGAAAAATTAGGGTAGGTTTGGGGCAGAAAAATGTAGGGTTTGGTTTGGGGTTTTTTAAAATGTTCTTCCAAGGAACTACTCAAAATACTATGTTTACCAACAATCCTATTTCAGATTTTGCGCACACAAAATAAGCTCAGCAAAACATCTGGCAGAAAACAAAACTCCAGTACATCTAAGGGCACAAAAATATAATCAACCACCTTTCTGATCAGCTTCCAAGTTGTTTTTCTAAAAGGGTAAACACGCCTTTCTCAAAAACCTGGCACTTGATACACACACCTGCTTTGTAAGACTTCAAAGGTTTGGGGTACGTGCTGAACCCTACATAATTCTGTTGTTGTGGATATCCCTGAGCCCTGGGGGGGGTGTTTCACAGCACACCCACCCAGCTGGGAGACAGCTGGAGAAGAGGACTGGAGACACAAGGAGCCCGGAGGACCAGAAACCTTCCAGTCCCCTCCACATCTGTGGAACGGGGTTCAGGACCTAAGTTACACAAGGCCGCAATGAGGTGTTGCAGAACAGCTTCACACAGTCAAAATACTCCCCAGAACCATCAAATAAAAGCTGGATTAGATCCAGTATCTACACATTTGGTCTTCAGGACATTAAGGGTCCCCTGCTAACAGCTTGACGGATTCCAGACGCTGCAGTAGTTTTTGCAAACGATATCCTGTCAAAAAGCTCACCTGAAGCTGACTATCACGTCTCCTTCCCTCTGACAGGGCTCATCTCAGCATTAATTCCTCACTGCAACAAAGGGCTGTGGGAATAAAGATCAGCTTTGGCGCTTTCGAATTCCTAGGTGTGCTAGCACCTTGTGACAAGAACCACACTGCACAGTTTTGGTTGGCAGGCAATTCAGCTTAATGGCAGGGTTTTTTCAATCATGTACTGGATGTTTTGAAAGACACTTCCAAGAATTGCAAATCAGCTCACTGAGACGGCATTTCTGCATTGATGCACAGAAAACACTCGTGACTCTGAAAACGAGCTCCTTTTAACACGGGTACCCGTCTTAGAGGAATTCAGAAGTATTACCACAGTGCACTTTTCTTGATCTGTCTTCTACAGGATTTAAACTCTGGCCTGCACTGAGCGTGTAAAGTCCACTGGTAGCTGTGGAGACACTCCTTCCTTCCCTAAGTCTGTAACAAAATCTGATAAAACTCAAACAGGCTCCTCTAAGCGTAGCTCTTTAAAAGTACTGTGCAATAAAGTACTATGCCTGCAGGAGCTTTTATTTATTCATATACGTGCTCATATTAAAAAGCCAGGGAGAACACTAGGAGAAAGTGAATAGGAAAAGGGAAGGATCCCAGGAACCTCCCTATTAAAAAGCCTTGTCAGTGATAAATTTTTACTTTTTCTTCTGTGTTAAGGATAGCAAAAGACTCCAGCACACCAGTTATGCTGCACTGCTTTCATTTCAAGGTTGCCATATGGAAAACATAGTCAATAAACTAGCAATTGGAACACAAGAAGACTGAATGCTCATCAGAAAATCCTCTGGAAGTCTATATAAAATTATGATTAAGAGAAAAGGGAAACGAAGGGGAGGGCAGTGTCGTTTGGATTCACCATCTTCCAATTCCTTTAGACACATGGGGATCATCACCTTCCTAGTGACAAAACTGACTGTGCCAAGAAAAAACCATAAGCCACAGTAAAAGACCTCATTTGACTTCTCAGCAGTCACAGCACCTGCTTTGCCAGAAAACAGAGACACAAATACAAAACAGAGCCAGGAATTGATTCCCAGGAAGCCAGAGGCAAAGCACGGGTGGATTTCCAACACTCAAAGTGCCTGGGAAGGCAAAGATAATCATGTTTGATTAGAGTAAAAGTAATCTCATGGAAACTACTGCAGAAATATGCACAGAGCACAACATACAACCCTTTCTGTCAAATTCACACAGCGACAAGAACCCCAGCGGGAGACAGACTGTCCCCATGCTGAGGACACAGCAGTGGGAGAATTGGGGGCCTATCAAACCACCCAATACTGCTGCTCCAAGGGCTCGCCTACTCCAGCCTGGGCTACAGCCTCAGGATACCAGAGCCTGTTGCCCAGCACACACCACCAGCTCCAGCATTAATGCAGAGCATGGATTCTCAGATCTCAACACACACCAGCAGCTCACAGATTATACTATAAAAGGCAGAGTGGGTAACACCAAAAAGCATCTCTCAAGGGAATCCCGCCCACATCTCTCCATCTACACACAATCCCCAACACCCTTAATCTAACACAAGTGTCTACATTGCTGCATCTGGCTTAACCTCAAGCTTTCAGACATCCTGAATACCATGCAATGCCTACAAAAGCCCTGAGGATATGAGATTTATGCTTTGCTCATTAGTCTATTAAAACCCACTTAACAATGATTTTTGTATTCAGAAGCTGGCATAAAGAAGCATTACTCCAAAAGAGGGACTTCTTCATGACATACAGAAGAAACACAGCAGCACAGACTGGTTTAAGAAAATAACAAGTTGGCCCATACCAACCTGTCAAGCTTTAGAGCAGGTATCTTCATAAGCACAGGGGCAGCAAACAGCACAGAGAGGGAAGAAATTAATGAGTAACTTCTCTCTTCCCTCCCACCAGATACACACTAGGGCAGATCTCACAGACTGGTATACTACTGGTATACCCATATAAGATGGTATACTACCAGCATAGTTGTAATTGATCTGAGGACACATAGCACCCTCAAGCCCCCAAGAATCCTAGCTAATTATCACGACCTCTCACTTCAAACCAGCCCACAAAAATGGTTAATAAGCACAAGAATAACACAGGGAACTGCCATTCCCAACAATGGTAGGAGAGGATTATGGTGTCTGAAGATGGCCAAGTGAAGGGTATCTCAATTCCACTGTCAGCACATCTGTTTTAATACATTCCCCAAAGCCAGCTTTCTCTACAACCACTTACTCATATCTAATGCTAAATTACTTCTTTAAAAGGAGCTGAAACTTCACATGTAGGGCCAAGATGAGGTAAGAACAAGAGACAGAGTAGCAGCTTACTGTTTACTGCAAATCTCTTACAAGTAAAGTTAAAAGGTAAATCCATGCTCTCTTTGGAAAACACCAACTGGTAAACCAGCTGCCATTGTGTAGCCTTGCTTCATGTATTAAATCAACTCAGTGGCTTGAAGGCTGATTGCCAGTGTTAGGGTCAAATGCCCAGCTGGTAACATGCCCAGCTCCACTGACGTCAAAGCAGCTACAGCCATTTGCAGTAGCTGAGACCCAGCCCTATCAATCTGAGGAGTACAGTAATGTGGGCTCCCCAAATAGGAACATGCTGATCACGTTTCCATAAGCGACTTTGGCCTCACCTCCAGTTTCTCCGCAACCCGGCAAACTGGCAAGTCTACAATCACCATCTAAATCGCTCAGGCATCACTTTCCAGAGACCAAAAGAGTAAGAGAGAGATCAACTCTCCATACCAGCACAGGGTGGGTGGGTATTTCTCAACTTTCTGACCTGCCCAGCAATCCTCACACAACCCTGCTCTGTCATGCCAGACAGATGCGGCTGTCAACATCATCTCAGAGAGGTTTCCAAATATGAATGTCAACAAATCACAACTTTCTCGCTTCCACATCATCTTGCAAGTCAAGAGAGAGGGTAAGCCAGTAACAAAACTAGACCACTTTCATACTGCTGGGAGAGTGAATACCAGAGGCATCCCCTGCACACAACACTACAAAGCTGTTTGGCACCCAGACCTGCTCCAGATGTGTTATATCCTTACAGAGACTTATAGAAATTAGACCCTTACAAATCACACCTTTATATGGTAGCACTACCCCACCACTGCTGTAGGTGAAGCAACATTAGGTAAGGACTATGCTCCCTCAGACATTCTCCTCTCTCTGGTCCGTGATGCAGCCCCAGCCTCGGTCACTCCAATGGCCCTAAGAAACAGCCAACTTAAAATGTAAGTATTTGGGAACCCCGGGTCAGAGATAATGGGAAAGGCCACATTCCCAATGAATCAGCCACCACTAAACTCAGGGATTTCCCTGGGAGGAAGCAAGTTCTGCAATGTGAAGCCAACACCTGCATCAATGCATTCTCAGCTGCAGCAGGAGAGAGAAGGGGTGTAACGTAGCCAGGAGGGAATGAAATCCTTACCCAACCCTCAGCTTAGCACAGTGGTAGAATGAGAGGTTATAAACAGAGCTCCCTGGAAATAAGTGTAAACCGAATCGTGTCTCTGTTTTTAGAGCTTTCAGAGCTAACTTACACAGTTTCCATTGCAGAAAAGCACTGGGGTGACACTCATGGCACTCTAATTATATTAAATATCTAAAGCCTTTAAAATATTGGTGTAACCATCTAAAAGGGGAAAGGCTCAATTACCAAGGTTATTTTTTCCTATTTCATCTAACTGAGAATAACCATTAAGAGGTTGTTCAACAAGATGTGATGGATTTAACCAGATGCTTTCATCTTTTCACTGCAGTGCTTGAAAACATTGCTTCTATAAATACACTAAAAAGCCAATGAATTACAGAAGCATGAAATGACTTCAGTAAGGTTAAAAACATGCTGGCATCCTACAGAATGCACTGAAAATGTTAAGTATAGAGACCTCACTGCAGCTCTGACATAGACAGCACTACTGCTGATTTTAACAAGAAGGTTACTTATTGAAGCTGCCGTTTGAGAAATTATCATCTTGGCAGTCTGAACATGTGGATTTATCAGCTTTTTGTAGAGGCTAAAGAAGACATCTGTGTAAACAGGATACTGAGTAAAAGATAGGACCTTGAAGACTGTATCAGCCCCATTGCTTGTCCTTGCGAAACAAAATACATATTCAAATACAAGACTAAAAGGAAGGAAATTATCATATGTTAACAATCTACTGTGGTCCATTGTGCTAGATCTTACTATTAGAAAAGTCTCATAATTCACACTTCAGCCATCAAAGAAGTATTAAGCTTCTAAATCGAAACAAGCCTAAGAACCGATAGGCTGAGTCCACTTTCTAAACCTGCATCTTGCATATTCTTAACAAAGCCACATGCTCAAAAGCATCAAGCACTGCTTCTGATACTTTGCTGATAAGCAATGGAATTCCAGCAAAACATCATTCCCAATTTATTTTTATACTATTAATTATTATACTAGCATTTCCTATTTTTAGTAGGGAAATCAACATCACAATAAGAATTTAAAAATGCTTCATAATACAAATCAATGCTTTGGACAGCCTGGACTGGTATGTACCTCATAACACAACAAGTCCCCACATCCAACTATTACTAGCCAGAAATGCCATGCCAAGTGGATAACTGAACAACACACAGGATGCTAATCATAGCAAGAAAAGCAGCTTAACTGCACAGCCCACTCCTAGGATGCAAAATATTATGGATGATGCCTTTTCCTAAGGATTTCAAGGGGTTTGCCTCTGATGTCAGATACTTCTTTGCCTGAAGCAAGAAGGAGAACTGACACTCTTACATCTTGTGAGCTTAGATCTTCTCCCACATAAAGGTATTTATGCATTGCAACAAGGGCAGATCAGAGGAGATGGAAGTATCTGTGGTAAATCCAGCACATTCCTCTCCAAAGTGTGAGGAGCTCCAGAGGTTTCATCACTCTTCTAAAGCCAGCAAATCTTTTCTGAAACTCACCAGCAAGGATCCCAAGACTTTATGGGGGCAGGTTGTTGCTAAGAAGTATTAACAGAAACCCTAAGTTCCACAATGCCAAAGCCAGGACAGACACAGGATGGTAAGCCATATCACCTTCCAAAAGAAACAGAAGGACCTGTGTTGTCTTAATTAAGTTTGCTCGGAAGAGTCGAAGTATTAATGGCCCAGACAGAAAAAAAACAGAGGTAAATTATTTTAAACTGAGTTCTACTTTTTACTATGCCAATATGCCTCAGCTGACAAGGAAAAACGAGGTCATATCCGTGGTAACTACACATCACATACATGGGATCACTCACTGGATTACACTCGAGCTTCCAAAAACCTCTTAGGAAGTAAAATTAAAGCATTTTTGAAAAAATATAGCAAAACACTACACTGTTGCAGCCATGTCCGAAGTTTTGCAGTTGCAAGATGTACTACCATTAGATACCAGGGCTTACAGCCACATTCTTATGGCTACAAAGAGGGTCTTGACAGGAAACCTCCACTTTATGTTATGTACCACTGTGGCACCTTCTACTTGCCCAATAATAACAGGACTACGATGCCAGCATTCTGCTTAAACCAGAAGTGGTGCAGATGTGTGCCAGGACACAGTATTCAAACATGCTGTGTTGATGAAACACAGCATCAATAGGGAAGAGACAAAGGTCCACAGCTCTCCAACACACCACACTGGCAATTTTCCCCTCTCATAGGAAGTGGGATTGCCTTCCCATTTAAAAATCTGTCAAAGGCAAAATGCAGCTCCTTGTGCTACAGCACACTTTAACTGCACTTCCAGCACAATGCCCTACTATTCCTTTCAATGCTCTGCCTGTAACTTCTAGCAGGGAAGCCAAGATGTTCCTGATAATGTTTATGTTCTCAAAAGAAAGTCTGTAACGTAAGACCCCTGACTAAATCAGCCTGACAGCACTGAGTTTCCCTCATGCAAACCCAGTCCGCTCGTGGTGACAGGAGAGTCACACGTGTTGAACAGAGAGTGCTCATGGGCAGAGGGAGCATGTTACAGACTATGAAGTCTCTCTTGCCCGGTAACACCCACTGCAGCTCAGTTTTCCTCTGGTCTGCTACCAAGCTTTGTCCGTAACAAGCACATAAAGAGATTTCACTTTATTTGTCAAGGTAAGGTAAAAGTTAAATTCTTGGACAAATTCTGCTCAATTTATATGTGATTCTATCTCAGTTAGCTCCATTTTATCTAACCTGATGTCTCCAGGTGCCTTTGAAAGTAACATAATAGACTGTGTCTTGTCCTAATGATTTCATTAACTTTTAAGCGTTTGTTCTTTCAGTTTATTGTTTCATTCTGGGAATCTTTGTTTTAAATAAAACACAAAGGAAGAATTACTCCTTTGGTCAAGCACCCAGCAGACATAATTCATTTTTGTTTCCCAACAATGGTATACTGAGACACTTCTAGGTTCTCTTCCCGTAAGCATGATGACCCCCCAGCTTCACTGAGAAACTGAGACAGAAAGGAGTAGATGCAATTCGTAAGTGCCTCCAGTTTAAAATCAAACCTAGGTTTTCAAAACAGAACACTTCTAAAATTCTCATTCTTTACAACAAAAAACCCAAACCACTGGAATAAAAATGTGGCAAGTTACATTTACTCTGTAATATTGCAAATTTAACTACAAATCGGTTCCTTAAATACTGAAGAAAATCAGGCTTTTTACATATAGAGAAGAATGTATAAAACTGAAAAAAAATGTGGGAAAGAAATTCCTAACAAGTTTGCTCATGTTTTCCCTTGAAACCACTCTACCAGGCTCAGTGCATAAAAAGATTTACAGCATCCACTAACTCAGACCTGGCTATTAGTGTGTCAGTAATGACAACTTTGTCTAAATCAGCGCCGGTTTTCAAGTTCATAACTAAACAACTGTGTATTTCCTCTGAAAATATGAATATCCAGGAACCACAAGAGAAGACCTGACTGGCAGCATATTGGTCTCGTGCTGGGTAGGCACCCAAAAGCAATTTCTTCCCATATGACTGTGTCCAAATCTATTAATGTAGGACAACAGGAAATAAAAATGTTACCATTTTCAGGGAGACTACAGTCCCAATAGAAATCAGATTTCTAGATTGAAAACTGAGATAAGGGGTATGTATACAGCTGCAAGGTTCAAAATTTCTCATCTTTGTCATCTTGCTGCAAGACCCTTTTATCTCCTGTGGAAGTCACTGAAAATTTATGCTCAGTATGAAGCCTGCAAAAAGTTTAATTTTGATCTCCATGAAACAGACAGGAAGCAGTTTATGAAACTACTTAATTTTTTTGAGTTGTGGAACATCTGGCTTAAAATTCTTCAAATTAATACAGGAAGAAATCATATTCAGGATTTATTATTTGGGGGAGGAGGGAGAGCTTTTTTCCCCTCACTGGTCCTCAGAAACACAGTTAAGGCTGCCTGAAAATGCCTAGGACTCTCCCTTAGCTGTAGCATTCCAGCTGGTAATATAAAGATACTTCTGATACTGAGCTCACAGGGTTATTCAGAGAATTCATTACTCAATGATTCTAAAGTAGCTATAATGATTACAAAATCGAGTAAGCACCACGTATTTTATTCTAACGGGTCTCCTTAATCTACGGCTCAACAATAAATCACAGTACTAGAATTACAGTAGTCTTCCAATAGAAGTCTGTTGTATGCATTCCCACTAGAAGCTATTTAATATGCATGGCAGAAATACATACACCCTAGCATCATAAACTTCAGAGTATCACAGCATCACGTGGCTCTCTTTACAGCTGCTTTCAAGGCTGACAGATCTAAGCAGCAATATAAAAATCAATGCACCCATCTGGTAGAGCTCCGTATTTGGGATTTTTTCCATTTATTATATGTTTTCCTGAAAGCACCAAGGAATATCTCAGGCTCCTTGTGAAATCCAGGAGTTACAATAACACTGGGGAGCTAATCTTCACTGAAAAGGATCAGAGAATGATTTATCCTGGACAGCTTTGAATGAGTTAATTTAACAAGCCTGTGCAACAACCATAACAGTGAGCAGGTTTCATACTGTCATTTCTGATGGGGACAGGAGTTGCTCAAGAAAAAAAAAAAAAAAANGAAACACACAAAACAACAACCTGGAAGATGGGAAATTCCACCTGGGACCATTGTCCAGACACAGTAGTCTAATTTTGCCTAAGGCTTATGATTCCTTAAAGCACTAGTGGTCTACTTCAAATGACTGAGCAGACATTGACCCGTTCCTCATAATTTCTTCACCCAAGATGTTTTAGGGATGAAGAACAAGGTCTTGAACACATCCAGGGCTGGCAAACATGCATGTATAGCCTGGTACTAGGTATAGAGCAAAACTGCCTCTCCAGTGAGCTCTCTGGCACGTAGGAGTAGACATAACTCCCACAAATTCCCTTACTGGGAAACTTTCTCCGTAGCTTTTGCCATTTCTTGGACTTCTCTCCCTGAAGAAACAGGACACAGGACAAACATTCCCAGGTTTTACAAGTGCAAGTAGTTCTGCTTTGACCCCTGAACCAGAGAGCACCAAGTCCTGCTTTTCAAGACTAAAGGCCCTTTTTGGCTGCCTGCACAGCTATTCAGCTACAAAGCTCAACCTTAATAGACTTGTCTGGTGTTTTGAAAGCCAGTTGAAAAGATCACATCCAAACTGTCTTTTATAAACTCAGTGTCATTTCGGGTTATACAGATCCATCTAAACCAGGCTGTTTTGTCTGTGCTGACTTATTTTTGTGTCAGCTAATATCGTACTGCAATGAGACAGCTATTTATATGGGAAGGACAGAAGAAAATTGGTCTGTACTAACAGTTTCTTTTCTATTTCTAAACAAAAAAAGCTTGGTTCAGGTTTGTTCTTCTCTGTAGAGGGAGACGGTTTCTTGCTGATAGACACTTGTATCTTCAACATTTCTATCTAAAAATTAAGACTAGGATTTTCCTATACCTTTACTAGAGAAAAGTGTCCCATTTCCAGTCAACGCCAACAAGAGTTGGGGATCCACTTTCTTTAGTTATCCTACAAATTCAATCCCAAAGTTCTTTGGAGGTCATCAAAAACGTACAGCAAAGTTCTATTAGTTCTTGGCAGTCATAGCCAGGACCAATTATTTTTCAAACTACCAACTAAATCCTAGCACAAAATTCCTCCATAAGATGCCCAATGTCATCTCAGACTTTCACAGTTGCAATATAACCTTCTGATAACTAGAATTGCAGCAGAAATTGAAAGGACTGACAGAATCGAGAGCTGCCAGAAAAAGATGCACTCTTAGGATGCAAAGAAATTCCATGTTTATTTCCTAAGGTGCCCTGCAGAAAGCAATGTTAGGGTGGAATTTCAACTGCCCACAGAACTTAAGTAACACACTGGCTCAGCTCCACCGAGCACTCAGGTAGGTAACAGCAGAAGAAGATGTGGTGTTGCTGTTACAGCACTAGAAGACAGCCTTGTCTCCCGCAGAAAGGGTGTTAGGGCTGTTTTCCTCTTCACACCTTTTCTGGTTTTACCTATTAGATCAAATGAAA
Organism: Jacana jacana; assembly: GCA_013400555.1. Lineage (NCBI taxonomy): Eukaryota > Metazoa > Chordata > Aves > Charadriiformes > Jacanidae > Jacana > Jacana jacana. The sequence goes on from VZTM01008324.1 coordinate 155,918, forward strand.
CAGTCAAAGCCAAGTTTGTTTCTTCACTAGAAGATACCAGGTGGCAAACCCCCCAAAAAACGCCACTGGTGTTTACAGTACCTTTTTCAGCCACAGTGGCTGGCAGCCCCCCTCCAGGAGCAAACCAACATCAGAAGCAACCGGCCCAAGTTCCCAGATCACAAAAGCCTTCAATGGGACTTGCCCACACTTGTACAGAGCAATAGATTGAGAGAATCTATGTGTATTTAGGAAGTTTAAAGAACATCTCAGGCACACAAATTAGGGCAATTGCTTGCCCCAGTGAGCCACAGCAAATAAAGAAAGCAAACACCTCAAGTTCTTATGCTTATGCTAAAAGTAACCAGTTCTGAAAGCACAGAAACTGCCAGACAAAACTCCTTTCTCCATTCATGGAGCAGTAAACCTCTCCCCACCATCTGCTGGCGCAGGATGTACCTCCTTGCCATTGCAGCATGTGCTGCAGTCGCAGTAATGCAACAATCCTGTATCCCGTACGCCCAGAAGAAAGACATGCAAAGCACCTGCTGCCTCAAGGGGACTGGCAGGCGTGGGTGGGTGCTGGCAGAAAAGCAAGACTGGAACCTGACTTGCTCTTACACCTCTAGCTGGAGGTGACAACCCTCTTCCACCTACAAGCAAGTGAGCTTAAATCACCTTCTGTGGGCTCCTTTCATGACAGCACGCTTTCAAATTTCTTTCCAATACCAGACCTTTTTGGTATTTTTCTAACAACAAACAGGAACCACAAATCCTCCTGACATTTTTGCTCCAGTCTTCTGTCTTCTTTTTCTCTCTCCTAGAAGTACTGATGTACACAGAGTGTAAACACCACTTCTGCAAAATGTTCCCTGGGGATAATTAAAACAATATTGAATTTCTTGATCAGTTTAAGACCTTTAAAAGTCATCTGACGAACATTAACATTATGGTCCTGGAATGCGATTACAGATTTTTAAGTAGCCCATAAAAAATGGTAAGATGAGCGTCTCCAGAACTGCGTCCCACCAGCTGGTTTCTGCAGCTTTGAATTACTGTGCTGAAGAGATGGAAAATCAGTTTTCAAGTTAGCTGCCATTTACAACTCATGCAAGAAAGATGAAAAGAAAAGCAAAGGCTGATAGTTCAAAATTAAAGTCACGTTTGCCACAGGCAGGTACAATGAAACCCCTTCTGGAAAAGCAGGCTGTGATTTCCAGCCCAAACACCTCTTGTCTCTTCTGCTTGCAGCTCACAGATCTGCTGCTGCCCGGCACAAGTGAGAGCTCTCAGAGACCAAGGGGCCAAATCTCATATACAGCTATGTACCTGTAAACACACCCCAGGTGTTAACCCCACTGAAGCTGGAACATAGGAGATTCCAGTTAAATATGAGGAAAAATTTCTTCACAGTGAGAGTGACTGAACGCTGGAAGGGGCTGCCCAGGGAGGTTGTGGAGTCTCCTACTCTGGAGACATTCAAAACTCGCCTGGACACGTTCCTGAGTGACCTGATCTAGGTGTTCCTGCTCCGGCAGGGGGATTGGACTAGATGATCTTTCAAGGTCCCTTCCAATCCCTGATATTCTGTGATTCTGTAAACACAACTGCTTCTCACCTCAACTGCAGACCTACTTCACTGCTCCACAATAAACACCATCAGCTTATGTTTTCATAAGCACCAGCAGACTGTAATAAATGTACAGATTTCACAAGTACTGTTTTCCATTTCGGCTTTTATCACATAACCTGCTACAGAGGTAACTGTTTTATTGTTTCCCAACACTTTCATCAGCTGTGGGATGCTACTTCCACTGTGGGATGCTACTTCCAACTCCAAAGCTGTCACTTGCACTCGCAAACCAACAACAGGAAAGTTTTCAATGGAAGGCCCAGGCCAGGCTCTCGCACCAGTACAACAGTTTGCTGCCAATTTCAGCCCAGTGAGAAACTACACTTGAGGCAGGTCCCCAAGGTGATGTAAGCTGCGCCCTTTCTATAGCAGCCCTACTTTGCACTCTCCATGGGTCTCAATTTTGAATGCATTACAGGCTTTTTCCACCGGCCAAACCTGATTTCTATTGTTTCTCTTACCAGTTAACTAGACATCACAACCCCTACTCGAAAGAGAAAATGCAAATGGGAAATCCGGTCAAGATTTTAATAGGTTTGAGGAGAGGGAAGGAATGAGGAAGTTACCTAGCAAAAGGACTTTTTCATGCTGGGAATTTAAAAAGGAAAAGTCAATAACAAACTACAAGACATTGTTTCCTAAATGAGGCTCTTCAAATGCATCCAGAAAAATAGAAGGCAAAATTTGTAAATGCTGGGGAATTGTTAGTTTGTTGTCCTGGTGAATGAATCCATAAGAAATCCAACATCTCCTGCCAAGGCTCTGGCATATAGCTCCTATACCCGTGTTATTAAATGTTAATCATCTACCTAAGTCAGCATTTGCAGATGAACAATTACCATCCAGGAAGATCACTGAAACAGAAAATGTGGAACAGGGCAGCTCTTGTGGAGACCCTGATCTCCACAGAAGACTGATGCCAGATCACTTCCCATGACACAGTGGAGATTAAAGCATGAGTCATTCACCAGCCAGGACAGAGGATGGAGAGGAAGGACCCATTGAAGCAGAATACTACAGGCAGCAGATGCTCACACCTCCCAGGAGAAAGAACCACAAGCTTCAGAAAGTCACTGTGGCCAGCCCAGTCTCTGACTACAGCTCAAAAGCCCCACAACCCACAGAATTCTCTCTTCTAGTTTCTTAACTTGTCTGTGTTTCTTTTGTGCTACCTAAAGTAAAAAAGAGTTGTTTCAAAAGCCCTTTTCACAACAAACACTGCAGGTGCCTGAATGTTCAAAAAAAAGCACCCAGCAGGTTCAAACCCAGGCCAAAGGCTGCTCTTAAACGTGCACAGACAACTGAGGAGGACCATGACTTTACTGCTGGGCCCAAGACTGCTAGAAATAGAGATCCCATTTAGACTGTGGGAAAAAGAACAATTTCAGACCAGCAAGTGTACCAGGAAACAAAAAAACAGCCACATACCTACACAGAGAAGACTTGAAGAGGGGGGAACTGGATAATAAATTTAGAGTATTTGCAGCCCACTGAGGAGAGAGCTGTGAAATACCTATCTCAGGTAAGTAGAGCAGGTAAATGACCTCAGGGGTAAGCAAAGACACCAGCTTCATGCTTCTGTTGCATCAGGTTAAATATTAAGGCACAGTGCCTGATGTAGAAAGGTCTGCCTCATCGCTTAGGCATTTCATGAAAAGGTAGATGGCTACTCTCAGAGGGCAGTGCCTGGAGAAAGCAAGAGGGTGCCCTGCAGATACTGCTCCCAGGCACAGGGGTGGTAGGGACCTAAACTCCTGTCCAGCCCCGAGCACAGGGAGAACCAAAAGATGCTGCTTCAGCAAGACCAACAACAGGTCCAAGCTGCTTCTGGCCACAGAGACAAGGCCAGCCCAGTCATACTCTGTCCCTTCCCTTGTGTTTATCTCTTTCTGCGCCCATTACAGGCCCTATAGGGGCAGCTGTTGAACAAAGTTTGTGTTGTACCAATTTGTCTTTCTTGTTTTGAACAGCCCTTCAGTTGCACGTTGTGGCACTTGCCACTTTCTTCATTGAAACACAAACACAGCAAGGTAAAGGAGCAGCATTTGCCCTTCTGGGGGGAAAGCCATGGTGTGTGAATGCCCCCACAGCACTCCTGAAATGTGAAATCCCATGAAAGGCAGCAGTTCAGAGAGCTGCCAACAGGCTCTGGCTGGAGGCCATAGTTTTCCACTAAAGTGTAAAGGCCCTCTGCTCACAACAGGGTAGGAGTATAGTTTAAGCAGACCCTTCTGGCTTTTTAAGAGATCTTAACACCCAACTCTCAGTACTTCCTCACTATAGAAGTTTTTAATACAGTTGAGAGTTGTGTAGATAGTCGTGACAGGGCTGATAGTTGTGTAGGGCTATTAGAGCTGCATGGGACTTCTTTCCAGAGGCAAAAGTGAAAAAGGAACTAAAAAACCACTGATATGGAAATTGTACTGATTGTATGTACTGTTATGAGAAGCCCCTTATAATGGGATAGTTGTAAGTTCTCAAGTTTTCATTATGTGTTATTTTGTATTCAGAGCAATTTTCAGAACACAATAAATGGATTTGATGATTGTAGAACATACCAACTCTCAGTTATGCTAATGGTGGCGGGTTTCCTTATTGAAATGGGTTCATGACATTCTTCTGCATAAGAACCACTTCTGTATGAGAACCACTAACATACAGAAGAATTACTACATATAAAACATGTGTGCCTCAATCCACAAAAAAACCAAAAACAACCCTCTTTACTGATTAAGAGGCAAGAATTCACTTCATCCTCAGGAGAATCTTCACCTTACATCTAAGCTTCTTTTACCTGGTACCATGAAATAAAGAGCCTACCCCCATTCATACATCACACTGTTATTTTCAAGGAACACAGAGAAGGAACACACATGCTTTATTCAAAAAACACTTTGATCTTTATTGTTTGTTGATTTTCAGTTGATCTCAGCTTTCTGAAACCCACAAGCAGAAGGGATTTCCTACACAAAACCCCCTCATTATTATATTAGTAAACCGTAACTGCATATCATCATGTAAATTGAGAGATATGTTTTCCATCACCTTGTGTTTCCATTCATAGCCACATAAGCAAGGATCAGTTGGCTGTTAAGCTCCATACATTGCATAAAACAATTATTCACTGTTACGCACTTGCTCTAAAGAGGCTTAAAAGACTGCACAACAGCACTGCAGAATCAGGCCCCTGCTGCACCAAATGTCTTTCCATCACTATTCTTCGAAGCCTTGAGACAGTCACGGCACCGAATTTAATCTGTTCCACAAATAAAGATCATCATATATAGGGTATTACTGAACTCATAGCTACAAGAATACATACACCCTGCAACAGCAGGAAAAAAGCAACCTCAACTTTGCAAGCCTTTGACACAAATAACTCATTACCTCCTTACTCCTCATGTCAATGTGAGAGGTGGCAGAGGAGTACAGTGACAGGGTGGACTGCAGGCTGCTCAAGGAGGAACCCCCGCTGCAAAATGGGTAATAGCGTGGTGTTCTGCAAAATGTTCATTTCAACATTATACAGAAGGGAGATTCATGCTGCTGTAAACTAGAGTTTATAGCTACCAAGAGTTAAAGGCATGGTATAAACAGAAAGTTATAGCTTTGTTCCCCAGTGGAGGGGAACAAAAAAACAAAACAAAAAACCACCACACTTTGACCTCTGTAAAAGTAAGCAAGCAAAACTTTCCCCTGAAATCTTCAATTCTGATCTCATTTTTCACTAGGAACTTATTAACCTTCCAAAGAAATTAAAGTGAAGCCCATTTTCCATTGCTAATTTGAAACGTTCCCTAAACAGAAGGGCTCTGCACCTGCTAACATTTATTTTAAATAGCTTCTATTATGAATAAATTTAGTGGCTATCTAGACTGAGAGATTTAAAGCTTTGGGGGAAAAAAAAGGCAGTATTTTGTATTTATTGTATTTCCCTTTCAATTTCTGACCAGCACCAACTACAGATGGAAACAGAAATCTGACTTTAAAAAACATTAAATTTGACTTTCTAAACTTCTGGCAACAAACTGTACAGATGTAGCTGCAAAATGTTATCAAGTTAATCAGAACTGATTGCAGAGAAGAACTAAAAAGATTAAAAGATAAATTCTCTGCAGAACTACAACTTTTTTCTTTTCTTTTCTGGAAAAGATACGTTGCTCTTTTGACTGACTGCTAATCCTAAAGTCTCTTCCTTTAAAACCTTTGAGTCAAATAAGCATTTCAATCAACTTGAATCTTTTTTTCAGGCAGTTTCAAAAGGAAAACGGGAAGCAAAATTTTTGGGAGAAGCACAAGTACAATACCATTTACTGTGGATTAAGTTAGGGATTTTTATTCAGTTCATAATCTTCATTCAAACTCCAAGATCAAGAACACACTTCCTTTCAAGAACAGCTGCTTGGCTTGTTTGGCGCTCTGTAGTGTTAAAAAAGCCCTGTATATGTCTCCTGAAGCTTCCAAAAGGAATCTGCCAGTACAGAAATTCATCCTTCCATACATTACCAGCAGCTGTTACAACACACAATGTCCGTGTTTTAGCAGAGCCAAAGTGAAAATTTACTGGAGATTGCTCAGCTGGAATTGTCCTTCCTTATTGCAGTGTCTACCAGACATGAAGTGTCATTTATCAAGTCACACTTTAATTTAAACCAACTCCCACCTTAATTCACAGCCCTGTGCTTCCTCTCTTCTTCTCCCCGAGCTGAAAACTTCTTGGCACAAGCCAGCTGGCAGAAAGACTCAGACATGGACTTGATCAATGCCTCGCCCAGACATTTACTCTCTTTGTGGCATGAATGTCTTCTCATCCCCCTACACTACTCTCCTGCTGAGAAAAAAATAGCAATGTATATTTTCTTCTTTTTTAAGTAAAGGAAGTGGCTGCACTGGTTGTGTGGCCTGACAGCTCCCTCAACACTCCCTCAGAGGGTGGGAGCCTCAGAGGCACACCTTCCCAGAGCAGCTGGAAATCAAACACAGAGATGTGCTTTTTCTCAGAGGAAACACATGAACACAAGCTGACCCTTCACAGATAAGCAACTAAGTCAGTCAAGCAAGATGCAGAACCTTTGCAGCATTAACAATTCAAAGAACTGCATAGTGCTCCACTCCCTGATAGAGTTCTTCCCCATCTTTCCTGTAGCCCCTTCCAGTACCCAAAGGGGCTATAAGGTCTCCCCAGAGCCTTCTCTTCTCCAGGCTGAACCACCCCAACTCTCTCAGCCTGTCTTCACAGGAGAGGTGCTCCAGCCCTCAGATCATTTTTTCTGGTTTCATGGTTCCACCAGGTCCTTTTTTCAAGTGACTTCAGGGTTCAGGTTTGCAGCACAAGCAAGACAGCCAAATGCTGTAAAGCAACACTTGCAGCAAACAGCATTCATCAATAACAGCTCACCTGCAGCTATTTCCATGTGAAACATTAAGAAAAACCCTGAATAACAGGAAACACTGAAAGGAAACACTGTTTCTAACCGTAGTTTTAAACACACACAAAAAAAAGTTTATATGGATTTCTGGTGGAGGTTATAAATAGCTCTCCTAGTGCCAGAGGCACACAGTGATGCTGCCACTCCAGGTGACAGCCATCAAGTGAGGTTGCAGTGTTTGGCCCAATGCCTTCTTGTCATTCAGAAAAAACATCTTTTCAGTGAGTAAATGGTTTGTAAGCAAAGACGCCCAGAAGGCACATTCCTCCACCAGAATAGATTCTACAGAGACAACATCTTTAGTTTGCCTGTTTCTCTTGTCACTGAGATTTCTTCACTGAACACATTCTCTTACCTGTCACTTTCCAAAGTCACAGGTGCCAGAAGAACTGCCTGGTACCACCACCCTGAGCACACCAACGACTCCACCTAGTACTCACCAGCCACAACAGGCCAGTGAACACAGCTCTCACCAGCCTTACCAGAGAGATTAGACAGGAACACACAGACACAGATTACAGGCAGAACAGGCTTTTACTTTTCTCATGATCTGCTATAAAGTCAAAAAAAAAAAAAAAAAGCATTCATCAAGAAGACAGTATAACAGATAACAACATTTCAGCTTGCACCTCCAGAATCCCAAAAGGGTGATTCAGAAACCCCCTCCTCCCCACTCCAATAAACAATTATACCAGCAAAGTCATGAGGCAATAGATCCCAGTCTTCATTAGTCAGACAGCTGCATCAATGCTTTAAAAGCACTGAATTCAACAAACTGAGCAAGTGTCTCCCATATGGGTCTTCTGATTTCACGTTTTGAAAACAGTGTTCATTCTGAAGTCAGGGAACCTGCAGGAACCGAAACGACAGCAGGGCAGGATTGCTTTTCTTGTCATCTTCCACTTCAAAACTGACCTGAGACAGTGGCCTTCTGCAATGACAACACAAGCTCTGCAGCCCTATCACAGCTACGTGCCACCATCCACCAAGTACTAACTGCCTTGAAATCACTCATACATTCTCTCTAGTGTTTGATTTCTACCGTGCTTTACCAAGCCAAGTGCAATACTGCTGGTGGGACTGGCACAAACCAGACAGGGAATGGAACAGGGCCTATTATAAGTTTTGTTCTATGGTTACCTGTGCAGTTCCTGCTTTCTCAGGAAAAAACATCACCCAAAGAAACCTGTGAGGCAGTATTACAGAGGAAGGTGCACCTAGCCCACCAGTTTGGTGCATGGCATGTGGTATTCTTCCCCATCTAAGTCAAAAACGTTGTGCATTTAGTACCCATTCTTAGATCACCAGCTGAAGCCACAGGGCCTGTCTTCTGATGAGCATTCATTCCAAAGAGGCATCAAAATTTGTTACATCAGTACATAGGAAATTGAAAAAATACTGAAATACCCATGGAAAAGCAAATATAGGCCTGTTCACACGGCAAACATCACTCAGACAGGAAATCAGGCACACCTTCAGACATGAAATGAACAAGAGACAGAATAGCTCCTTGTTCCAAGAATGACACGCTTGAGTTGTTCAAGTTTTAGTTGATTAAAAATGCCAGCTGTATGCTTGCATCAGTTTTGTCTGCCCTGAGTTTTTCCACAGAGCAGCCCTCTTGGTACAGCTAATGAAAACTACTAGTTACAGAATTAATGTATTAATAAAAACCCAAGAATCTCACTAAATACAAGATAAAGCAAAATCAAGGATACTGTGAGCAAGTGCCTTAAACAGGAAGCATCTAACCCAGAATATTCTATACTCTTTACGTACAGATGCTATGGCAGAGTATCAGAGACCCACACCAGCAATTCAAACACACAGCAGCAATCAAAGAAAGAGCAGATAGGAAAAAAAAAAGGATCAAAACACTAAGAAACCACAAAAGGCAAAAAATAATAAATCTGTGACTGACATGCAGTAGTAATCGGTGACAGATCAAACCCCTCGCTTGCTAACCCTGGCCTTACCAAGCTGCAATCCTCAGCAGTAAGTGACCCACCATACAGTTCACTGAAGCTGGAATCTAGACACACTTCCCAACTGCTGTTAAGACACTGATGCTCCAACGGCACGTTAAGAGGAGCAAACTCATTTAGCCTGCTTCAGCTTCCTCCCAAGCACCCACAAAAACAGTCACCTCCAGCAATTCCCACTGTGTTCCCTTCTTGGAGCAGAAAAACTTCCAAGACCCCAAGCCCATGCTGGAAGGCCAAAGGAACCACCTGCCAGCAGTTATTTCCAAGATACCCAGCAGTCACATGTCATACACACAGAGCACTTATCCAGCTTTGCTGGAGAGCTCCAAGGGAAATAAAACCCCAGGCTTCTGCCGACAGCTGCTGCCTCCCAGCCTACAGTAACAAATCCCTGAGCAAGTCCACTGAGGGACTGGAGGCAGGTACAGAAGCCCTGCAGGAACAGAATGTTGCTCAGACGTTTTCTTTTAGCCCAGAGTACTGAAAGAAGGCAGGTAAGTGTTACAGAGCAAAACACTGTTTATGAATTGTTAAAAACTGTGATTCTTGTACAAAGCTATTCATGCATAATATACAGGTGAAGAGGAAGGCTATAAAAGAAAATACTTTGAGTTTATAAAGATGAGTCAGGGTACACAATATTCACTGTAACCAGCTGAGAGGAAAAGGTGTTAAATTGTTGTCATTAACACCTTATTATTCAGGGTAATTAATGCAGAACATACCCTGGCATTACAGTGACATTTTACAAACCATAACCTCTTATCCTGCCTAGGACTGCACATTTTGTGACTCGTGTGGCTTCCAAGAACCTTGACGTTTCTCACATCTTTTCACACATTGGACAAAGGAGCTCCCATTAGAAGCAGGCAGAGCAGCACCGAGGAGACTGGTTGGGTTCAAAGGCCCAGGGAAAACTTCTAGCCTCTTCAAGGGTAATATTTATTGTGCTGCTGTTTTGCAGTTGGCTGAAGGCTCACAGTTCTGGAACCTGCTGCAAGATCAGCCATCCCAGTTGCAGCCACGACAAAACTCGGGAACTAGAGCCAGGTTCAACAGCACCTGCTCTAAACTTGCCCCACATAAAACAGTCAAGCTTACCTACCTCAAACAACAAGCCTTGGTAGATACAGGCACCTGCAGGATAAAAAAAAAATAAAAATTAAAACTGATTAGAAGGAAGTAACACCTGCACCCTCTCCAGTGGGCCTGCTATGTAACAGCACAAGCTGCACTGAGCCACCACCTCTGGCCACACACTTGCCCGCAACAAAACAAATGCAGTGGGACAACCTCTGGGTAAGCTTTGGACTGCGCTGCCAGGGACTCCGGCCAAGATGGACTCAAGAGCTCGGAGTACTGCACAAACAAGATAGGGACAAAAGGGGAGACCTGCCAAAATAATGCAAAGAAGGGGTTAGCACATGCCTCTGCAGCACCTCACCACTGATGAAGCACCACAGCTTTATAATTGCAAGAAGTTGGCGAATCTTTCTCAGACAGAAGTCAAGGACACGAACAACCAAAGCAAGCAGGAGAATTGAAGGCAGTAAAACGGCGGCAGACACAAACCTCACAAGGACCTGACCATGCCATCACCAATAATCACCCACTGCTGAACAGAGCTAGTATCATAACCCATCCCCACAACCACCTCACGCTCTCTCAGACAGGTGACAAATTCAGACATTTGGTGCCATTCGTGCAAGGGGCATATGTTCTCTCCCTCCACTGTCACAAGGTTGCCCCTGGTAAGGCAGGAATTCTCACATCATCACGTAAGATCAAGCTCAGAATGGTTTTTCAACTTCAAATACATGCTCAAGCTCTACTGAAGTAAAGGGAAGCCACAGTTATTTAAGGACAAAATATAGCCCTTAAAAATGCAAAGTTACACAGCATTTAAATCACATGCTAAAGAGCAGTCTCTGCTCCTATAAATCCTTTTACCATTTACAGGAGAAACAAATAAGCACATGAATGTACACATAAAAAGGCAATCATGGTGAGAGAAGCTGGCATGAATTCCTGCTTCTAAACCACTTCATGGGCAACGGGTCACGTTTCCCCTAAAGACAGGCTCACGGGACTCCTCCTGCTTCAGCCTTCCTAGCCCTCACCACCACACTGATGGTTGAGAGAAAGGTTCTCCAAGCTAGTCGTGCAGATATACACCCATTCAAGAATACTTTATGTATTCTACTTCAATAAATCAAGTAAGAAGTTAGGAAATAAAACCATGGATAAGTTGAATGACAGTTCTTTCATTGATTTTCTGGGAAACAGCCTTCTCGAACAACTTCACATATCTGTCCACTGCAAACATGACAAGAATGTGAAATCAAAAGCAATCCAAGAAACTCAAAGATGAAAAGAAAAGAGAAGGCAGGAAAAGCTGCCTCAAGGGACCACCCAGGGAACTAAGAATTTCCTCATTGAAGAGAGGTGTTTCCGATAAAATGCAGATTAGACAAATTTGTACAGAAAACCTTGGAGCTACACTGTTTCAAATCAAAAGCTCCTCCTTTGAGCCAGTCTTCAGCTCAGCTGCAACAGGCTGCAGATGCACCATCAGGAATTGTTTTCTCTTGCCAAGAAGATGAGCCACTAGAGCCCAATCTCAAATTCAGCACATACCTTTATACTCATATTGACAGTAAACAAATTGAGCCCTACCCATCACATGCACAGACTGAGCAGCAGAGGAGTAACATGCTGAAACACTGGGTTCCACTTCCACATCTGCACAGTCCCCCCCAATGAGCCCCAGGGTTAACCACTGCACGTTTGACAAGTGAGCTCTGCCTGTTCACGGTGGTGCCAAGTTACTTGAATACAACTAAGACTCAGATTCTCAATTAACCATTTGTTTATTTACTTGGCTTTCATAGCAATTCATGTTTACACAAAAAAAAACACAACAACACAATCCAAACACTTGACCATACCTTGACTTCATGTCATAGCGTTGATTTTGAAATACCAGTTTTCTTCCTGCCCCCCACATCTCTGTCCTCCCCTCCCCCCTTCTTTTGCCAAGAGGGTAATTTCACGGTTCATCATCTAGCTGCACCTCAAAATTCAGTGCAAAACACAAGGTCACATACTGTTGCAAGGCATGTGGGGGGAAAAAAACCTAACTGGTGTTAAGTTTGGGAAGATGGGCTAAAGAGCCTGCACAACTTGATTTGTTTTATTCTTAAAAAGAGGCTGGCTGCCCTTTCTTTTTTGTTCACTAACAGCTATAGTTTCTTAAAAGTATCGATGTAGCAATGGCCTGACATGCTAAAATGTGAAATATGATATTACAGCCACCCCAATGATTTGAAAACCTTAAAGAGATGGGGTGGGGGCAGAGGGGGGCAGCAGNCTACTTTTGCTTCAAGAGGCTGTAATTACATCTAAGGCCCTCGTGCCAGGCACTATAAACACATCATGAAATAACAGTCACATGCCAAACAGTTCGTCACCTGCAGAGCCAGAGCACAGAATAAGGACCAAGGCAGCTGGGCGACAGCAGCTGCCTCAAATAGTCCAGGCAGGCAACTGCAAACGAGACAGACCTTCAACAACTTAGCTCTGTGGGCTGCTCCCTCCACTGCACTCTGTGGAGACAGGCTCTTTAGCCCATGTGGGACTAAAAAGCAAACACAAAGTCTGATTCTTGCTCTCCATTAAGGCCAAGACATATTTCACTCCCTCACAAGTTATCAAGGGGGATAACCAGGATATAACCCATCTTTACACGACTTTGAAAATCCTTAGTTATAAATGCCTTTTAGCTGTTTTTTATCCCCAATTGTGAGTGAGCCCAAGACATCACACACAGGCTAAGCAATATTGCTCTTTATTATAGTGCCCTGGCTTTGCCAAGCCACCAGTGTGATTAATGACCGTTTGCAGAGCTCACCTGAAAGGGTTTCCTCAAAGGATCCTATTGCCTTTCGCATACTGAAAACGTTTAGGAAGAAAACCCCAGACTTTTTGCCTTGGTATTTTTTGTGTTGGGCACCTTGGATGCAGGAGGTTGGCATGGTAGCTTTCTAATTTAGGGGGGGGTTGGGTTTCTTTTCACGAACGTTAAGTCTCTCAGGGTACTGCATCACAAGTCAGTATCCCAAATTTCTATCTAAGAGCTCCCCAGCTCACACACACACACACAGAGCTATTTTTAACTACTGCTATTCACTATGACTACTCTATCAAATGGGATAGGCTCAGTCCTATGGTGGGAGCCGTGTTTGGGGAGTCCAACACTTTGGACACCAACAACCCAGTGTCGCACGGTCAAAGGAAAACCAGGCAAACAACCAAACAGCAGAAATGCAGCCATACTGCACTCCCAGACTCAAAGCATCAGTAACTTCACTGCCTGGCAGCGCTGTAAGATTACAACCTCGGCACTTCTTACAAGTCTGTCCAGAACATTTTTTTTAATGAGAGAAGAAACCAATACAGAATACCAACACGCCTGCTGAGGCACTGCTGGAGCACGCTTACAGCAACATCCACACACACCAAGTGGGGCTCAGCCCTCTTCTCCTAAAACAAGGAGCAGTGGGAGACTGGTACCGACTCCCCACAGCTCCTCTCCCCGCTGCCCAGGCCGGCAGGTGACCAGCACACACACCGCAGCCTTCCCCAGTCCCTCACCACAGCCATCCGGACCCGCAGCGGGCGTGCGGGGACAGCCCGACGGCCGGCTCTGCCCGGAGCCCTGCCGCTGACTGACCCAGCTCAGCACACCTCACAGGCGAGCAACGTGCGGTTTCTGTGGGCTTGGACAACTTAAAACCCACCAGGATCTTCTCGGGTAACACCACCTTCAGCTCAGTATGGGGTTTACCGCCGTCCTGGGCTGCCCCTTTGCCCTCCCGCCGTCAGGAAGAGGGACTGAGCATAAGGGGAAGCCCCGCATCCCCATGCCCGACCAGCGGCACCTCCCGGCCCACTCTCCCGCCCCGTATGCTGGAAGCGGGACACGTTCCTCCATCCCCACGCTTCTTCGCGCCCGCCAGCCCTCGGCCGCTTTGCGGGCACACCACCACCACCGGGCGGGAAGAGCCGGCGGGCAGACGCGGGAAGGCACCGGGCACAGCTCCGTCCTGGCCACCCCCCTCGCCCCGCCTGTGGAGAGGCCGCCAAAATGGCGGGGGGCGGGAGGCGGACCCCCGCCCGGACCGGGGAGAAGAAGGAAGAGGGAAAGATGCCCTCAAGCTCCCCGAAAGAAGGGAGAGAGGGATTCTCCAGAGCGGGGGAACTCAGGGCACCCACCACCCGCGGGACCAGGGGGGAACGACTCACCTGAGGCGGCTGCGGCGGCGGCCAGCGCCGCNCTTCTCCTCCTCGGTAGACCCGCAGGCCGTCCCGCCTGCGGCGGTGACAGCTTCGTCGTTGGTCCCGCGATCTGGGGGCAGCGAAGGGGTTCGTGTTGGGAAGAAGCGGTGGGGGCCGAACCGCGGAGGGTCTGACAGGACAGGGAGCTGTGAGGGGATTTGTCCTGGTCACGACGAGAGGGGCTGGAATTCAAGTCATCATCTCTAAGGGTGTGAAGCTTTTCAGGAGTTATGGTCGGATCTCACTTTTGTTTGCAGGATTAAGGGAAAAAAAAATATCAATGTGACAAGGTCTGTGTACTCAAAGGACTGTTTTCTCCTCAGGCAGGTCCACACCTTTCCATTTCTTCATTTGATTTCAGTTCCTCCCCTCTTCACCCACGACAAGATTTCCTCTACCACTGAAGGCCCAAGCACTAACAATCACACATCGGGCACTCAAATTAAGAGAAAAGCTACTGAAGTGCTCCACAAAGTCCACGCCCGACCCTTCCCCTTGAGGCATTTTCTTCCTCTGGGCATTCCCCACACTCAGAGTAACTCACAGCATTTGCCAGCTCCCGGCCACGCATTAAAAACACACCGTTTCACACTCACTTCCAGCTCTGCACGCTCATCGGAAGACACAGGAGCCAGCTTTTCCATGTGCTCCCGCAGTATCAAAGTTGGGTTCTTCGAAGTCATGGCATCAAAACAACCCAGCAGCCACCGCGTTTGGAAGTCACAGCCATTAAACTGCTGCACGCAAAAGCCTAAAACTGAAATTAACTAAAAAAAAGTTATCCTAGTGTTACCATCCATGAACAAAAGCATCTGTTTCAGCTGATTTCAATGTTCAGGGATGGACTGCAGCAACCTCCTTCTCCCACGTGCCTGACACAAAGCCTGGCTGACTGAATGCAACCACGCCGGCTACATTTCAGAGTGATCTCTCATCGTTAACTCCGTCTGTTCAATTTTGATTCTCTTTCTGATGAACACTACCATCTTGAACTCCAAGTTGGAGGTCAATTCTTTTTTTCCCCCCCAGGATTGCATGCCATTAATTACCGTACCACAACTCCAGCAACAAGCGTGCGAAGTGAGACGTACAGCATGGCGCCAATCCAAGATTCACACACCGATTTGCATGATGACTTTCTCAGGGCTTTACCGGGTTATTACTCATTAGCTATTAGCTCCCGCTAATGGTACTTTTCATAAAAACGGGAGCAGAGAGAGACATAAGAGCTACCACCGTGCACACAAACACTAACAAAATAGTTTGTGTCATTCAAATATTTCATAGTAAGACAAGCCAAGCACATACAGGGTTCATTAACTTCATACATGTATAAAGTCCAAGAGAAGCCTGCCGTGTAGAGACACTCTTACACCAGGTGTATGTCCAACATACCAGCAACTCAGTGGAACACCTCTGGATGCCTCCTGTCCTCATTTTCTGTTAATTGACGGTAAAACCAAGCAAAACCAAGCATTGGCAATGTTTTCTTGCCACATAACCACCTTGCCAAAATGCATGGCTCCTTTCAAATTACCCCTGTGGAGCAGTCTGCCTCTTAGCTTTGGATGATCTGAAGAGATGCAGAAATACAGCCTCTGACATCTGAGTGTTTCAGGCAGTGCAGGAGAAAAGCTCCAAGAGGCAGCATAATCCAGTAAAAGAAGGTATTTCTGATTGACACCACTCCACATTAACAAAATATTGAAACAAGAAATTACCACCTGCTCATGCACTCAGTGAGACTGTGATTCTTACCAATACCTAACAGAAGGTCCTTCCTTGCTAGTAAGGTACAGACAGAAATAAGCAAATATTTCAGAACAGCAGCTGTACTTGGGAGGTCAGTTTCCTCAGTCTTTTCCTTTCACATGTATTTTTCATTGCTGTGCTCAGTTGCACACCAGTTTATTTCATCCTCCCTCCACCCTTTTCTTCAGGGGGAGGATGTGCATACAGAAGGAATCCACAAAGCAAACTCCTTACTTGCACATTTTTTGACTAATTTATGTTGCTGTCCATCTCTCTGCTACTATTCTCTATGCTTTTACCATTTCCCTTGTTCAGCTGCAGCCTTCCCCTCCCTATTTCTCCTACCTTCCATCCCGGCTCTCGCCTGTGTCCACAAGCTCCAGCTCTCCTGCTGTGACACAGTGGCCTCAGATCAGGAGACCTCAAAGCCAACCAAGACAGCTCCTTAAGGCATGTGTTAATAGCCAGCAAGGAAGAAGAGAAAGATCCAAGCAGAGCAACAGCAGATACATGAGCCCTGAGGGAATCTGTTGCTACACAAAGCTATTTCAGCCCATAACACAAATCCTAGTGCAACACAGGAGAAAAGCAGAAGTTGCAATCAATTCCTTCCCACCTCACCAATGTACTCACACAGAGAAGCAAAACAATTCTTTGTCAGAATCCACACAGTTCTGGTCTCATCAGAGCCGAAAAAGTAGATTTTACTATCACACAGAGAGAATAAGTATTTCACCACTATCTGTCAAGGCAGACGGCATCACAGGTTTTAAATCATTCAAGATGACTGTAAAAGTAAATTAGATCAATATTAACGCTGTTCCAAAGAAGCTGTCAGTCAGAAGAACTCAAGATCCATAATTTACATGATTTAGGAAATTTATCCATTCCACTATATGAATGAAGAACTTTTTTCTCTCTAGAAAAGCAAATTATGCGCTTAAAAAAAGCAAAAAGCATTTCCCAAGTTTTGCACCAAGGGCTCCCCCACACCGTTTCTGAAATTCAAGGTTTTGTAAAGTTGTCTCCTTTACATCCCTTTAAAAAAAAAAAATAATAGAAAATCACAGAATAAGCTTCAGACTGTCTAAAGAAATATGAGATTGCTTCAAGACTGGAAGCTTGAAGGGTGAACCTTGCAAAGCAGTGACCCAGCTCTCAACTGCAACCACAGATCTTGGAGCTAGCAGCACAATAAGTCACTGAGGTAGGAATAAACCATGTTTAAGCACCCTTTTATCAAATGTCCAGGTAGAGGTCAATTCTCTGCACATTGGTGTTAGGGACCTGCTTCTCAGAGAGGCATGTAAATCACTGGTTGGAGTGATTTGAGCCAGCTATTGCGTTCATTGAAAGCTGGGCACGTGCTGGCACAGACTTACATGGAATAGCTGAAGAAACACGTTTCTGAAAAGGATCCGTCTCATTCCAGCTCTGCTGGCTGAGGTCCCTTCTCAGGATCTTGTTAATTTCTTGGAATTTAGCCCATGTGGTCCATACTGGGAAATCTGTGGGTTAAGCCTTCAAAGAAGATTGCAACCTTCCTATAGGAACTTGTCGGGTAGAAGCATACTCAGATGTAGTCCTATACCTGTACTGAGTCAGCTGCTTTCCAGAACAAATAACAAAGCCTGAAAATTAAGCAATTAATTATTAGATTTTTCTGTGAATTCCTCACTTCCAGAATTGCTCACACTTCAGTTCTTCCAGTTCAAAATTTTACCTGATTTAGATAAACACTCCTTTCTTTAAGGCTGCTAAATCACATAAAGTAGTTATGTAAATTATTTTTATAGGTATTAATTACACTTAAACACTTTAAAGTTCTAACTTCTGGTCAAACTGGTCATTGCTCTTCAGTGGAAAAAGTTGAACATGAGGCCAGAATCTACCCTCTGCACAGCCCTTCTTTCTTCCATTGTCACCATTTCCAGCCTGCCCTGTGAGCAGAATTTTGCCATAGCTGATTTCTTTTTTTTTATTATTTTTGACATCTTGGTCTATTTTTGCTTTATCTTCTTTAAGGACAAGCTGATCTGTTGAAGTCAAGAGTGGTGTAATGAACTAACCTTCTCCAGCAAATAAGTTATCAGTGCTGCCCTTACACTGACCAGGGCTACTAGAATCTCCTGGAGGCAAAAAGTGGATGCCTTTCTCTATATAGAAAACTGAGGGTAAAGGAAGCAATAGCTACAGGTACAACCAATTCACAAACAACAGAATTACACTGTACCTTCTTCCCTTTCCTAGAGTTAAAAACTGCCCAGCAGATGCAAGTCTCCTAATCAACATTAAATAGCAAAACCAGTCCATCTTGGATAACATCGCTTTGCTGAATTCCAGGCAGAAAACCCTGTCAAAGTTGAATGAAAATCTCCACCAGTGGATGTTTTGCTTGGCACAGAACACTAATGTGCCAGAGGCTGCAACTGTGCCATAAGTAATTCACAGTTCTCATATGAAAAGTAAACAAATGCTGTATAAAGCAGCACACGGGGTTTTTTTGGAGAGGACTTAACACTCATTGCCTAGCATGTCAAGACTCTGGCATTGACTAGAAGCTTGGCTTGGTTTTAATGTGTTCGTGGCTGTTTACAGACAGTATTAGATTACCCGGAAGGATGAAGGATTTATTTCTTTAATTTATAAAAGAAAGGATTTTTTTTCTAATCTAAGTGCGAGATCAAGAACTGAATGGCTTTTATCTGCCCAAACAGAAAGCAACTTCCTCTCGTGATATTCTGATGCTGTGATAAGGCTAGGAGATTAAATTCTCTCTCATGCAGCATGAAGCCTGATACACCCCAGGCATCTTTGACAACTACAAATTGTATTTCACTCAGTCTTTTGTCAGAGGTAAGCTAAACTGCTATATTTACCAATACGTGTCTTTGGAGAGGACAGATGTGTATTTAACATGCTGGCTTTGAGCTACTCTTCAAAAGTTACTAATTTGACCTTTTCCCGACTTGGTTCATCTCTCTCGGAAACATTTAGATACACTTTTAAAATACCTCGGTGCCTGTTGCTCAATACACACACCAGGATACAATGCCCATCTTTGATTTCAGTTCCAAGTTCTCCAACTTGCAAGGTAGCCTTTACAACATCTTTTTTACAGAGGCTTTGGAAAGAAAATGATGATTTGAAGGCCACTGACACACTTTTAAGAGGAGTCTGCATTTCAGAGCCTAGAAGGTCTACATCTAGTAGATATTTCACCCCTTCACATATCCAAGACCACAAATCACTACCAAAATAAAGGAAAATCAATCTTTTCCCAGTGTCTCTGAGAGGAATAAGACTCCACCTCTGTGCACTACATATAGTACTACAGATTTTGTTAATCATTGAATCACAGAATTGTCTAGATTGGAAGGGACCTTTAAGATCATCTAGTCCACCCATCAACCATTTTCAAACACAATGAGATTAGACCATTAAAAATACATCTCTTTCAAACAACTATCCATTGACAGTGGAGGCTTATAAGGATTTGGGGAAAAAATATAAAATATTAAAACTAGTTTTCTTGAAATATGAACAGCTCAACCTTTTACTGCCATCTCATCTACTCATAATCATGTTGAAAAGTGAAGGAGAAAAGCGACCCTTCCACAAACTGAGTGCCACTATCCCTGACAAACCTCAGCAGCTGAAAGCAGGTGCCCTTGAGAAAGCCCAGTTACAGGAACCACACTTACAATGGTTCAAACTCCCTGAAATAAAGCTCTGTTTTTCCACAGGGCACCTCTAAGCATAATGTCACTGTCTACCTTGCTAGCATACCATCTTTCCTAAAAGCTTTGCTCAGCAGCTAGCCTGTGTACAGGTCACTTCCAAATTTGTCTTCTCATAACCAGTGTTACTGGTGCTGGGAAATGGAGTTTACCTGACCTTGTACAAGAAGCATCTTAAAGAAAAAAGTTTTGCCTTACTTCTCTTCCATTTCCACTTAGGGACTCGGAGTCCGGGCTGCCAGCAATGTAATCGCAGGACTCCTCCTGCTGGCAAGAGGAAGCTCTCAGGAAAGAACAAGGGAGTATTTTTAATCACTGCCCTTTTTACGGAAAACTTCTACACAATTTAGGGCTGGGTTTTTTTTAAGCATTCTTTATGCTGAGAGAACAGTCCCCCAGGCGTTTATCTACTTCAACAATATAAATACCTTTACAACTCCAGTTGCAAAAATATACCACCAGGACTGGTTTTCTGTATAAGGATGCCCACCAGAACAACATACAGGCTCAATAGACCACCAGGACTGGTTTTCTGTATAAGGATGCCCACCAGAACAACATACAGGCTCAATAGACCACCAGGACTGGTTTTCTGTATAAGGATGCCCACCAGAACAACATACAGGCTCAGGGAAAGACCTGCTTACCCCACTGAGGGTCACACCAAAGGTTCCAAGTGCCACAGCCCCTGACACCTACCCATCCAGCTCTGCCAGGGACCAAAGCAATAGGGCATTGTATACTGGCCACATGCAGTAATAACTTGCCTTGACCCAGCATTTCCCAATACCTAACAACTTGGGAAGACTGGGTTTTCCCTCCTGTACTCTTTTGAAAGTACTCTTGGAGCTAAAGAACTTAATGTTTAACTTAACAGGATTTGACTTTAAGAAATTCAATACTCTTCCAATTACTTCCACATTTTTCACAGGGAGTTTTAGAAGAAAGCCTGATCTTTGTTCTCAAAACCTTTACATATGAGCATTTGCCTTCATGAAAGGCTAGAACACAACCCACCAGGGGTAAAGGTAACCCTAAAAACAAGCCGTTTATACCAAAGGCTGCTGATGAAAGACAGTACTAAACCTTAAAAGTCAATGAGTGTACCCAGATCAAGTCTCTCATGAAGCCTCCTCCTCTCAATAGGGTGCTAATACAAATCCCTGATGGACAGATTCCCATACTGCTTATCTTCCTGGCATAAAACCCCTATTTTCCAAGAAGAGTGCTAGGAAGCAAGGATGTGGCTCTCGTCCCTCACCTGCTTTCCACCTGAATGATGCAGCACTCTCCTCCTAAGATTAAAAACCACTTGCACATGGACTTAACACTAACCCTGCAAGATACAACATCTGGGATTTACTGTGACAACTGCCCCTTCATGTAGCTATGGGATGAAGCCCTGAGTCACCTGCAAGCTGAGATACTGACAGCAATGACTACTTGTAAATTAATGGTCTACCCCCAGTAGCATTTTCAGTCAGTCCTAACAGCTAGGTGTACCCTCCCTTCCCCCCTCCTATTTAAGTCAACGCAAGTTTTACCACACAGCCAGAATTCAGGCTATGCTATTAGCTTCACCTAAAATTCGGGAGGATGACAGCACCAATGGTACTGCAGAATAGGAATGTAATCATTCATAATGGCCACTCCAGCATTTAGAAACATCTTACCCCTGGTATGCACAATCCGAGACAACATTGATCAGTGACATCATCTGGGTGTGCTTTGTGCTGAGCCCAGCATTTCTGCATACTTCAAAGGAAGCGCTCTGCCTGATGTCTAACACCAGCCAGGCTTTCAGCACAGAGGCAGGCACACAGCATGGCTTGGCAGCTCTGTCCCTGGAAAACCAGCATCGGTGGCTACACCAGGCAAGTTACATTCAGGAGGTGTACAAGGCCTACTTCACTTTACATTTCCAAGACTGTCCCCAGCTACAGTACAACAGAACAGCAGCTGTGGGACTGGTGCCAATTCTAACCACTTGCACCCTGTAAAAACCCCAGTGGGTAGGGAGAGACTTGTCTTGGCAGCACCAGCTCTGAGCAGAGCATTTGTCACATCCCTATCTGGCTCCTCTGACTTTACCTCCATACCGTAATTTACAGCAAAAGCCCCGCGAACTCAGTTTGACCTACACAGATTCAAAGTTTTTTTGGAGTGCAAGTAATTCCCATCCAAGTCTAGGTTTAGGCTGAGTGTCAGCCTAAACCCTTCATTCCCTATAACTGCAAGCATGCCTCTATGGCCATTTTTTCCTTCTTTGGGCAAATGTTTCTGTATGCACTAACAGAATTCGAGTTCATTGCCTGCTTCTCCTTAGCTAAACTAACAGCAGTTTCACATAAGACAATTTTAAAAGCAATCATACATCATCTGTGTTACTAAATGTACTGGAGCACTCTCCTTTTTCCACAAGGAACCTCAGTGAACTTTTTCACTATTCATAAATAGTGGGAATTCCGAGCCCCATACACCAACTCCTGCTTTCCTCCCGTCAGTAAAAGCACACGTTTAGAGGCAAAAAGGCTGTGACCTCTGATGCTGTAAACTAGTATGTGCTGCTAAAAATTAGAGTGGAGAGAATGAAGGGTAAATGCACTGAAAAACACAGAGCCCTTTGGCACAGCAATCAGCCTTCTTCACTTCTGCGATACGTAGTCTCCCAGCCACCTCCCAGGCATCTCCCCCTTCACGCTGAGGGCCAAGCGTGCACGTCAAGGGACACTTTGTGAGCAGGACATAACAGCAACTGGTCAGCTGCTCTGCAGGGACCAACTGTATGTGCCCTCGTGCCCAAGTACGTGCAAAGAGCTCACCTAGAGTACCTTTCCCCATGGAGGAACTAACTGGAAAGAGACTTCCAGTTACTGCAGGTAACGTGGACTGGTCAACGCCTTGTAACACATCCTCACCTATCTGGGTAACCAGGCCCTGAGGTACTGCCATTCTGCTTTTGATAGAAGATCTGGGCTCTATTTACCTACCAACTCTTTAACAGAAACTTTGGTAAAAATGGTGCCTCTTATTACACAGGACTTTTTTAGAGCTTAACATTCAGGCCAGATAAGCTATTTATAGACTGCTCTAACTAATCAGAAACCACTAAAGCATTACAGCTCCACGCTTTGCATTAAGCACACTAGCACTGATGTCTAGAAGGCAGTGATGCCATTTTAGTTACGCTACTGTAACAATTAAACTGGTTTCCAAGGCATATTGGCACAGGAATCACATGTGCAATTCCCATTCCCCATGTTTTGGGACTAAGCTTATTAAAGGGGAATAATCTCATGTTGTTTTTCTCCCTTTCATCTCTCCTGCATGTCAATCAAGCATTTCAGGGTTAAAACCCACAGTATACTCAACATCTTGTATAACTATTTCAGTATTACATAGAACAGGGCCATTATTACTTTATCAATTAGTAGCACAGTAACACGAATTCAGGATGATGGGATTACACCTGAACAAACGCAGCTGGAAATCTGCTAGGTTCATGATTTCCTTCCTTTGCTCCCCCGAGTTCTACAGGTTCAGATTTACAGTATTCCCACAGGGCTCACATTTTCAAAGTATAGATTTCCACAGGAGTGTTTATTATTCCCCACTTTTACTCTCTGGAAGTGCACTGACAGTCTGAGAGCTTACGATTTAACCTCACCTGTATATTTAAGCTTAACCATCACTTTTTTAAAAAGCCATTTATCTTCACAGGGGCAGGTCTACCTTCTAGCATATTGAAATAAACCAAGAAAAAAAAAATAGAGACCAAGAAATCTAGGCAAAGGTTATCACCAGCCTTGTTTTTCTACACCAACAGGTAACTTAGCTTCACGTTATGCCTTTTGTGTTGCAAACCAGCACAAAACTACTATAATAGTGCATAATATTCCTTGCATAGGTAATTAGTATTTAAAAAAAAAAAGCACTCTTTGCTTACACACAGACAGAAAGTGTTATTTGCATTATGAAACAAGGTTCCTGTAAAACAATATCCTACCTTTTGTTGCAATTCAGAGCATTAATCATCCACTCATGATCCATTTGAAATGCACCAAAGTTAAGAGCCAGGGTCCTCAAAACAAAGCACACCTCGATGGCCTGATCTTTTCTGCTCATCCAAGCCTGCATCCTCAGCACAAACTCCAGGTAGGAAAAGGTTACAGTGATGCACTTGGAGGGGATGCTGTACTTAGCCTTGGACATATTGCAGATGAGGTGCTTATGCAACATGATTAATTTCTCTTTTTTTGTTGTTAAAAAATATATATATCTAGGTAAAACTTGTCATTAGTAATCAAGCCTTTTGCAGCAGACTGATTAAGTTGCTACTCCAGTCCATGCTGGCATAGACTAGGTGTGCCAGTACACAACCAACAGTAAGCAGAACATTCAATTACTTAAGGCACAGGGTGGAGGGGAAAAAAAACCACAAATCTGAAAGCCTTGAAAAAAACAAACAAACCCCAAACCTGTTTGCCTTTTGATTACCTAACCTCACCTATCTTCTGCAACTTGCCTGGTGCCCCACACTAGAAATAAAAAGATATCAGTATTAGGGAGCTGTAAAAGCTTTACTCTATAAACTTCTTTTTTTAACTTTTGCCATCAACTCTTCACTTTGAAAAGCAACAAATTTAATTTTCTTCTTTCTTCTGGGCAAATGAGCACAGCCCCTAGTGAAAAATGTGTTTAGATGGCTATTCAAGTGCACTGGCATTGCTTTTTCCACATATTGCCTAGTAAGTCTACTGAAGTCCGTGTGAAGTCTTCCTCTACCCCTAAGGGAACTTTCTGATTGGACTCCAAGAAGAACATCTCACCTAATCGAGAATACAACAGTGTGGCCTAACAGGAATCTGCCAAGCACCCTGACTGACAGCTGCCAAGTGCTTCGGGTGGGAGGTAGAAGAATTTCTATGCAGGCAGAAAAGGGAAACCTCTTAGAAAAATGAGTCCTGCCACCAATAATAGGAATGATTTAAAGCCACGGATACAAACCACTCTTCCAGATTTGGATATAAGCTCATTCCTTTTTTAAGTAGTCATTCGTTTTTTGTGAACTACCTTACATTTTAGGGTGCAGCCTTACTAGTAAAAATCACCCCTCTTATAAACTCTATTCCTACCACCTCCACAGCCGGGAATAAGAATGCCACCTGCTGGAAACAACCGGGAAAGAAATTCTGCAGCAAAGCAAAACCCACCTATTTATAAACAGTCCTTTAAAAGATGCAGAGATACTTATGCTGATCTCCAGTCTATATTTAAGCACTATCTGGAGGAAAATAAGGTAAGTAAAATAAGAAGTCAAAGTAATTGCTACTCACTGACTTAAATTAGGCACCAAGGTACATCACAAGCACACTCAACACTGGCCATTACAAAAAAAAGAGTTGGTGTTTTGTTTTTAATCTGTTTGACTCACACAAACCAGTCCCAAAGAACAAAAAGCTAACTGCAAAACCAGAACCAATGCTAAGTTAAGCTGATGCATTTAAGAGCTCAAACCCCAACAAGAGTTCACAAAATTTATTCAGAATCTATCACGTCAAATTCTGTTATTGCTAAGAGTCCTCCATTGCAATTAAAGTCTTCCCCCACCCCCCCAGCTCAAGATTTTCTGCCAAATCTAAATGTTATGCATAGCTACTAAAAGTCAGAGGAACAAAGTTAAACAGGTAGATAACCAAAGGTGACCCCTACCAGTGTCTTCTAGACAGGTCTACCGAGCCCAGCACACCTTCAAGATGACTAACCTAGCACAAAACTACAACCTTGCAGCTCTGAGCTCACTGCCCCTGTTACAGTTTGACACAAAGACTAACTTGCACTTGGAGATCAAAAAGTAGCAGAGCAGTAATCCTCCCTATACCCCTCCAGGATCTGAGTAGGCAGACTAAATGAAAACAAAGTGAGATACCACAAGCATCGTGCAGACTCCCACCCACCCAAAAGGAACACCATCTCTGTCTTTGCAGAAAGATGGAACAGTAAATAAAAAGCAGTTTCCTTCACTTGCAGTTTATACAGCAGTTTTCCACAAGTAGCTGTTGTCTGAGTCCAGACAACAAAAGCATTGAACGTTCTCAATTCCCCAAGTCCAGCCTTACGGATATACGTGTGCTGGCCTTTCGGTTGCAGCTATGGAAACTGGATGGCAATACTTCAGAAGTTATAGAAATACTTTAATAAAAGTAAGAACTATTACATGCAAAGAAAAAATCAGCTCCAGCAACTAAGGAGCTTTCAGCTACCAAAGGGAACTGACAATGTCTTTGGTTTTGACGGACTCCTGCTTGTGAGAATGTTTCTTGTTACACAGAATTTACAAGTGACATTCACAAGTTAGATTTATTTTTTTCTTTTCATAAAGAATAATTTGAATTACACCATTTGCTTTCTAAGCTTGATCATCAGATCTACACAGAAAGGCATCAGGTACTAACAGATTCTTGGACATGCTTGTCTTCTTCTCCTGCATGCTTGTCTTCTATTTTCTCCACCTGAGGTAAAAGTCCATCAAGTTTCAATAGCAAACCTTCACTGGTTGAAGATCTAATAACCAACTTCTGCACAAAAGGACCTAGAAAACAAAGACCACCAATTAGGTCACTCTACCACTTTTCTTGTCTCCAGGCTGATTTATCTTAGTGCTAATCCACACCGTGTCGAGTTACATGAACAGAATCAGACCTACACATTGTAGACGGATCCCTTCAGTACAGAGAGTTTTACATCCACCCTGGCAGACTGGGTTCAAAATACAATTCCTGCTCTGGCACCATAAAGGGTACTAACTTGATGGCTACCTTATTCCTTCAGTACCTCACCAGCAGTTGACATCACTAGTGCCCCCGGGCCTTAGAACATACAAGTAAACTTCACACACACGGCTCCAAAAGAAATGAAATGCAGGTGAACTCACTTTGGTAAGTGATCTTGATTGGCAAGATATGGAGTTTGTTGATCACCCAAATATTCCTACATGACTCAGGGCACAAAAGAAACCCTTGCTAATTCAGGATCCCACCATGAAATGCTGAGGGAACACTTTGACAAGAGGAACTACAGAAATAGCCAGATTTCTTTATAGAAGATAAAATTGGTCTACATTGTACTCTGAGAACATTTGCCTGATAGTATTTTTAGTCTTCATTAGATCAAGTGACTGGCAGAGGAATGGCGCTTTAGCAATAACTACCCAGCTGCAGGAAGACATGCTATTGCATATGGAAACTCTGAAAGTAATTAGAGAACAGATATCCATAGCTATCTGCTCTAAGTTATGGATAGTTAGCAAGGATATCTAGACACCATTGTTGAAAAGACAAGTTAATTATCAAGTTTATTTCCTACAAACAGCAAACATTTTTAATTAAGCCAGTAAAAGGCCCACCACAAGATTTAAGCTTGATACTGCAAAATCAATAGAAATGCTCAGACCAGAAGAGGTTACCCTTACTTAAGTAGCTTGGGGTAGTTCACAGGCAAATTCATTAAGGACAGAAATACCATCACTTTCTGCTATTTACTTATATTTCAAGTCAACCAACACCTTATACTTTTTATTTAGGCTGAAATATTTCTAAAGGCACACGTCCTTGGCTTTTTGTGGTCTGTCTTCTGTACAGTTGTTACTGTTAACAGCATCACTGGAAGAGAGGCAAGATGATTTTTTGCAGACAGTAAGCCGACACTAACATAAAAAGTTGTTTTCTTTGCTTAAACGAGGTTATTCTTCCATAAAATTATGTTCATAAATCACCATTTCCACTCCAGCTAAGCAGATGACATTTGTTTAAAGTTTACTTCATTATGACAAAGAGCAGATAGAGCATGAGTTGTTCACACTCCATAAGCAGAACCCATGGGGACAACACACAGAATTCAACCTTTACTCCTTTGTAACCTGATCCTTTTGCTAAGTAATAATAATAAAAATGAGTAACAGCTTTTTACTTCTAGCAGTGGCAATTTTTAAAGTACTTTGGTTACAGAAAAGGAGATGGTGGTGTACCTTCAAACAGGGTAGCTAACATCAGCCTAGATGCTAACTGAAGCACAGGCTTTACCTAAGGCAACTGTAGGTGGATTCTGAGTTCAGATTTTTTGCATTGAGCGACAAGAGCATCACATCAGCCGCGTAAAACCCACGCACAGAAATGTCGAAGAGGCCCATTTCTCATAAGGATTTGCTTGTACAGCTTTCAGCCATTTAAGCATCAAGCCTGCAACCTTAGTTTCGTGTATCGTCTCACTTCCTTCCTCAGGCAGGCACTAAAGTAGTGCCACGGTGCGGTACGACTTCACCTAAATGAGAGCAGATCCTATTCACGGCCTTACAGGCTCTCAAGGTCCTAGGTCTTGATTTACTGAGCTGCCTGACAGCTCCCTCCTCCTGTCCAAAGGCAGCGAGGTAATTTAATGACAATCCAAAAAAGAATACTCATTTCTTAATTTTGTTTGCTGTAACTTCAACTACCACGTTAGAAGAACAACTACTTACCGTAAGTTGATGGCTTGAATGTGCAGATATCATTGATAACTGCTTTTAGATTGGCAACTATCTGCTCAGTTGGCATATCCAGCTGAAAAAGGATAAGGCAAAGTTAGCCACGGTGACACTTAAAGCCTAGATTAGTAAATCTGAAAGCGCTGGGTATATACTTATTATACATTTGGATAGATTTTGTTTTTCTGTGGTCCCTGTTAAGGAGTCACAAATCCCATTAACAGCCTTATCCAAGTGACTCAGAGGAAAAAAAACAGTATTTTATACATGGTTATATGCTCATCACTATTCTCCATATTCCTACTCATTACATTATCTGTATCAACAGATACTCTGTATCAACATGTAGCTTTAAAGAGGTAAAAAGTCTTAAAATTAAATATACGTGTACAAGTTTAAAAAAAAAATATTACTAAAATATTTGAGGAAAGAAGCTTCAAGAAATTCAAGGCCCACAACACAGATCAAATAAAAAACCACAAACATCTAAAACTGAAGGTATTAAGAACCAACTGAATCATTTAAAAATTATAAAGTGTTTTTTTTTCTTTTTCTTTCATATTTTAATATTTTAGATTTAATTTCTACTTTTTACATAAAGTACAGGAAAGCACTAGGCTCTAAGCATACACTGCTCTGTATCTATCATTTTTACATATCCCAGGTTCCTTACCCATGGCGTTTTTGACCTTTGAACAAAACCCATGGACGGATGGCTCCTCGTTCTGCCCAATGTCCTCACTGAACAAAGAGCTCAAGTATACCTCACCTCACACATATATGTGATCTTCACTGGACCAGTCATCTTGCAAGTGAACTTTGTTGCCAAAAAATTAATACCTCCCTCTTCCCTCATATACCAATAACCTTTAAAATCACGACTGCCATTTGTGTCTTCGGGATTCTCTTCAAGAACATGCAACTCATGATCAAGAGACACACCAACCCGACCCCCCCCCAGGTCAAAGCCACGGCTGAACAATCCCTCAGTTCAACAAGCGTTTCTCAGACCTACGGGTCAGCTGCTATAATGCCCTGCTATGCTTCATTTCCTTTGCTGGCTGGTCTCACCCATACCATCCATGTACCTTTATCTAGATGAAAAATTAAGTTATCTTTCTAGAGGTTTCAGCTATGGTTTTAAGAAAAAAAGCATTTATTCTCACAGAATTAACTCCATTTCATAGGAGCATACAGGCATTACCTCCTGATGTAATATCAGCATATTTTATTAATATCTCACTTCTATAGAAATGCATGCATTACTTTGCAATGGAAATGTGTTATACTTGACCACTCTCTTCCAAGATCTGGTCCATTAATCTCTCTTTATGCTCTCCTGGCAGACTTACAATCCAACTGCAGTTCCTCTGTTACACAGGCCAGAACACATTTGTTTTTATCACCATTATGCTGATTGCACCATGCTTAATCATTCACAAATTAACAGATGTAAAAATCTGTTTGTTAATGCTGAGCATTTCACTTTGCTGACAGACTCACACTGCTGTACCAAATTCAAAATTAAGGAATACTCAAAACCATTTAAACAAAACATTGGTAATAACTAATTAGAAACTATTCTTCAAATGGAGGTTCAAATACGTTTGCTTCCAAACCTTGTACCAAGTTCAGGTCTTAATCAAACCTTGAACTGCATAATTTCAGTGAGCTACCTGGCATTCATCACCTGTAACAGGGTCTAGAAGCATCCATAAGGGACCAAACCAGCAGAAGCAGGGGGTGACTGTCCCCCTGTACTCAGCACTGGTGAGGCCACACCTTGAGTATTGTGTCCAGTTCTGGGCACCTCAACACAAGAGAGATATCGAGGTGCTGGAGCGAGTACAGAGGAGGGCAACAAAGCTGGTGAGAGGCCTGGAGAATAAGGCTTATGAGGATCAATTGAGGGAGTTGGGGTTGTTTAGTTTGAGGAAGAGGAGGCTGAGGGGAGACCTCATCACTCTCTACAACTGCTTGAAAGGGCATTGTAGAGAGGTTGGTGCTGGTCTCTTCTCACGGGCAATTAGCGACAGGACAAGAGGGAATGGCTGCAAACTGCAGCAGGGTAGGGTTAGGCTGGACATTAGGAAAAAATTTTTCACAGAGAGAGTGGTCAGTCAGTGGAATGGGCTGCCCAGGGAGGTGGTGGAGTCCCCATCCCTGACTGTGTTTAAGAGTAGATTAGATGTGGTGTTGAGGGATCTGGTGTAGGGGAGAACTTGTAGAGCAGGGCTGATGGCTGGACTTGATGATCCCAAGGGTCTCTTCCAACCTAAATGATTCTATGATTCTAAACTTGCAAGTGTCTCTAAACAAGTTACACATCTTATAAGGATTTACAAGTACAACACCTGATGAGACAAGACCCATCTCCAAATACAAAGACATTAGTTAATATTCTGTATTTGTTAGGACAGGAAAATAGGACAGGGTGACTTGCATTCAGTCAGACAACATGACACATCCCAAGAGATCAAATACCATAATATACTTGAGATGCTGACAGCTCCATAATGAAGACAGGTAACACTCAGAGGGTTACGAGTATTTAAAAAATAGCTTCCACATCCAACTAAATATTCCAGCTTCCAACTAAGTATTCCACAGAACATCCTCATGTATACACACAGTGTATCAGCAGGTAGATACTTAGTTTAATTCAAACCCTTGCCAAATTGAGGTTAGTACTCTGGACCAGATTTTCAAGGCTGTGCAAGCTACTCTGTTCAGATCGATTGCAGTGAGAGCTAAATATCATTCCTGAAGAATAGCCATGCCTGCAGAGGGAGCAACTATAAATAAATTTCTAATTCACTTCATATAAATAGAACCTAACCACAAAGTGCCTTTGAAAATGACAGTATACACTACAACCAGAACACAGAAATGAATTATTACCTTTTTATCATTTAAAGTTTAGGATGCTTCTCTCTAAAGCAGCAGAAGGTGCTGTAAAAAGATTTCAGGGAACTTAGTGATTCCTTTATGCTTATTAAGGACATATGTTATATTTGACTTTAAATGGGCCTCCCACTAACTCTTTCCTGATGGGAAATTGCCTAATAATATTCAGCATTGCACAAGTTTCACCAACACAGACCACGTTCAAAGCTGGTTTCATAAAGTCGCAATACTTCACATCTTCCAGGGGGATCTTTAGAGGACTGCAACTGGCTACACATGCACATGAAGAACAAAAAGATGTCCTACTGTTAAAATACTAGTTTAAGCCACAGAACTGCTTTGCTAAACCATATTTAGAGAAATGTATCAAGAGATCATTCAGAGCACTGAAGCTGTACTGCAGACTTAACTACCAGGCAGTTCAAACGTAACACACGTGCAGGGAATGGCAGTCATGCCAGGCACCAACACTTGGCAGAAGAGAAATGATTAAAACAAAATGATTAACACTCAGCAAAACGAGAGTACTGCCACCTATTTAACTCAATCCTTTAAGAATGAGAGGCTGGGGAAATAAAGCTAGAAACTAGCCAGTAAAAAACCCCACAAGGAGACACAGCAAAGCTGTTCTACATCGTAAGTAGCACGGAGTGTGTGCACCGCGTGTGGCAGAGTAATTATGCAGAGAAGGGAACCCAGCCTTTCAGATGAATATTCAAGTTCAAGAGCACGAACAACCTCCACCACCACACTCCCCCCCAAAACAAAACAAAACAAATCCCCCGTTCCTGGGTAGTGGGGAGAGATGCGATTGGAGACCTGCATGATCGTTATGTAAGATGCTTCATGGTCTGGGAACCAGCAAATAGAGGAAGACCAATAAAGTGAAGTCCACTCCATATCAGCTGTGCATCAAAAAATGAAAGATCAAGCAACAGAAAATTAGTGGCATCGAACTAAGAACAGAAGGCAAACTAAGAAGAACAGTAAACTCATACAGACCCAGATTTTCAGATCTGGCTCCTTCAACAGCAAGATCTACAATTTCAGCTATCCACAAAAAAAAAGATATTTATATTTCAGTTAAATGCAAACCAAGAAATGAGTTAATGAAAACAGACTTGAGTTCACACCTCTGTTTCCCAAGCATGTACCTCATCCTGCCTGTTAAGAGATTTGTCTTTTTCACCTATTTTACCTTTTTGCATTGGTGAGCCGTTACTGGTACACAAAAATCTGCCAAGGAATTGCCAATGGTAATTTCAGCAGCAGCCCTTAACAATATGCAGCTTCATCATTACCACATACCAGACTGCCTCTTAATTTCAAACAAAATACCTGACTCTACTGAACTCCAAGAACTTGTCTTCAAATGCCTGCGCTCAAAATGTTAACTACACCTATTTTAAAAATCGGGTTTAAAGCTACTCCTAACAAGTTTTATTTTGCTTCGCTGCAGCGTAATGCAACTCCACGTGGCCACTATTCCGGGACACCAGGCATCTTTCACTGCACAGAGAGGGCAGAAACTCTCATCTCTTCTCAGGAACAAAGAGAAAGCCTCCGAATCGACAGTGAAGTGCTGACAAACACGGCAGAGCAATATTTCTGCACCATCTGCAGAGACACCTGGAGGACTGGCGGTATCAATAACAGGAGAGTGTCTTGCCCTGCTTCCATACGTTTCTGCTCAGCTATGAACCTTCCTGAGAAGGTCAGAATAAGGGGAAAAAAGAGCATTCTGTGTAAGAGCCCTATAATAATATGGGCCACATATTTTCCCAGCATTTTCTTATGCTGGCACTCAAGGTAGGTGCATTTCTGAGGTAGCAGCCCCATGTGGTCTGCAGGAAAGAAAAAAAAAAAAAAGAATGTAGGCATAGAAATACCCCTATTGATGCTGTTGAAACGGGTTATTTCCTATTCCTAGTTTAACTTGCTATGACTTCTTCCAAATCCTTGGTCCTGATTTGTTCCAAAGTCAAGCCTTTCGCCAGTACGAGACTACTATAAAGTAGGTACAGGTACAGGTCAGGTACAGTCCAGCACACACCCTCAGGACCTACACAACACCTTCACCTCCAAGGTACGTAATTTAAGGCTGAATCCCTCTCATTCTGGATTTGTCAATAGCTGGAATAATTTAGAAATAGCATTGCAGAATGGCAAGCCTTTCCATGTGATCTCTCAAATAGAAAAGAGCTCAAACAGGCAGCAAAAGACAACTTATGCTTTTTGCATTATTCCCCTCATTTCCCTATAAACATATTTCAGCTCCCAAGCATTTAAAGTGGCAAGAGTTAACAGCTTTTCCTCAACTCTGGGATTCCTGCCCCTCCCCACCTCCCTCCTTTAAGGAGCTCAAAACTAAGGATCCATTAGGGGGTTTTAGGCCTTCAATCCCATTAACACCTAAGGGAGGTAGATGCTACTTCTAGTGCAAACTTGCGTTTCTGCTTCCTGCCTCAACTCTCACTTCCATGTATCTGTACGTTCCAGTTCCCACACTGGAGAGATCCCTGGTTCTGCTAACCCTGTGAATAGAACAGTGCTCCTATAAAGGTGTCACTTCCCAGAAAATACATCCTTCCAAGCAAACCCTGAAGTCCCACCTCCTGAAATCACCTTACTCTTTTCCACAGAAGAATCATTTTACAGGCAGCTCTCTGCACAGATAGGAAGACACGGTAGAAATTGCTTCCTGGTATCCCTTTTGGACTCTGATTTTTCTGAGGACAGCCCTGACTTGGGAAAAAGAAAATTTTGTAGTGATCAACAGCACTCTCTCTGGACTCAAGACGTCAAAACCCTCAAAAAAATCACTTTAAGCCGCCCTATGCTGACAGTTTGATTCTGAAGGAGATATCCCAAGTGTGCTTATTTGTCTCCCTTCCACTTTAAGCTCCATGTCTTAAAAGAACGCTTTACATTCTCAGTTTCACAACTTCAGATCTACTAATTAAACTTAACTGCTGCCAACTTCCGGGCTTTTCAAAGACACCTCAATTACTACAAAGAAAACACCACTGAGGCTGCAGAGTTATGTGGGAGCGCAGCATTACATCAAGGCACTGGCCATAATTGAACTAACAGGCAACATGAGACAGCAGCACTAAAGGGAAAACACGGCTTTGAGAAACTCCAGCTTGGCAGTCTCCCAGAATCATCTATGCTACTGTTTGGAGTACAGCAATAGATCTTCATGCTTCTGTGTAATTCATAAATTATTATTTTCTCACTGACAACATTTAAATTTAAAAAGCTCTTGATTTAGTGGTGAGCAGATATGCATAACTACTCAAGGCGCTCGCAGCCTCAATTGCACTGGATTTCCTTCCAGCACTGCTGCGCAAACAGTAAAAAACTAGGTCAGGTGAAGGATAGTAGCTAGAGAGGGTGGAGACGTTTAACACACGCCATAGCCACTGAGTCACCCCACTGCACACAACTCTGCATCCAACACTGTGACAGAGCGTGTCACACTTCGAGCGCAGTGTTAGAGTCACCGCTGCCAGGCAGCTGACACTAACTTTGCACATATGAACTCCTTCTGCAAGCAAACCTTCATTGTCCTGTTTCTGACCCAGAATGAGGAGTTCATTCAGGAGAGGCTGTTGTTTACTTGTATAGAGTGACATCTCTAGCTGCACCAGCTCTTCTGAAGTGCCTCGAAACTGCAGGGCTGAGGTGCCTAAACGCAGAATCTAAGGTCATCTGTAACACCAACATCTCACATTGCTAACAGGACATGGGCTTAGCTGCATGAAACAGAACCACCTGCAATTGCACTGAATACCATCAAGACATCAGAGTTCTTCATTCGCCTTTAATAAAAGCATGACTTTCTCCTTTACTAAACAAAAAGAAACTACTGATCTCCAGTATTAAATGATTAAAGTTTAAGCAGTCCAAAGCAAAAAAATTAAAGAATTCAGTCACAATACTTGAACCCAAGACTGATCTATGGTTTTGAGGCATTTCACACAGTCCATTAAACTTACAAAGAGCAAAAAATGCTTCCTACCTGTATCATGGGGCAATATATAACACACCTTAGCAGAACAGCCCCAAGAACTTCAGTTTTGAGGGTCATATAGACAAGCAAGCCCTCAAAGTTCACACGTACAACTCAGAGCAGCTAGGCAGAATTAATAAACTTGCTTATCTTTAACAGAGCCACACAAAACTCCAGGGGTTAGGTATCTTGTACACTTCCCTTCTGTACCAGAATCAGGTAAACTTAAAATTAGGCAGGGTTGCAAAGAGACAGAAACAAACCAAAAAAATATGCACTTTGGAGCAGGGAAAATAAATAAAAACCAGAAAACATTAAGGAAAACATATTAAGGGCCTGGGGAAAAAAAAAAAAAGGATAAAAAGTACTCTTATATAACCCAATTTCTTACACGACAGCAAAGCACATGTTAATTTTGTATTTCAGGTGTAATGCAAACAGTTCTTGCTTTTTGCTCTGGTCCAGAACTAAAGCTATAAAAAACAGCTGAGTCTTTCATTATTAGGTTAAAGCAAACACTTGTTGATCCACCTGTGCATATTGACTATGGACTTTGACCCATAGTTTATTTACTTTTCAAAATACCAAATAAGCTTCATTTTACTCCCAGAAGAGTGCTGGGGAAGGCAGGAGGAAAGGGAACGTATGTTAAGATGTCAACCCCCCAGGGAGATTACTAGGAATAGTACATTTTCATTCCTCTTTGTTCGTTATTACCCTTCTTTGCCAATAGGGTGGCATCTGTCTTTGCCATCAGCCAACATCCCACTCTGGGGGTTCTTAACTTCGCATCGGGTCTGCCTTGCTCTCAGCTTTAGTGGAGCCATCTTCTATGATCACCCATGAACAACACACAGGGCACCAGCTTCCACATCAGATGAGTGTATCACACACAGAGTCCCATTTACTTCACAGGTCAGTCAAAGAACACAGTTAAAAATCTTGGGAATGCAAACTAAAAACATGTTCTTCCCCCTCTTTTAACACTAACTTGAGTTCTGCTCAGTAGAAAAAACTTAAGATCTCTATGTAAAACTTACTCTTGCTATTCTTGTCTTGATTACACACTCGTCTTGTACCATGTACTCAAGACCTTCTCGGAAGAGTTGCAGCATTTTGGGGATATCATGGCCCAGGGAATCTAATTTTTTTAAAAGAGGCAAAAAAGTTATTTCAGTAAT
Source organism: Jacana jacana (assembly GCA_013400555.1). Classification (NCBI taxonomy): domain Eukaryota; kingdom Metazoa; phylum Chordata; class Aves; order Charadriiformes; family Jacanidae; genus Jacana; species Jacana jacana. The sequence goes on from VZTM01008324.1 coordinate 192,397, forward strand.
GCTGATTAGCATGCCTAAGTGTGATTATAAGTAAAGAGAATTCAATCTTTCAATTAAGGCAGTTAAACTGCAATCAAAAACCCAGTTTCATGGACAAGACAACGGTGTCCTCACATACAGTATATAAAGCATTTCTCTCTTCCCTCCTTCCTCATTAATCACCAGACGTGAAGAGCTAATATAGCAGAAAACATAACAACTGCTTCACCTCAAAGAACCTGGGGTTTTGTATATATAAAACAAAGCTTTATTTCCTAATGCAATTAAAGCAGCTTCAAAGACCCAAACCTACTGAGTCAGGTTTAGAAAAAGCCCCAAGACTTGCTTGAAAACAAAGTCCACAACTATGTAACACTACCAGGAACACACTGGCCCAACCCAGCCATTCTCACAAATCAAGACAGCTGTTTCTTGTCTCAGATTTGACAGATTCATACCATCACTCAGTGGCTTCAAATTACTTCTCTCCACATCTTTTGATGGCTCCAAGAGAAAATGGCTCTGGATAAGCTGCAAGCTGAGCTCATAATGGCAAAAATATAGCTTTCACTTCTTCCAAAAAGTATCTGGAGTACTCTCTGTTTCAATGTTTTGGACAGGTTAATAGGTTTGTCTCAAAAGTTTAGGAGCCTAAAATCACTGCCTGCAGCTGGCAAAACGTTAAGACAGCTGGGGCAGAGAAGTAAGAGATACGGTTCAAGACTCAGTGATTTCACACAGCTGGCACAGGCTATATGTTTGAAAAACAGGCCTTTTTGGGCTTTGTGTTCGAAATAGACCCCTGACACACTACTAAAAGAAATTAAGTCAGCAAGGGAGGATAAAAGCATTGAGACTGATTCCTCCATTGCTGAGTAGTAATGAACAGACAGTAGGAACAGTAGCAGTCATGAATCTGGGATCCAGAAAAAGGCACAACAGTTCAATGATAAAATTATCTCAGTAAATATGGGTTCTTTTCCAAGTTGTTTCTGTTTTCCTGGTAAACTTCACAACACTGTTATGGTTCATTGGGACTAACAAGCACCAGGGCAACGAGTTGGCAAAATTATCTTTATTCTAATCCCACACTTACCTGTTGTAGCAGAAAAGCACAGTTCTAGATTCCTAAAACTAGTCAGATTTATCCAAGACAAAACAAGTCGTTCAGTCACATAGTCTAATACTCATTGTAATTATACATTGTCATCAAAAAAGTTTCAATATCACCTCTAGAGTTAGGTCTTGTTCAGTACTATAGATTTATAAGGAGGAATTGACTCTTACTTCTTTTTGTGCTTGGGTATTTTCGTCTTAGTTTGTTCCTTAATGGTATTAACTTAGGCATTATTGCAGGAACAGCTACATAGAAGTCCACCTGGATCTCATCTTCCAAAATCTACAACAAAACCAATTAAATGTGTTTAGGAATACAATAAATTACCTCAATACACAAGCTGATGTACAAGAATGTCCAAGCACAGAAACCCACCCCTCACTCTTCCTATTGGTTGCCAACTTCAAGGTAGTGTTTACTGGATGTGAGGTTTCTTGCTGCCCTTCCCCCCCACCCTTCCCCATCACTGTTTAAATCAGGATTTTTATAAGATTCTTAAAAAAATAAAATAAATACCCATTTGATTAATTCAACTCCTCCCACCACAGCAGCTCCATTCTCTCGAGCTATTTCAGCTTCTTGCTCATTCTGTTAAGAAAAAAAACAAACCAAAACCAAACAACCAAACCACAATTAGTAACATCTGTACTCCTAACTAGTCTGTATCAACAGCACTGGATAGGTGACTGATCTTGGACAACTGGGTATAAGAGTGGGCTATTTACAGGTTAAGAACAAAGAATGGTTTAAGGCAAAGACCAAAAATATCTAATGATAGTGATTTAATATAGGAGCAACTACACTCCAGGTCCCAATAAGCAGCTATAGTCAAGTCTTTAGTTGGCTTCTACAAGAGAATGAGAAAAGCCCATGCCATTTGCTGAGGAGCTCTATAAAGTCCTTTCTCTCCCACCTCCATCCCTTGCAAACTACAACAAACCATCCACTGGATGGAGCCAACAACTTTGCTCTAAGCTTAGAGAAAAGCACAGAACATGATATTAAAACCCACTTTAAAATAAGGCTATTCAACTTCTAAAAGTGCTATTAAATTTTAGTTTCAAAGAGCAATTAGAAGTTAACCCCATCAGTCCCTCTGGTGAGGTTTTGCTATCAATAGGCTGAAATACAGAAAGGCAAAAGGCATTAGTTTTGTAAAAACTCTGGCTTTTGAGACAAAAATGAGTTTTGTAAAAATTGAAACAAGGTGAAGGACATAACTTTCATGACTCAAAGCTGGAATCAACTTTTCCTCACAAGAATAAACTGAATAGTTCCACTTTCCATCCAAAGCACTAACAAGTGTTTCAGTCACTCAACCTCATTCCACATATACATGTTCATGTGGCATGGGATTCTCTTATCCCACATGAATTGGAGTGAAGAAAGAAGGTTGTGAGATGCAACACCAAAGAACCTGCCATGCTCAGGTGTTTTGTCAGCTCTCTTTTCTGTAGGAAGATTCTCACCTTTTAGCTCAGGTAGAGAATTTTACAAAAATTAAGCCTAAAGGGTAGTCAACTATACCTGTGACAGTTCTATAGGATAATCTTATATAGATATATGTAGACCATTCTGTTAGAATGGTTAACTGGCAAAGGACAGCAGCCAAGGCTGATGCTACCATCTCATGCAGAAGCTAAAACTGCTCTACACACCATTCCATATTAGCAAACTCCAAGGAAAGCAGACAAAGAGCTTGAGGCAGAGGGCTCTTAAATTGTTTAGGGCTTTTGAGAAGTTACTTTCCTCTCCTCTCTCAAAGGTAAAGTTACTATGAATAAAACCTGCTTCCAATCTGCACTGCTTACTAAGGCTTAGTAGATGTGGCTGCTACACGAAATCATCTGCCTCTACTACAAAAAGGTGACAAAGGTTTTACTCTATATTTAGGCATCTCTTCCTTTGTCACATCTATGTTTACTCCTTAAGTGCATTGCCAGAATAATCTACATATACATAAAGCTATGGAGATCAGGGAAATCCTGTAAGATGCTTGTTAACACATGTAGATGCTGCCAAAGACAAATCCTAGACAGACAAGAGTTCTAGCAAACCACTTGCAGAGCCTATAAAAGGCAGTTGTTTTAGACATGTAACATGTCTAAAACAATAAATTCAGGCTTACCCACCTCTGTGAAAACCAAGACCTTATTCATTTCATCTGTAAAGCGATAAGGAAGAAGAACATTGCTTGCAAATGGATCCACTTTTTTCTATTAAGAAAGAAAAATCAACAAACAAAATAAATAAATCAGGACTTTAGAGCAAGTTATACAATTACATAGTTCGTGCCCTAAGTAGCAAACTTATCCACAATTTCCTTGCACAGAAATCATAACAAGCAAACATGATGCATAAGTTTTGACTACTTTTTTATATATACTCAAACTCAAGAGACATGAATTAACTATGCTGCAGTTGGCCCAAGAAAAAGGGGCTGGGATCAGCAGCTCCAGGGCAGGATTGGTACCAGGCTCAGGTGCAGTCAATTACAAACCTTGCCATAGCAGCAGCTTATCCAAGAGGTGTTTCTGATGCAATGGCTAATGGAAAGTGTCCCTCATCAAGCCTTAAGAATACCATGCAGCTTCCAAAAACAGGAGTAAGAACTCCTCATTTCTTTAAGCTTGAACTTATTTTCTAGCTCTGAGTGATCCCTGGTATACCAAAGGGATACTTAGTTACACATGCAAAGAAACCAATTCTAAAGTGGCCTAAATGTTTTCTAGTTATGGGTGAAACAGAAGGAGTTTTACAGAAAACATGAACTGGACTAGACACCTTTAAAATCAAAAAGGTCACAGACAAACAAGAGACAGCATGCCTTCAAGGAACATTATTTAAAAATAAAAAAAAAAATTGAAACAAGGTGAAGGACATAAGCATAAAGATGCTTGTCTTCACACTTCTGATAACAATCATCCCAAAACACACACGTGGTTTTGGTTTAAGTGAAAAAGTCTGAAGAGATGTAAAACTTAGTTTGATCCGCTCTGTTCAGATATCAATTTTAGTCACATAGTAACTTATTTTCAAAGCCCTCAATGGTGCTATCTTTGCCTCAGGTGTTTGAGGGATGTTTAATAGTTATATGTGTACAAAGGTACAAAAGCACACATTATTATTATGACAATCAGAGAAGCTGCAAGAGGCAGCCAAGAAGTTCAACAACAGCATCTGCTCTGTGCTTAAGACACAGCCATCCCACAGTAAAAAGAAAAAGGTATCAAAATCTGCATAAGCTTCCAACCTACCTTCTTCTGTAGTGCCATATCTAGGAATACATTAATATAGACATACTGTTTGGGGTAAGTAAAGTCCAGTTCCTGAAACTTCTTTAGCATACCCACAGCCTCTCCCACATCATAGGATGGCCGCTCATAATACCACGTCAAGTATACATCATCCACAGGCTTGCTCATCAGCGGCCACCTCCGAGTTCCTTGTTTCTTTTTTGTTTCTTCCTGTTTGGTCTTTTGTGAACCTTTTTTTGAAGTTCTGAGACAAAAAAACAAAACAAAACAAAAGGCAAAACAAAACAAAAATTGTTAGATCATCAACTGAAAAGTTTGGCAGGTGTTCCAAAACAAAAAGGTAAATACTGTCATATATTACTTATTAAGTAACAGTTAACACAGAATGTTCTACACAAAGATGAAAAGCATCCCTAGATTCATCCCAGTTACTTGTCTCAGGTGGCCAATACAGAAATCGAATGTTCAGAAATCAAAAGCTCTGAAGGTAACTAAGCTCCTCAAACAATATAGCCACATTTATGCAGCATGAAACCAAGTTAATGACCTCCTACTGCATCAAAGCAAACCCAACTTAAGTTCACAAACTTCTACAGGTCTTGCCTTCACACAGGCTGGCTGTGCCCAAGCTGTTTCTAGATACAAGCCAATCCCACATACCTTCCTGATAATTAGGAGTCACACCTGTAGAGTTTTTCTTCTTTTTATAGTGGATAACGGCAGTACCACCTTTCAAAAAAGGTTTCTCCTCCCTTTCCTGTATCATTTTGTACACATTTAACAAACACTAGCCCCCATCCTTATTCTCCTACCTACTTTAAAAAGCTCTCAAATTAAGGGAAAAAAATAAAGTAATAGCTAAATACTCCCTTCCCCTGTTAACTACAGTGAAAGAGTCTGCAACAATTCAGGAACGCTTGGTGTACAGCACGCTTCACTGCTCTGTATACACAGAGGTCAGCTTTACTTCTCCCACTTACACTGTAACATTAAAGAGGTCACACAATAAAAAAAAAACTGGAAGCAATAAGGGGAACTGTTCAAAACTTAATCCATACGCTCACCAGTTGTGAGGCTGACAGTACTCCTTAAATTATATTCTAGCCATACCCTCTGAAAGGAGACATCAGAAACATCAAGTAAACCCTTCCGCATAACCGTTACAATCATTATTGCAAGAATAAGAAGAAACACTCCCTGCAAGCCCAGCTCGGACCTTTTCAGATTGTTTCTCTAGGAGCTAGCAGCTTGCAGGATGCCACCAAGACCAGCTCAGCTGAAAAAGTGCCACTACAGACACTGAAAGCATACACACACACAGCCTCTACCACTACCAAGACACCCCGACATTGCAAACACCCGACCGCCGAGAGGGCTGCTTCGAAGGGACGGGACGGGACGGGACCCACTTGGCTGCGGCAGCGTAGGGCCGGGCGGACGGCGCGGTGCTCACCACGGTGGGGGCGGCAGCCAGGCACTGGTCGAGCCTGGGAAAGACCCACCCACGATGCGGGGCCAGCGCTGTGAGGGAAAAACAAACATCACCTCAGACAGGCACCAGGGCCTCCCGGCCTCCTTCCACTCCCCGGGGACCGTCTACCACCCCCGCCCGGGAAGGTTCCCACTCCCCTCGCCCTAGGCCACCCCCTGTCCCGCCGCCAAGGGAAAAGCCGCCGGTGAGAGAAACGACAAAATCCCTTCACCTCTCCACAGACAGCGACCAGCGGGCGCTGCCATGTTGGGGAGACGCCGCGGTGCAAGGCGGGAAGGTTCCGGCGCCTGCCGGAAGCACTGCGCTGGGTCCCTCCGATCGCCGTCCGTACAGCCCCCCAGGCACTGCCAGGCTTCGCCGGTCCCCCTGCCCGGCCGGTGTCTGGTACCTGCTGAGGCCGGCATTGCCGGATTAAAAACTTCCAGCTCGGGTCTGAGCCGACCAGGCAAATCTGAGAGCCCCCCGGCAGGGGTTCAGAGGGCTGGGCCTACCTGAGAGAGACCCAACATGGCGGCCGGCGCCTCTTGTGGGCAACTGTAGCCGCCTTCCTTCAGAAACCAGCCTATTTCCACTGGAAAGAAACACCTGCGTGGGTTAACGCTGGCCGCTTCGCTCGGCCAAGTTTTTTCTGCGAGTCCCAAACAATTCACAAAAGATATTTTCTGGTTGCTGTCATTCTTGTCCCCTTGTGAACGCGTTGGGAAAAGATGTGCCTGGTCTGCAAACCTCCTTGTGGAGGAGCACTGTCCGTGCGTGAGGGCTTTGTTTAAGCGGGCCCTATGCTGTAAGCTAGAACTCTTGAATTGGTATGTTTAAAACAGACCTATGTGCATATGTAAAGGAAGTCAGAACAACTGACCGGTGTCCGTCTAACGTAAGTGTCCTCTCACTGTCCCAAGGATCGAGACGGGGAGGGTTACAGGAGGGAAAAAACACCCTCCTCGGTTAGAAAGCCTCAGCGAGGGGTGAAAAGGTGTGAGTTTCACGGAATCATGGAATTGTCAGAGTTGGAAGGGGCCTCTAGAGATCATCTAGTCCAACTCCCCTGCTGAAGCAGCATTGCTAGAGCACATCACTCAGGGCTGCATCCAGGCAGGTTTTGCAGGTCTCCAGAGGGGACTCCCCACCCTCCCTGGGCAGCCTGTTCCAGGGCTCTGACACCCTCACCATAAAGAAGTTTTTCCTCATATTTGAATGAAACTTCCTATGTTCTGGATTGTGCCCGTTGCCGCTCATCCTGTCACTGGGAACCACTGANCCTCCCCTAACCTATATTGGTGCCTGGCATTCTTCCTCTCCAGGTGCAGGACCCTACACTTGTCCTTGTTGAACCTCATTTGGTTCTTCTCTGTCCAGCTCTCCAGCCTGTCCAGGTCATGCTGGATGGCAGCACAGCCCCCTGGAGTGTCAGCCAGCCTCCCAGTTTGGTAGCATCAGCGAATGTGCTGTGGATACATTCTGTCCCCTCAGAAGAATGAAGGGCTTCTTTTCGGGTGGGTGTTAGGTGCGTGTGTCACCCATAGCGGTGGCAGATGCAACACAAGACTCACCCTGGCTCTTTAACCTGTGATCAGGTAACGACCTGAATGCTTTACAGCCTTCTTCTGTGGCTCCTCAGCCCCTCTGGGAGGCTCTGGCTCAGGCACAGGGTTGCTGCTCTGGATGTTAGCCTTGGGAGGGAAAAAGGCTCACAGTTAACCCCGTGGCACCCACCCGCCACGGCTCGCCTGCTCTGAAGCCCATTCCCCATCAAACCCCCTGGCTCTCCCGCAGAGGCTCTTTCTGCACTTCCCACTCTCAGAGCATAAACAAGCTTTTTTGGTCCAGCACTAGTCCAGGCAGGAATCAAGTTCTAATAGAAAGCTCTTGACCCTGCTCTCATCCCACCCTGTGCCCTTCCAGCCAGCTGCTACTCCTGCAAGGTACCTCCCTGCACCTCTGGGTTGTTTTTTTTTTTTTAAAAAGCACTATTTTCCCACCTGGGCTGGCCCAAAGGTCAGCGCACAAAGACCTACATCCCTCCCCACCTCCAGCTGCTGCTTTTATTTTATATTTCAACCCATCATTCCCTCAAGGTAGGGCCACGTTCCTGCTCACTGAGCATGGAAACAGCCACCAAGAGGATTTTGATGTGTTGGAGAGGAGACAGGCCCTAGCGCTGGAGTGACATCTTCCTGTGCTTCCTTGCTCCAGCCGCCCAGGAGAGCAACCCCCCCTCACCGAGGAGGCTGTATGACCGAAATTTGGGGTGCTGAAAAAGATTCCCTGGAAAAAGGTTCTGCTGCATGCGGAGAAACAAGCCGGACCTATGCCGAAGAGAAGACACCTGCACTCTCGAAGAGGTCTGGCCCTGTGGCCCCTAAGCCTCACTGGTGGTCATTTCCATCTCCCGCTCTCCCAACCCGGGGGTAAGCAGCCCCCTACTCACCACTTTGACTCCATAATTTGGGGGGCAAGCAGCCCCCCTCCCTCCCCAGAAGTCTCCCCAAACCCGAGTCACGTCCCCCCGGGGAGGGGCCGGGGGAGGCTTCCCATGACAACTGTCTCCTCGGCTCCTGCTCCGCAGAGCTGTCACCGACAAAATCATGAGGTAAAAATGGGGTGTCTTCCCCTTCCCGGGCGTTTCGGGGACCTGCCGGTGTCCCCCCGGCTCGGTGGTGTCTCCCCCAGGTCGGTAGCGCCTCGTTCCCCCGCCCCGGACAGGTCCTGACAGTGGCTGCGGGCGGTGACAGGGCCCGGCGTGTGCCCGAGGTCCCCCCCGCCACGGCCCTGGCACCG
>VZTM01008324.1:201056-289221 GCA_013400555.1 Jacana jacana
ACCGGGGCCAGCACCCGGGTGGCCACCGCGGCCTGGGCCGCCTCGCTGCCGCCGCTCCGCGCCTTCACGGACGCCGTGTATACGGGAGGGGGGTGCGGGCATATTCCCAGCGGGGGGCGGCCCGGAGGGGACTAGGACCCCCTTCGAAGGGCTGGGGGTGAGGAGGGAGCGGGGGTCGCGGCCGCGAGCCGGACGGTGGGAGATCGCTTGAGGCTGGGCCGCGTTGGCAGCCACCCCTCGAGCTGCTTTCAGGGGTGCCAGCCTCACCCCATAACCCCGGCTGACGGCAGCAGCAGTGGGGTGAACCCCAGTTTGGGGCAGATGTCAGCTGTGGGGTGAACTTGGCCGTGGGGGGGCAACCACAAGTACTTGGCACCGGGCCTCTCTGGACCAGCTAGCATCCCAGGATGGGACAACCCAGGTGACCCGGCAGCAGGGCTGGCGAGGGTGTTTTTGGGGAAACGCAGGTCTCACTGCTTTTTCCTGGGTGGTACGCAGCAGTCCCGTATGAGGAAGATGGCAGGAATGTCACCTGGAATAAAAGCAGGGTTTCGAGCTCAGGCGGTGGTGCTTGCGAATAAAATAATGCACCTAAACACCGAGTTTTTGCAATAGTTTTGGCTTGGTTTGTAAACTTCAGTACTCTTGGTAAATACAGTGGAGGGCTCGGTTTGTGGCCTCACCAAGTTTTATCTGACCTCCTGAAATCTTTAGACAAGTAGCCTTTATTGGGCCATTTTTGAAACTTTGAATAGGCTAAGTATTCGCTTTGGGGTGTTCTGACGTCCCGTGAGCTGCTGATAGGAATTTTAGATGGTCTTGTTTAAGCAGGGGAGGGTTTGCTACAGTTAAATGAATACCTGCACCGTCTCCTCTCTGCAATGCTCCTCTGCAACCCAAAACTAACGTGGAGGGGAAAAAGCCTCATGCTGAACTCGCTGCTCAGAGTTATACTACTTCCTATATGTGTAGACATGTGTAGACATGTGTTCCCCAATTGAAAGTGACAATAATGTGTCTATTTTTAGCCTTTGCCATTCCTTTGAGATGTTTTTGCCCCCGTGCTTTTTTTTTCCCCCTAAAAGAAATGTAATATTTTTAGGGATATTTTTTCCCAAAAGCATTATTTCTAACAACAAAGTCTCCACCATGATACAACCCAGGGAATTCCTAGGAGCTGTATCCCAATTTGGAGGGCCAGAAGGCTCTGACAAAGGTAGAACACAGCTTTTACAAACACAGCAGTGCCAGGGATTTTACTTTCTGCATTCTCCCTGTCAAAATAGGAAGAGGTGGTGAAACTTGTACTGCCACACATCACTTTTCTGAAACGCAGCCTGCTTTAGGTATGGCCACGTGCAGATGATACCTCACGAAAGATAAAGGCAAGCTTTATGTTTAAGATTTACTTTGCCCTGCGTGCAAGTGCTGCAGCCTGACCTGCTTCCCGTAGGTAGCCCTTCTCCTTTCCACAGCCCTGCTCTTCTCACAGCTTATTCATTACTGAGTGCGAGCAAGTCTGGAAGCACTGAAGCGCTTGCCTGTAGCTTTCTTTTCACCCATGGAGGATAGTGGGAGTTTATTTACAGCTTGATTTTGTAGTTTTGCTCCAGAGCTGATTCTGGAGCAAACTCACTTCTGACATCGTGCTGCTCCGTGCTGTGGAGTAACGATACACATCACCGTACATGTGACCTGCAGTATCATGTCGATTCACCCCAATAGAACTTATCTTTGAGTGGCAACTTGGGTGTTAAATCTCCTTGCCCGCTGTCTTCAGAGATGATTGAAGATGACAAAAGCCCCTTTACAGTTTAACTGTTCGGTTTAACTGAACAGTGGGAATTTTGCAGTGCTTTGCTGTCTGCTAAACAAATCCTGCTAAACTCTTCTAGTTTTATTCTTTTCTTACTATTAAAAGCGAGGGCAGTCTGCTCTGAGTGCTAAAGTACAGCAGTATTTAATTTATTCTGTTTTATCTTTTCTTCCTACAGGGGCTTTTTCTAATTTAGTTTGTGTATTTAATTGAAGGATAAAGTACAATGTAAATGGCTGACAGGTATTGCCATGTTCCTGGGCTAAGTTTAGATTTCTTCTGTCCTTGGAAGCCGAGATCCTAATGTGTCAGCAGCACAGGAGTAAGACTACCCATCATCAGACTGATAGAAAAACTTAGTTTGGCAGCAGCACAAAGCCCACAAAACTTTACAGATTCATTTTAGTCACTGTTGAGTTTCCCACCCGGTCTATATGACAAACTTCTGCTGGCACAGCTCTGTCTGCGAGCGCTGTGACGAAGTGTGACCCGTGACTGACATAGCTGTGCCAGCAGAAGTCCCAGCTGTAGAAGCAGATATCTGCAAAAGTGCACTTTTACTGATATAGCTTGTTTTCATTTCTAAAGGGTGTTTTCCCCCATCCTAGTAGCAGCACTGCTGCCAGGAAAGCACTGTGCTCCCAGGGATGTAGTGTAATCAGACATTTATTTGCCTGGCTTGGAAGGGACGACTGGTCAGGGCATGTTTTCTCTGTGCAGCTCTCCTCTTCCCATCCACGATCTGTAGGAGCTTGGTCACTTTTGCAGTAGGAATTCTGTCCTGAAAGTAAGTGATAATCTGGCTGCTACTTCTTTTCTTTCCATCCAGAAGCATTTATAAAACTTCCATTTCATGCAATAAGCTGGGATATTTTTTTTCCATGGGGACTGTGGTTGTTTTTCATTAACAATACTGTTTTTGCAAAGAGCAAGGCAGGCTTTTGATCAAGTTTGCCAAGCACGGTAGTATTTAGCTTTCACACCAGTCTTACAAGAAATAAACCTGAAAGTGATCCCAAGCTGTGTGTGCACTCTGGCAGTAAAATGAGCAGGCACCATTGGAGAAAAAATAATTAATTTCCTTACTGGGGTAAGGCTTAATTTAAATCTAAAACACTGAGAAGAGAAATTACGTTTTGATAGATCACAGGATCTGCTGTGTTTTTTGTTCAGAATGAATGTGCACAAATAAGGAGGTGCATTTCTTTTTTCTTATTAAAACCTTTCTGAGGCCACTCTTTTTTTAACTGATAAAATTATGTGTCAGTAATGTGCATGATTTTTGAGGAAATTTTCTTTAGCTGGAAAAAACCCCAAGCAAACTGCTTAGATCAGCTTTAATCTATTGGACACTCTTGGCTTACTTGGGTTTAAAGGGGAAACACAAATACGAATAAATGGCTTGCTTACCATTTATTGGAAATAGCTTTTGGGCTGCCAAAAGGGCACTCCAGGCATTGAATGTAGCCTGATTTACAGAAGAGTGAGAAAGCAAATGTAACGATGGAGCTTAGTTGTTTGGGAGCATAAGATGGCATTTGAGAGAACTTTAAAAAAAAAAAGTTAAAATATGTCTTAGGCATATTTAGTTTCAGGAGGATTTGCTGTGGATTTACTACTTTAGAGCATTAAATGCTAAGCCTCTTGTAATATTTATTTTTTTTTTCCCCAATTCTGTGGTTCTCTTGATGATAGCCTGTTGTAATCAAGGCTTGGGTGCTTGTTACTTGCTTTCTTCAGTTTAACGGAGCATTTCTCCTGTCTCGAGCAGATTTGCTGGCGCTGTAAAGATATAGATAGCTCTCATGCATTTTTCTGCATCCCCTGTGCATTACTGGTGGCTCAGACTGGGGGAACAAGTTGACTTTAATGCTGCACTTACCTCACCCAGGACGCCCAGCTGTCAGGTCTTCCACCGCTCTGGAAAGCTGTGTAGAAACCGTGTCTGAGTGCAAGAGCTGTGCCTTCTCCACCATTTACCAGGTTATCAGTTAATGTATGTGTCAGAACACGCAGCAAGCTGTTTTGATGGTGCAACTGTCCCAGCTGAGCTGACTGAACGTTACTGGTGCCGGGAGGGAAAGCACTGCTTTGCTTCCAGACCGGCTGGTGGTTGGATCCTGTGCTGAGCCACTTTCGCTTGCTAACCTGACAGTAAATATATCAACAAAACAGGAGATGGAGGCTGCAAAGCCTTCATGTTTTTTGAAAGTGTCAATTCTTAGATTAGCAGTGACAGTACCTTCTAACTTCACCTTCTGATTAATTCTTTGGGTTTGTCTGTACAGCTTCTTCATCTCACCTGTAAAGTTAAAAGCAAAGACTTTCTTAAAGACATTTCTTTATTGGTATCCTTAGCTGGTGACAACATTTCTGGAATTCTCTTGCTCTTAAAAGACTTGTGCATCTCAAGGTCTGTGTCACCAGACTTCACACAGGTACTGCCTGCCACAAGACACCTTCCTCCCTGGCAACCCTCACCACCCCCCCCCAGAAAAATCAAAGAACTCATAGGGGACAAAGCAAACTTACTTAGAAAGAAACTCTGAAGTATTCTGCAGGAGATGGGAAAAAGGTTTATATGCACAGGATTTACTGGAACCATTTGTGACTCTTTCCAGAGCACCTTGCATTATTAGATCTCAAAGAGCAAGGTGCAGAGAGGACCGTATAAGGCCTTTGGCTAAACACACTGAATAGCTTTGTTTGAACCTTGGTAGATTCACAAAAGAGCTATGTGACAGGTACCAGTAATGGCAAGGTTATGGACATGACTTGGTTTCTGTTATATGGGAGAAAAATCTTTCTCTTAGAGTTCTAAACAGGAAAATAAAATCACCAAAAAAACACACCCCAAACTGATATTCCTCTGAATGAAAAAGAACAACACTGGAAGAAAAATCCTCTAGAAAAGTTGCTCTAGTTATCCTTGTTATCCTTGCCTATCTCCCCACAGAGGATCAAGGAGTGACTTAATGATGTTTAGACAGTACCAGAAAGCTTTCTCTCCAGGGTTGGAGAGGTGGTCATTGAAAATATGATTGAAGGTAGGCAGAAGTACTTTACAGAGGGAAAAAAATGCCTTATATGATGTTCTACAAGAAGCAAATTCTGTACCTTTCAAGGGGAGATGTTAAACCAGTACTGATAAAAAAGCTCCAAGATGAAGAAGCAACTACAGACAATCTTAGCTACCACTCACATGCAGTCACAGCAAACTCGGAGATTTTTCAAGATTATATAAAGTCAGCACCTAGAGCTGAGGAACAGAACCCCGTTTAGCCATTGCGTGTCCTGCACACAAGTAATTTAACTTGAGCTTGTAACCTGCGTGTGTACACAAGGAGCAGATAAGGCTGTGTGTGTTCACCCTTACTTTGGCATTTCCTGATGTAAATGATTAATGGCGTTTTATGATTGCATGGCATGATAGCTGTTTATGCTTGGCATTTAGCTAAATGGTTTATTGTCTTTCCCATTCTGCTTGCCTGCAAAGGAGCTCTCTGTGTTCTCTAAGAAAAGTATATAAAAGGAGATTAAAAGGACTGTAGGACTCTATCTGCAGATTTCCTAGGGTATGAAATCTGTGGTATAGGTATACATTTTAAATAAAGTTAACACTGTGCATACATTGCCTGCAGACAGATTTCACAAGTTGGTAACACTCGAAGGTGCTCAGACTGTCGGCACTAGCAGAGAAATTAAATACTTTTCCCTTTCTGAACTACTTTGAGCACAAAACCGAGAGTAGGGCTAGAGGTGAGAGTAAGAGGAGGGTTTTTCACTCATTGCCTCAATTCCAAAACAAGTTGAGGTGTGCTTGTGGCACTGATGATTAAAAGTGGAGGTGTCAAAGATCATGATCTCAGGATTAAAAGAGCAGCATAGCTTCTACCTCCACTTCAAGCAGCTCCATGGGAGCTCTTGTACTATTTTCTTGATCCACGGAAGTGTCCATCTTGGCAATGACAATGATCAGTCTAGGAATAAAGATGACAACCCTTAGAAGGGGTCACGTAGTTACTGAGTCCATGGGGTGATGGATCTTCATAAATGTTTCTAGTTTTGGGGTTCCCCCACACCCTGCCACTTGCAACTTGAGGGTTGGTAAATCTTTGACTTTTTACTGACACAAACAGAATAATCCTTGAGAGCACGCTGGCAGCATCCCTGCTGATGTGTATCAGGATTATTCGTTACCCCAAACCAAGCATAAAGGCAAACATATTGTGCCCTTGGCTAGGAGCAGGAGGAATTTTTATGGCTGGGGAGCTACCAGAGGCAGCTCTCCTCTGAAGAGCCTGAGGGCCTTTGCCCCAAGGCATGCCCCCACCTGTGGTCTCCTAAGGCCTGTGTTAGAAATTGGAAGGCAAACCAAAGCTCCCGACTAAAGGCCTTTTATCCTGGCCACCAGTCCTTACACCTACTGCTGCAAGCCAAGAAGAGGTCCCCAGTCTCCTGCATAGAACCACCTGAAACTAAAAACCTGATTAAACTCTCCTAAATGCTTTTTAAAGGCAAAAAAAGTACTCATGGGCCAGGGCAGCTCTGCAAGTTGTGGAAGAGAGGAACGTTTAGCCTTTTGTTGCCACAGAAGAAGGTTTTGTTGTCCGCTTTTGGATCAGGCAGGGAGAAGGAAGGTCTCCCCTAGAAAACTCAGGGGAAAAGGGAATTGCCTTCTGGTTGGCAATACACATGGCCACAGCTCACAGCTAGAGGCAGAAGGGGTACATTGCCTTCATCTTACAGGGTCCCAGTGTTGAAAAGGGAGATTTTCCAACATAAAAGAACAACTGCAGTTTGTTAGGAATTTTTTAAGACATTTTGGCAACTCCCAAAATCTGCTTTACTGACAGACCATTTTGAAAAGGAGGGGTTTATGGGCTGCTAAGCAAAGTTTTGTGAGTGCTACAATGTATGCCTTTTGGGTAGATTTGAAACCTAGAAAGCCTCTTTTGTTTTAATTTGTTTGAGTGTCCACTGCCAGCTGAAACAAGCTTTTAAGTGAGTTCATTTTCTGAGTGAGGGACCTGAACCTCACATTGGAAGCAGTAGTGTAAAGCAACCCTCTCTTCATTTTGTCCTCTTTGCTTTGCTGTCAGGGTCTACCCAATGTATTTTTTTAGTTTATCAGATTTCACAAGTACAAAGATAACTACGAGAAACATCCGCTTTTGGTCAAGCTGTTAATAATAGTCAGGATTTGTAGATTGTGCTCAAGTTGGCTGTTTACCCTTCAGGGCAGCTGAATGAATTGATTGGGTAGTTTTCCCCTCGCTTTTCAGGAATGCTTCCGTCTGACTGAACATCTCTGTGCCTTCTAATCACAAATTAGTTTTGCTTTTTTTTTTTTTCTTCCCTAGAAATCAATCTAAAGGCTCTCTTAGAAGGTTCTGGCTTGGCTTTAAGTATGTAGAGAGAGAAGCACGTTGTGGAAGACTTCCTTCTGCAGAGTTTTAGCTGTTTTTTTCCACCAGATACTTGCTGGAAAATTGAGAAAGGGAGGAAGCAGAACAGATACTCTGTATGCTTTACTGGATATTACTATCCTGCGTTTTGTAAACAGTGGCGTGGAAAGGTCCCGAAGGTCTTTGAATTTTCAGCTCTGTGGCCTGCAGCTGTTCGTGCTTCTGATGCTTAAGACTTAAGATTTTGTGGCCTAAAAAGGTATTGGAGAGCTTCTGATAGAAAGGTCTGATTTAAGCACTCTGGATACACGTCTCTTCCATGGAAGTTAGGGAGTTTGCTCTTGGGAGTAGAGGAGAACGTATACCTGAGACTTGCTCGCTGTACATACTTATGTGAAGTCAGTAAGCTTCCCCATGGCACAAGGTGTGCATGCCTCCCTCAAATAAATGTCTTTTATCTTGAGTCAGCCTTCACACATCTGGCCTTCTCGTTACTTCAGGCTGAGAGCTGGAGCAGAATTAAAACACCCAGAAGAAAGCGTGGAGCTGTCACCCTGTTGTCTGCAGGGAGAAATGCCTATCGGAACTGCTATCAGCATTGTGAAACTGCCAGCGTTTCCTGGCCTTTTGGACAGCGTTGGTTCTCTCACTTCTTGTCAGAGCACGTGTCACTATGCACTGCTCAGCCCTTGCACACAGGCTGCTGCAAGAGAGAGCTTCTGGCTGATACAAATAAGAAGCTTAAAACTGATTTGCAAGGGACATGAAAGCAGAACAGTTGTCAGAAACCCTGCTCTCCAGGTAAAAGAAAATGCTCTTCTTTGCATTTTCTTAAACCTGTGGAACTTGCAGCTCCTGGCAGGCAAAGGCCAGTTGGGGCAGTGCTGAATGTAGTTCCAGAAAACTGGTTACTGCTTCCTCTATATTTTAAAATTCAATTTATATTTATTCTGCTACATGAATTTATGACTGGCCATGGAACTGGGAGAGAACTAGCACAGGATGAATTACCCACCCAGCAGAAATTTCCACTTGTGAACGCCTTTCCTCTAATCCCTTTTTGTTTTGGAAAGTTAAGAAAGCAAAAGGAAAACGGGGCCAGACAACTTCTCACATACCAGAATATAGTTACAAGTGCCAGGAAGAGTCAGGTTCAGATTGTCAGATGGCCCATGGCTTGCATATTTTCCTCCAGCCAAATTACATTTTACCATCAGGAGTAGTTCAATCCTTAGCCACACTTTTGTATCTGTGCAACGATCCTCTCCCTTCTTCTTAGTCTGGAATAAAAGACTGTGAAGGAGTAAAGTTCATCAGATAAATTAGGACTGTTTTGAGTGGATAAGAGAAGCACATATATTAAGTATTTGAAACCTGTCAATAGAATAGGTTTGAGGCTTTTTTTACAGTACGAAGATCTCTATGAAATGTCTCAGATTACAATGTTCTATAGCCTTGTGCAGATTTATGCACTAAAGTCTGAATGAGGCATTGACCTTAGGATATCCAATTCATTCTTTTATTCATTTTTTAGTGTATGGTTTGATTTGAAGACTGCACTGGTGCTGTGATGAGCTGCAAGATGCTTTTCTGCCTGCTCTAGTAACCCCTAGGTGCTGCCAAGCAAAGCTCCCCATGCAGGTAAAGGTGGTGCCATTCAATTTTAGATTGATGGTCATTTATTTCATGGCAGCTGCAGGTATGGACAAAACAACCCTGACGTGTATGTGGGGAGATGAGTATAACTCAGAGGTATTTTCTACTTAGAAAATTATGTGTTTAAAACCTCGTGCTGTCAACAACGCTGCAGCATTCCTGAATCCATACCTCCCCTTTCCGCATACCCCCTCTGCTCTTGCTTTGGGCTCTGTTTCTGTAAATCAGCGGTGTGCGTGCAATCCAGTGGTGAGTGACACTTGGTAGGACCAGGGATTCGGACTGTATTCCTGTCCAGAGATCATTATCTTCTTTGCAGGTTTATAGTACTTAGTGTCATGAGTATTTGGAATTCCTAGCACCTCAGTGCCTCAAAAGCAAAGTGTTAGTGCCATGGCTGTTCTGATGGTTTCCGATGGCTTGCGTAACTCCAAATCCAAAGAACCATGACCAAAACTCAGCATGACGGGGAGGAAGCCTTTGCAACAAGCAAACATTAGGAAACTCTTGAATTAACTTCTCACATGCTAGTGTATTAAGAAATAACAGGAAACTCACCAGTTTGAAAAACTTTAGCAAAAGTTGACAAAGGGTATTCCTTTGTTAGGTAATATACACACTTTAGATGAAATCCCTTCAAGTACCTGAACAGAGGAATCCACCCAAGTTCAACCTGCCTTCTGGCAGAGGAACGGGTGCAAATTCATGTTGGTTCTTGGCCACATCCCCTGACAGCTAACAGAGACCTCAGGGTTTGTTCCCGTATAGCCTACTTCCCTACCTTCCCTCCAACTAAACATTACAGTGATCATTGTGGTCAACAGAATTAATCTTCTGGTAGTTTAGAGAGCAGGATACCTCCTGCACTGGGTAGCATAGCATCTTGACCCACTGGGGATCACAGCTCTCGCGTGTCTTGTTGCAGTCAAATTTCATAGGTGCTTGTAGTTTAACCTCCAGATATTCCACATCTTACACTTCTGTTACAGGTGAATTTCCTGGTCCCCACAAAGATTGTCTTGGGCTCTTGCTGCTGTAGTTTCTCATTTTCCACCTTGCTGGAATGTAGCTGGAAGACTACATGTTACTTGTCAACATCCATTTTACAACTAAGTCTGGTATTTGGAAGTTTAAGTGTGGTATAAATGCACATGGGAAAGATTTGAATAATCAGATACAGAAGCAGCTGAACTAACTATCATTTGATATACAAATAATATGCTTTTCTTAGGCTATCAGGCAAGCTTTTTTACTTCTTTGATAGAAGTACACTTCAATACACCCTAGCAAGAAAGGGGGTTATGCTTATCAACTGCTTTATTTTAAAGAGATCCCTATTCTTTCTCTGCCTCTTCTGAGCACCCAAGCCTAGCTCCTTTGAGTACTAACGCAGCATCCTGTGGCCTGTTCAAACTGGGCTGTAATATGAAAAGACTAATTTATTGTGCCAACAATTGCAAAACAGTTTCCACTATTGGTGTGTACTTTTTTCCTTTGGGTTCCCCCCCCACCGGCCCTTTCTTTCAAAATCTGGAGCTTCGACTCATCCCAATCTACCCATAGCTGAACAGAGGAGGCCTTGTAACTTTAAAGCTGTCTGAAGTAAGTTTTGTGGTGGCAGATTTCCCTGCTGTTAATTATTGCTGCAAAGAACAGATTGTGAGTGATAAACTGGCCGTTATCTTTCTATCATATAGGGAGAGTAGCTGAAGTGCTGCTGGGCTTTGCTTATTTTGTTGAAGTGTTGGCAGCCTACCACTTAAAGGGTAAGATAACGTCCTAGCTGTGGAAATAATCCCATTTGTTCGTTTCTCCTAGCACCAACTTTTCTTTAAAGGGTGAAAGGTTATTGATGATTCAAAGTGTGTTTTGAAGAAAGGAAGAAATGTTCATCAAGAACACCACTTCCAAACTGCTGCAGTGGTGTGCATGAATTAACCATTCTGGTGTAGTTTTGCTCAATAAACAGGTCGATAGCTGACTTCTCTCCAATTATTGATCCTGAGAAGTTGAACGAGATAAGGCGTTGGCTCAGGGCAACCTGAACAGGGTCTTTATCATTTCTAAGCGAGTGACTGAATGAGCTGAGGTGTCAGATTAGGCTTGTCAATAGAACAGCTTTTTCCTTAGAGACACAGGAGGAGGGATGCTCGCACACCATGACGCTTTTAAGCTTACTCAGTCCTTGGTGTTGAGAGTTTTCTGTCTCCTCGGTCCTATCACTGTCAAACCGGTACTAGGAAAACCTCCTGCTTTAAGTTGCAGCCGTGCACGGCTGCTTTCCTTCTGTGCCCACAGCCCAGGACAGCGTTTTGTCTTGATGCTTGCCACTGATCCAGCACTTGCTGCTTCCTTCCCCAGACTCCTGGTGACTTCAGTTCTTAATCCTTTAAGCCACTCTGTCCTGTATGTCTTTAAAAGACCAGTACTCTCCAGGGATGGGGCAGCATTGCAAATGGGCCGTTTCTTTGAACTAGTGTGGGATACTTGTGTAAATAAATGTACTATTTAAACCATCCCTCTGGGGGCTTCTGATTAGGTCTGTTTACAGGCTGCCTGGTGAAACTCTTCTTGCCCTATAAAGAACTCTTGTATTCATTTCTGTTAATCAGAGCTTTAGTTTTGATGAGCTTTCTACCCTGTGTTTTCATGTAAACTAGTCCCTAAGAGCTCCTTCCAAAGCTCTAAGTATAAAAGGCATCTGCAGACAAAGGCAGGTATTACTCTATAACTTGGTGCAGATATGCAAAGAGTTATATACACAATGAGAGGTAACAGACTATTTAAAACAGAGCAAAAACTGTTCTTTTTGAATAAGGACTGAAATGTTAACTAACTACAGAAATTTAAAAAAGCTGCGTAATGCTACAGTAAATAGTTCCATGCAGTAAATAGTTCAGCTGTTCTTTTAAGTGGGGGTGTGACACTGAGGAAAAGGAAGGGTGGAAATCTGGATACTCTTGTGTTACCTGTGATTTAAGAAAAGGCTCTATACTTCATTTAGAGGAGATGAGGGAACAGGGGAAATAACTAGTGGGTGTATGTCAGTAGGACAATTAGCATTTCCATCAAGTGAGTGCCAGTTGGCTCTAGAATTAATCGAATACAGTTCGTTCCCTCCCTTCCCACACCTCCCGTCGCCTTTTGCTGCTTTTTTTGTTTTTCTCCAGGGTTTGCCTCTATGACTTTTCTGTGCTTCTCTGGGTTTTTATGGTCTTTGTTGAAGTGATAACACAAAGCCCTCTGGGATCCCACCACCACTGAATTTACTGTCAGCTGCCCGTCCTTGGTTGCCTCTTGCGTTTGACTATTTCCACCCCAAACTTGAATTTTCCTGCACTCAGGCTTGTGCCATATGTCCAGACAGGCCAAGGAGGCAAGAAGCTTGGCTGGATATAGTTGCTGAATATCACTGCAGCAGGTTGTATGTCTTGTTTTGCTTGCTTTACAGGGGCTCAACAGCTCTTAAGCAGCACTGCCTGAGCTGAGGCAGTCCCCTAACCAGTGTGCCAGGCATAGGCAATTCCCTACTGGAAGGGAAGAAAGCTGTGTAGTTAAGGAAACAGTAGCTATGCTTTCAGTCCCTGTGCCTTTGTACGACAGCCTCCAGCAGATCCCTATGAACTTCTGCATCCCTCACACGGTGAAGAGCTTGCTAATGGGCAAAGGGAGGACTGTCTGTGAAACTGAACGTGCGAAACCTAAAGAGCCTCCTTTTGCTGAGTCTAATCTAAGTACCATGTGGAATACAAACTAGAGCAAGGTTTGGACAAATTCCATCATATTGTTGCTGTTCTTGTTGACGTGTCCTTTTCACCACTCTTCTGGGTTCACTAGCTGGAGTGGGTGAGTGCAAGTCCAAAATCCTGCATGCAGCTTCTCACAGAGTTGTCACCACTCTGGTGAGGACTGCACCACTTTCCAAACAGCCAAATTTATCAAGCGGTAGCGCTCTTTTCCTGACCCTGAAATTACTCCATGAACGTATGTCTTGCCTGTACAGCCTTGTTCCAAACCCAGTGGATGGCTGTGAGTTTAGCTTGACTACGGCAAAGACACAATTTCCAGACAGAGGCAGCAGCATCTTAAGAGCCTGTTTCCTTCTGCTTCTCAGCATAAACATGCTTCCTGACCAGTTACAGCTTGGAGGAGCAGCTTTTCATGCTCTTGGCATCAGTATAGACATCCCACCACTTTGGTCTTTCCATTTCTGCTTATTTTGCATATGTCAGCTATAATATAAAGCTATAGCCTTTGAAGGAGATCTGTCTGCCTTGTGATAGGCACAAGGAAACACCAAAACTTTTGTTGGAGTATTTTCTTCTTCTATTATGTATCTTGATCATGTAGCAGAGGTGGCAGTTTTATTAAAACACTCCGCTTGCAATGTGTGCAAAGACTCCATTGAAAGTTTCAAGGTAAAGAATTTAAGTACTGAACCTAAGAATACCAAAGATGTCTTACTAAAGCAAGTTTTGTTTTAGATGCATGACTGATACAGTTCAAGCAAACCCCCCTTATTACCTTGCTGCATTTGAAAATGCATTAGGACATGAGTACAAGCTGATGCAGTTTGCTAACAGCACTACAGAGGTACGGTCCTGTCTCTTTCCCACTTGGAGCCCAGATGATTTAAAAAAGCAAACTGGGCTGAGGCCCTGTCTCCAGGTTACTATAGAGGCAGAGGTACTGTTGCTGCAGACTTGAGAGGTGATAGAAACAAATTAACTTTAATGCTTTAGATTTCCACAGTTCTCCTATGTGTTTTTGGACTCTTTCTGCTAAAGAAGAGCTTGCTAGTGAATAGAGGTCAATAGTCCTACAGAGTTCATGTAGAGGAGCCCTCTGCGCAGCAGAGTCAGTGAGCCTTCTTGTGAGAAACAATTTTCTTGGATGGATGATAGGAAAAGAAATACATCTTTTTATAGAATTATAAAAGATTTTTCAGTTGTACTTGTGGACTTCATAATTTGTTGCTGGCTCCATGGTGCTAAGCTTGAAATTTTAGTTGTTATTCCTTAGAATTAATATTCACTTCAAATTTAGTCTTTTGCCTTGCATTTTATTTCCACTGACTGTTTATTTTCCATCCTCCTGTTGGTAGCATACTTAACTTGTGTCCAAGCTGTCTCTATTTATGTACATTGATTATACTTTCCTCAAAGGTTATTTGAAATCTCAATATTGGGAAATGACAGTAACAAAATTCTTATTTTCCTCGTTTTAATAAAAAACACGTTGAGGCATTTTTGTGTCACTGGTGCTCTCTATTCCCAGTCAGGTTATTTGGAATAAGAAACCAAAAAGAGATAGTACCATTGTTGGCAGACTCACAGTGCTGATTCAACTCCTGGTAGAGACAGCATATGCAGAGGTGCTTGGACATGTTCCTGCAGGAAAGCGCCGTGAAGACAATTCAGATCTAAACAAAAGACTCAAAAATCCCCATGCATAATTTCTTGCTAGTGTTTATACACTGATATTCCAAGTAGTTTATCTTAAGCTAACATATATATACACATATCCAAGTATTAGCAATTTTAAGTCCCCTTAACATACCATTAAAAGATCACTTTTTCCTTATCTTCACACACACCACCCACAGTACTCCAAGTCAGTTTATTATGTTTGTGGTTATTTCCTGTACTTCTTTGAGAGGCCAAGACGGGGAGATTTTTGTCATACACTCATAAAACCAGAGTATGCTTATTACAGGCAAGTGAGTTTCCTGTCCTCCTTTTGCAACCTTTTAGTGCTGTTTATGAAATAAATAAATAAAAATGGCTCTGTTTTCCAGCTTGTGGCCCAGCTTTCCAACGTTAAATAACATGTGCCTGTGTGTATACATGCGTACACACACACTCTGGCCTCATCAGCCAGCAGGATTTTTAACTCCTGGGAGGGATCACCATATGGAAGTGGATGGACATTAAGCTGTTACTGTGCAGAGGAAGGAGGAATGATTCAGGGCCGTCTGCTGGATAGTTTTCAAAATGCTTTGGCAGTTTGACTCATGTATGTACAGAGACTGAGGAAAAGAAAAAAAGCACAAAGAATGTCACTCTGCTGGAGGCGAGGATTTTGAGTTGTGCCAACACATCCATGAACGTAGGGCTGCAGCAAGATGAAGTTGCAGCTCTTTTGTATTTTTTCCTCATTAGAAGCAGACCTTATGCATTGAGGTATGAAAGAACCTCAACGGAACAAGCCATTATAGTAATTTAAGAAATGCATCTTCTAACCTCCCTGGGAAAGGGGACCGGTCATTAGTTTGCAGCAGCGCATAGCTCCAAGGGACTTTGATCTATCTGGCTCCCCAGTCCTCCTGCAACATAGATGCCAAATAATCTGGACAGTTTTAAGCAGGCTTCCTCTTTCCTCGGAAGATACATTAATCCTACTGCTTGATGAGGGATGTTTGCTTTCAGAAGAAGAGATCTGACTTTATTAAAAATTATAGTGGTGCAGTTCGTCCCTCATAGCAACCCTGAGATAGTTACTTTGGTATGTTTGGATGTGCAATGTAACAGAAGAGATTTTCTCTGTTCACAGCTGCTGTTGATTTCCCCCACCCATACAATAAAAAAATACCCTACGAGTTAAGGAATTTCTTAATCCCTAGCATAGTGTCCTTTTTTTCTTCTTCTGCTGGTGCAGTTCATAGGGCTGCCTTCAGCTCCTCCCTAAGAAAGGTCAGTTTGTATTTCATACTCCTAACTATATCTACCCTATTTCATGTTCTCCACACCTGTATAACCTGAGAAAGTCTTAGATAGGTAAGCACAGAAGAGTAGTGCTCATTTTTGTTATTACCTGGTTTTCTGAAACTCTGAGTGTGCAGAAGCTCCTGTTTGTTGCCAAAAAAATGCCTTCAGAGTAAAAGCCTGTGACACAGCCTGATCGCTCAAAACTTTCTTCTTCACCACTCCTCACACCTCCAGTACTGTTACATTATTCCTTTTTTTGGCTGTAATTGATAGCCAGCATGCCCCATATGCAAAAAGCCTGCACATACAACAGCATATAAAACCAAAAGTACAAAAAAAAAAAGGCAACCACAAACCTACTGCTTTCAACACTTCCAAACCAAGGACCCTCCCCCTAACCCTTTTTATATACAGCCAAGTGAGAGCTGCTTAAGTTCACCTGGGACCACACTAGGGTTTCAGCTGAGTAACCTTGCTCTGCCAGTCATCTCTAGGTTTTTGAGGATGGATTTGTAGCCAAAGAGTTAGCACATAAGCACGGCATTGTTAGGACCCCGCGGATTTTGAAGTTTGTTCTGAACTTAAATATTGTTCTTACTAATGCACTGATGTTCTCATATTCAGGTTTTATTCAATTCACGCAATATCAGGCTTGTGCAATTTAAGTTTACATGGTTAGTCTTGTAATGGGGAGCAAGTTTTAGCTGCTTCAAAAGTTTTCCCAGGGAACTCTTTGGAAGAAAAGCCAAGAAGAATATTTTTGGTCCCATTTGAAAAGCATAGAAACTGAGTGTGTATATTCTGCTTGTGTCACACTTGTGTTAGCTGAATTCTAGCAAACCCACAGGGTGCAACTCTGCAACAGCTCAAGCTGACCTAAATCAGTGCTACTTCAGTTCTGACATCCCTGGCTGGGTCTTCCTGCTTCTTTCCTTGCAACAGCACTAATACACATCTGATGTTGGGGTTAACTGATTCAGGGAACTCAGTGTAGCTCCCTGAAGACTGAGGAAAAATAGGCTGGGATTTTTGGATACTGGTTTAGTTCCAGGACAGGCAGAGGAGGAGATGGGACTGATAGGAGTTGGGAACTCTGGCAGAATTAATTTTTTCTTCAAAAAAATACATGTGGTGACTTTCAAGTCTTGCTCAATGTTGTTGTTACGCAGAATTAAAAAAAAAAAAAAAGTGCATTTGGTTTAGGTTTGTTTTCCCTTTTCTGTAACTGTGGAAATTACACTGATGCTAGTTTGACTCACGACTCTTTCAAAATAACATTAAAGTGAGTAATATCTGAAAAATGTGCATGTTGTTTGACTGGTGGTTCGGGGCTCATTTCATTGGAGGGCCTCTGACTGCCGCAAATTGCTTTAAATTGGCAGAGCACTTCTCATAACGAGCAATACTTGAACATAATTTAATTGGGTTCCCTGCCAAGGAGGAAACTGTAATCCCTAAGATTTTTGATGGTGTCACCTGGTCAGTGGTCATCTCTTG
Source organism: Jacana jacana (assembly GCA_013400555.1). Taxonomy (NCBI): domain Eukaryota; kingdom Metazoa; phylum Chordata; class Aves; order Charadriiformes; family Jacanidae; genus Jacana; species Jacana jacana. Next base: position 218,141 of record VZTM01008324.1, read on the forward strand.
GCCTGGGAGCAGGTATGGATGAGTGTGGGGTGACTCAGATGGTCTAACCATCACGGCGCTAAAGACTTTATCACCAGGATCTGGGATATTTGTCTGACTTTTCCCCTGTTGTGAGGGTCTGGCAGTGGGAACTGCAAGCCCTGGTTTCCAGCGAGGCTGCTCGGCAGCTGGAGGAGACCTCTGCTGCTTTGAGACTTCAAATAAACGTGTGTGTGACAGCAAGGACCCCTGGCTGGACTGAGCCTTCCTGAGCTGTTAGACATCTGTCTGGCTTGTGATGAAACAGCAAGAAGCAATACACATAATTTCCCCCTTGCTTTTTTAGCTGGAAATGCACCTTGAGAAGCCCATAGGAAGCAACCGCGGCCAAAGCTTTTGCCAGCAGTATGCAGGGCAGGGAGGAGTCTCACTATGCAGAAACTGAAATTTAAATCTACATGGGTCTGATATTACTATAATATTATGTGAAGACCTGGTAAACCCAGCATATTTTACAGAGCAGTCACCCAAATGCTGATGCTGGGTACTGGACAGCAAAGATTGCAATGTCTAAGGTCCAGATGTGGTAGAAGTATGGATCGTTTTAAGGTACAACAGATTAAAAAGCAAAATGAAGATCCATCCTGGGTCAGTTCAAATGTTGGATGATTAAGACTTAAAGATCTATAAAGCTCCTGTTTGGTATTTTGGTATTCTGTTTGATTTTCACCACCCAGCTTTTAGGTTTCCCCTTTCTAATCTGCAGTATGCCTTGGAGATGAAATACATATTGCCAGGTGATGAAAGGATCACTGCAGGTAACTCTGTGACAGTGACATGACAGCTTTACTTGCTGCTTTTTGGCATGTCTGCAAAAACATGCTCCGTTTTCGCCATGTCTGCAAAGCTGGGACTGTGGTCTGATTTGGGTGTATACCTTGTGAAATCTGTATTGAGGAGTATGCTATGTAATACACTCTTTGCTACTTGAGGCAATTAGGCTTTAATACAAAGTGCAGTAGCGTTGCGATGGGCTTTCCCACAGGTGTCACAGCTGGGACCATGCTCTCCAAAGCCGCCAGGGACTGCAACCTCTCCCAGTGCTCAGATCTTGGCCCCCCCGTCTCATCTGGATGTCTCTGGTCAGCTTCAGGGGTCTAGCAAAAGCCAGGCAGGGACATGTTGAGACTTGCTGGAATGTGGATTAGTTTCATACACGTCTAAGGGGAAGGATGCCCAGGAGAAAAGGTGAAATAGGGCTTTTGTGGCTCTCAGCAGGGGCTGCGAGGAATCTCTTCTTTCCCTGCCTCTGCACGTCCACATATTGAACAGTCAAGATAAATCCAACAGACTGCGAGCACTGGAGATTCAGAACTCCCAAACAATAGCCTGTAACTCGGACTGTATTGGGGAATATTCGTCCTGATTTTGGGGTTCTGAAACGAGGATCGAAGGATTTCAGGTCTAATCCTGTGACCTTAAGTAATCTATTTCATTCATCGCTGTGAACTGAACTGCTGAGGCTGAGCAGCGTGAGCGCAGAATCCTCTTACCCTGTAGCTTTCCTTGCCGTATGACTTCACCTGTAAATAGCAGTCAGCTATAATTAGATGTGGGGCTTGCATCTGCCCTGCACTTGCAACAGGGAGCCTTAATTCAATGTGAATGGAATTTCCTTGGACATTTGTCAGGGAAGGAAGCACCAGACCTGTAACTAAGACCCTTTGCTGGGGACAGCCCTGACAACTACTCCTCCTGTGCAATGCCACAGTGCTGTTTTGGCTATCTGCATCAGTTGGAAAAAAATGCAATGTGTTAAGCTTGTAAAGGGGATGTGTGATCTTTGTTTAGTTGGACTGGCTGAGAAAAAGGTCTGAACTAGTTGCCTCAAATTCTTCACAGTTTTCTCTCTTGACAGTTCAGCAAACCAAATGATTTATAGGTGTTTTAAGAGCTTCTCAGCTATTGCAGCCAGTTGCAGTAGAGCTGTATGTATGAGGGAAAAAATGCATCCTGTAGACCAGCTGCTTTGGATTCATGTAAAATAAAAGTTTGTGTATTTTGTGTGTCTGAGGAGGAAAAGGCCAGTGAACAGGAAATTCAGCTAACCCTATGTTTTTAAACCAAACAGCCCCCTTACCCCCCCCATCTTTCTCAGCACAATGGTATCTGGGAGGTGTGTGGGGAAACTTCTGCCTGTGCTGTCTGGAAAGTATGTGTTTTTTGGATTGACACTGGAGCTCCCTAGTGACAAAAATCAGGAAAATTAGCTCAGTTGAATTTGTATGTGTGCGAGCTTGCCCTTAAGATATGAGTGCATCTCATATTAAAGCTCTGGACTGGGCTGAAGCCCTATATGCATAAGAACAGCTAAGGAGAATTTCACCTGAGCTCATTTTATGTCTCTTAGACCATTAGGAATAAAAAGGTCTTGACTGGTACTGAGCATGAAAAAGCACAAAAGAGAAAACCTACATAGTTAATGGAAAAATTGAGCTAATTCTCCTTCAGACTGTGATTTCAAGTCTTGTACAGGTGGAGTGCAAAAGTAGGACTCTGTGTGTTGAAAATAATATCTGTAAAAGCAATGAGAAGAGCCTTCCCTTCAGTTGTTGCTTGCCCTGGGAAAACTACAGGATGGAGTGTGCTTTCGCAGTGAATAGCAAAATGCTGTCATCTTGTCTGCAGGTTCTGCACACAGCAAATAACTCAGCAATGACATAGGTTATGCTTCAGTCTGGGGATAAACTAGGAAATCCAGAAAGTCTGCATCAGGGCAGTACAAGGTAACGCTGTGGATAACTGCAGAAACCCAAACTTTGTGGGAAGAAATGCCCTTTCCCATTATGGGCCTCTATTCTGCAAAGGTCTGAGCACCTACTTAACTCCATGTGCTGGGAGCAGTTGGGCTGACATCAACATATTTATTGTACATAAACTCCAGGGCATATGGTTTTGCAGAGTGTTACTGGGGAATGTAATCTCCTGTGGGCTAGAAATGAGGAAATGCTGGTGAGGGGCAGACGGTAATGGTTGTGATGGTCTTTCAGACTAACAGGGATGCCAAAGGAAAAATATGATCCTCCAGATCCTCGCAGAATTTACACCATCATGTCAGCAGAAGAGGTGGCCAATGGAAAGAAGTCACACTGGGCTGAATTAGAGATCTCGGGTGAGTTAACTTGGTGTTGAATTTTGGTTCGGCGGTGAAGTTGGTGCCCCAGAACCACACCAAACGCTTTCAGATAGGGCATCCCATTGGGAAGCCAGTTTTTCTGAGTTGGGGGAAGAGTAACTGATTTACCAGATTGCCTTCAAGCTTGGCTGACTCATATTCAGCCCAGTTGATTCAAAACACCACTTCAGGATGTGAGTTGCTTTTCTAGAACTGCGCCTGGGTCTCTAACTGTGAGGGTTAAATAATTATCTTAAAACCTGGAGGTATTTTCTGCAAGAGTCACGGAGTGTTGCAGTGAAATGGTAGGGTTTCCACCCTGCAAATCCCATATTCAGACATCCCCATAGTTTGTATCCGATGGTTTGAGAGTGTGAACCTGACTGAAGAGGTGGTTCTTTGCTTTTCTTTTTTAGGTAGAGTGCGGAGCTTAAGTACATCACTTTGGTCACTGACGCACTTGACTGCTCTGCACCTCAATGACAACAATCTTACTCGCATTCCACCTGATATTGCCAAGCTTCATAACCTGGTTTACCTGGATCTGTCATCCAACAAACTCAGAAGTTTACCAGCAGAACTAGGAAATATGGTATCTCTCAGGTGAGAAAAACTAATCTGGTTAACTGTTCAAGTATCTCTAGTTTGGGATCGGGGCCGAGAATCTTATTTTTCTTTCTATTCTTGTATTTAAAATAATTCTGAAAAAAATCACGATTGGTGCAAAGCTTCAGTTCTAATAATTACTTTGGAGTTCATTACCCTTCTTTTCTGACCTCTACAGGTACATGCCTGAAAGCTATTTAGTCTTCTGCTCTGAAACATTCTTTGAGACGTGGTGATAGCCTGCTGTTTAAATTCTCCCTGATTTAGTTTTGTGTTTGGGGTTTTTGTGATGGTGGTTTTTTTTCCTAATGAAAGTATTTTGGTAGTGCTTTGAAATGGGAAGATCGGCGTATCTTTCCATAATACAAAAAAAAATTCAGGGTGAAAAGTGTCATCTTTGAAGATGGGTGGCATATAACTCCTCAAGAGTGTTCTTCTGAAGTGATACTCATCAAAAGTGTTTTTGCATTTGCTGCAGGGAATTGCTTTTAAATAACAATCTGTTACGGGTTTTGCCTTATGAACTTGGACGGCTCTTCCAGCTACAAACTCTAGGTTTGAAAGGTGAGTGAATTCTTTACAGTTTAATATTCCTAAGAGTACTCTTGAATTACTAAGGGGGCTGGGCTCAAAAGTGTTGTGGATTACCTCAACGTTTTCTTACAGTTTGTTTGAGAAATTAAGCTTCTAGCAAACTTCACCAGCCAGTTTGGAAAAACATGCTTTTCTTTTTTCATGCTATTAAGCTTCTCCACAAGCCTATTTGAAATCTGTACATAGGTAAATAAACTCTTGAACCTACTGTATTGCTGATTGAGGTGAGTGGAAGGAAAAGAGTCTCTGTGTGCTGCTAGCTATTTCTGCAGCATCTCTTACTGTGGTATTCTACAGTTCCAAGTCAAGCAGCCTAAATATCTTCTGGGTCAATTTATCTGTTCTCATTATGTGAGATTTTCTTTGGTTGAAATGCCTGGAGAAAGTCCGGCAGCTAATCACCCCGTTGTTGTTTTATGCTGTTGGCAGGCAATCCTTTATCACAAGATATTCTCAGCCTCTACCAGGATCCAGACGGAACTCGAAAGCTACTGAACTACATGCTTGACAATCTAGCAGGTGACAGCCCTACAAATCTGATTGACAGAAGTAGTTTAAAAGCATGTGTTTCTGACAGTCTTTGCTGCTAAAACAAGATTCTGAACACTGAAGGCTGGTATTTTCTAACTGCTTTTGCATTTTGGTCAAGTCGTTCCAGTCATACTCACAAACACATGCTCACCCACAGTGAAAGGAAGGGGTTGACATATATTGTCTAAGCTTTTCCCATGTTACCGTGTTACAGCCAGTTGTTCCCACTGTTCTGTTTAAAACCCTTCAGTTACCAACAAAGTGCAAAGTCTTCCTTGCCGAAACCATTTTGATACTTTCCACTAGGAATTGTAATCCAAATGCTAGCAGAATGTCAAATTGAGATCTAAAAATACCAAAGTGATTAAGAATACCCGTTATCTGACTTAAATCCTGCTTCATGGTTCTGTAACTGAGCTTTCTGGTCTGCCACTTGGTGTCTACTGAGTTAAAACACTGCGGGAGTGATGGATATAGGGTGAAGTTCTTGGAGAAGGGTAGTGTAGGATGTCTGAACCACTACAGGATTTACTCTTTCAGCAGTATATTCAAGGTGCAGGAATATTTCAGCACTCCTAGATTTGAAAGCAAGAGACAAAAAATAGTCATGAATCTTACAACTGACAAATATGTTCTTACTATAGCTAGCCTTTAAATGATTTTTGCCTCCCCTGGAGTGTAAAAAGAATTGGGATTTGGGGTTACAAAGCACAGTGTGGAACATTACTGTTCAGTCATCATTCTGACTTAGAAATTGTAACTTACAAATATAAATCCTGAGTAAATAACAGGTTTACTTTTTTTTTTCTCTTAGTTCATCCAGAGCAGCTGCCTCCAAGGCCATGGATTACTTTAAAAGAACGAGACCAAATTCTGCCCTCAGGTAAATCTGTGGCCCTTTTCCCTGTGTTCACACAATGATGTGCTGAAAAACTTCTCTTTGGCTTTATTTTCAGAAAAGACTCATGCTCTACATGCATCAGAATGAAAATAGCAATTTGTAGTTATTCATGCTAAAACAATTAGCATATAGCTGTGCTGTAAATAGAATTTTTGTAATTTGAATGGGGTGCTAGTCATTTCTTTTCCATGTGAGGTTTTTTCATAACTGCTCTAGCCACTGATGCCCAAGACAAAGAGACTTTTTTTAAAAAAAAATATCATTTTTTCAGAACTAATAAGCACTGTAAAATAACTGTATGCAAATGCCGTGTCCATGCCCAGGCTGACTGAAGTGAGTCCTTGTCTGCAAGTAAACCCGAGGAGCGCCTCGTACTGCAGTTAGTTTAGTGCCCTCTATTGTTGCTTCTGGTGAAGTGCAAGAGGCCCATTCCTTCCAGCTGTCCAAATCCAGTGGCTCTTCTTCCCCTCAGCATCCTGAATATAGCCTTCCAAAAGCATCCAAGAGATTGTATAGAGAGGGAAAATGCTCATAGTGCTGTTGCAGGTGATCAGATCAATAACCAGAAAGAATAATGCAGCCGTCCTCTATGCTTTTTCTATTTAGAAGTGCGAAGATGGCAGGTCTACAGAACTTACCTCAGTTGTGTGTTAGGCTCACTAATGTTGCAGCTAAGATCATCTGTCACTTTTTTTTTCTGTTAAAGAGCAACAAACCAAAACAAACAAACAAAAAAAATAGGAAGAAACAGGAGATGCCAAAAGTCCTGTAAGCCACCAAAACGTTAAACTTTGCATTTCTGTTTCCAAATCCCTTACAAGTCAGTTTCTCAGTAGAGTTTTATGCAGTTTGGCTTTATTTTTTTAATCAAACTTCCTGAGCAGAAACAGAATCCAGAAGTCATTAGAAAGCATAGTGTTAAGCAACTAAGCTGTGGAATGTTTCATGGTAGAAACTACAAGTCAATTGATTGCTATTATCAATTGAAACAACTGAACACTGGAAATCTTCTTTGCCTGTGAGTATAAAACAATACAGCTGTGGGGTAGCCTCACAGTAAAACTTCACCTATTTCTCTGCAAATATGAGCAGTCTTTTCCCAGTGGCATGGTGCTGGGATATTTAGGATCATTTTTAATTGGTGTAAAATCTAAGGGAGTGGAGAAGTTTGTGAGAGAAGTGTGTTTCCAGTTGAATGATATGATGAGCTGCATGCTGACTTCTCTCTTTTTTAAAAAAATGTGACCAAATAATGTATTAGGTGCTTGTTAATTTATGATTTCATTTCTGTTTCCCTTCCCTGCCTTCACCCAGATCTCTCTCTCCCCCTTAGACTCCACAGACACAGATACTTGATATGATTTAGAAATGCTGTACAGGTGCTTGGAGATTTGTACAAAAGTTTTGGAATCAGACAGTCCAAAAATGAAGTGTTCTAAAGCAGCATTTCTCTCTGATGCTGTGGTATCATTACACTGTAACAGCTTCTTTAGCAGCTTGGTTTTGCCTTTTCTTTAGAATTGTATGGGTTGCTTAAGCCTGAAGTTGCTGTATCAAGGCAACTCATGCAATAAATACTGGTCTTTGCCTCCATCACTGAGTCAGCTGCTACTTTTCTTCTCCTTACCCCCAAACCCAGAGAGAGACTTCCTAATTATTACTGACCCCTGGGTCTCCCCCATCCTCAAAAGAAAGAAAGAATTGGCTGCAGAATGGGCTTGCATTGCTTCGTTACGCAGATGCTGCCATCTCGTTTTGGTAGCAATGGTGGTTTGCTTTCAGGAAGAGTTTAGCCATACATGGCAACTGCTGCCTCAGCAGGCCTTTATTACTCCCACTCATGAAACACTCCGTGGAATAAGCCCACTGACTTGTGTTCAGTGATCCCTCCAGAATAGACCATGTAAGATCCAGTATCTTGGCTTGAATGAGTTCAGCATTTGCAGTCTTCAAAGGCTGATAACCTTTCCCTTCCTTTCTTTCTTTCTTTCTTTCCTTCCAGCTTCATTCACAGTTATGTGTTACAATGTGTTGTGTGATAAATACGCCACCCGACAGCTCTACGGCTACTGCCCGTCTTGGGCACTCAATTGGGAGTACAGAAAAAAGGGAATCATGGAAGAAATTGTCAACTGTGATGCAGATATCATTAGTCTTCAGGTAATTGGAAAATAAATGTATTGTTCATCAGAAACGGAAGACATTGACTTCTGGCTTTAGAATGAAATGCTTCCTTGAAATCATCCTATTTGCCTGCTTGCTAACAAATTCTGGGGCTTACCAATACAAGCTGTCTCCACAGCTCCTTGCTCCTTGTTTATGCATTGGCTGTGTGTTCCATGGAATGAGGCAAAGTGAGTGAGATAAAATTAGCTAAATTAGTAGATAATTTGTACTGGAACATCTGGGTCTTCTTCCCCTCAAATAAGCATGCTAAATACTCTTCCTCTGGGTATTGGGGTTTACTGCAGAAAGGGAGAATACAGACTGCTATAACCCCATATGCCACCGTTTCTGATCCATTCCAGCTTTGTACAGAAGTTAAAGTCTCAAAAGTACTCTCATTGGCAAACAAGGGGACTTCCACAGTCAAAGTTAAATGTCGATGATCATTGTTACATGTACCCTGTTAGAGATTTATTGCAGAAGTTCAGAACAGTTGAATGTTTCTATCTTTAAACTGACCTTTCGGCTTTTAAACAAGTTATGGGAGGCAAAAAATCTTGCACAAGAAAAGAGTAATTACCTTGGTTTGAAAACCTCAAGAGATCAACTTCTGAAATCGTCTTGGAGACCAAAAGTTACTACAAAGAAAGCGTGTTGTTATGGAATGGTGAGAAACCCTTGTGCAAAAGAGCTCCCCAGATTAAATATTAATTGCTGCTGGACATCTATCGATCCTAGTACGGTGTTGCTACTCAAAATACACCTGTCACTTTCCCTTTTGGGAGGATTCCAGGATATCCAGGAATGCAAATCTGTTTCCAGCAGGCCATTAATCTAGGAAGTGACATGATCTGTGCAAACAGAAACTTTTCGCTGTGGTGAGAGCTGCTGCCTGCAAGCCAAGGCAGGCCCCAGGTTGCCGATACAGCCATAGGAAGGGTTTACCTGACTCTTAGCCTGAAGGTGTTTGTTTGTGTTCAATTCCAGGAAGTGGAAACAGAGCAATACTTCACCCTTTTTCTGCCAGCCTTGAAAGAACGAGGATACGACGGATTCTTTTCTCCAAAGTCACGTGCCAAAATCATGTCTGAGCAGGAGAAAAAGCATGTGGATGGCTGTGCAATATTCTTCAAAACTGAAAAGTAAGGAGCAGAAACAGCTTTTTAAAAATACATTCAACCCAGCTTGATTTAGGTCTGAAAGCTTTCCTCTCCCAGGGTGCATGGTAACCAAAGTACTGTGCTATGAAACAGAAGATACGGTTCACTGCAAAGAATGATCCTCCTTTCCTTTTTGCTGCTCTATTTGAGACAGAGTCCCTCCCTTGCTTTCAGACTATGAACAAAGATACCTCTCCAGAAACATTGGAGCTGCAGGAGAGCTAGTATGAGTAAAAACTTACGTGATTTGTGTGTGCATTTTTTGGCAGATCTAATAAATATTTCAGCTTCTCTACAAGCTTTTGCCTTCCTTGACAGAAGTTTCAGGCCCTCTAAGATTAAAGATCTATAAACTGTGCTGGCATAAGGTATTAAAAGATATATTGCTGCCAAAAGATCACAGAATATTCTCTGCTTTTATGAATGGAAACATCACATTATTGAATACCTGACCCAAAATGTTCTGCTACACTAACAGCATCGGACTATTGGGAAGGGAAGAAAGATGCTGGCACTCACACTTCTCATCTGTGTAAACTGCTCATGGGTTGTACCACCCTGAGTATCCTTCTGAATAGTCCCTTAGAACAGTTTTTAGTAATTAGAATGGAAGCTTCACAAAGCTTTAGCTCCTTTTCAGAGTTTTCATTGCTTCCAGAAATAAAATTACACCTTTCAGATCATGTACAAAAACCAATTTGACTGGTTTTGAATAGAGGAAGTCGGTGAAAACAAACAATGGGTGTTTTTCAAACCTTCCAACTTTGATATGAAGAAGTATATGTACAGAGCTGGTTATTATGCAGTGGTGCTCTCAGTTAAAAAAAAGAAAATCCATAACTTTTGGCTACTAACACTTATCTTTTAATTTCTAAGAGGACAAAACCAAAACCCCCCTTTCAATAGGCAGCCTTCAGATTGTCCCAAAGCAAGGTGTTTTCAGGCATACTAAAGTTGGAAAGGAATGAAAAAACAGTTTCACAAAACTAGTGGTGGTAGGTAGTGGTTTGAAAGAAGTTGATTTGTAATACTGCATTTGTACAAAGTAGAAGGCAAGCCTTTAATTACCATCTCATCTTAATATTTTTGCCTGGAACACTCCTGAGGAGGTGCAGTAACCTCTGAGCCTTGCCCTGAACAGTGCTCTCAGGGTGCCAGGCTGAAACGAGTAAACACTTCCTTTAGGAAGTGCCCGGTATCGTGTCTCCCCTGAGAGTATCTCACTTGCCAGACCGAGAGATCCACCCTCACTGGGGGAACGTTTCTAAGAACTGTTTTGACTTTTATAAAATAAGAGGACAAGAGGAGTATGCTTCACCTTGTCCTGCTGGCTCTCTCCTTGGACGTGGTAGGCTGGAGTGCAGGTGGAAACCATGTCTTTTCACGGAGCTGTATGTCAGGTGTTCACATGCCATTCTCCCTGTTCGACCAGATTCACGCTGGTGCAGAAGCATACGGTGGAGTTCAACCAGGTGGCAATGGCTAACTCTGAAGGTTCAGAAGCTATGTTAAACAGAGTGATGACGAAGGACAACATCGGAGTCGCTGTGGTGTTAGAGGTGCACAAAGAATTATTTGGAGCAAGTGAGTATGACTGTGATGCTCTCATGATGCAGTTCCATGTAAAGGCGTGAGTTACTCTCTAGGTAATACAGCTCTCTAGAATATTATTGCCATTGTTGGTAGCAAATAAATAGTTGCAGATGAGCAAACACTGTTCACTCTGCTAATTTGAGAAATGATAGCCCATCAGTAGCCAAGACGGGACACAGATGATGCGATTTCCTGGTCTGCTTGCATTGGCAGCCAGATGCCCAGCATTTAGCTTTCTCCTCTCAAGATTTTGTCCCTGCTTATTCTGCTAAATTCCCCCTGAAGAATTAAGCTTTTCCAAGGTCAGTGTGTTTACATGCATATGCTCTTACCTGTAGTTGTTGGTAGCATTCAACTTCTAGTTTCAACTCTGCTTTTTTCCCCTTGATTGAATTCCTCCTTCCTCCCCCAGTGATTGTATGACAGTGCTAAGGTACTCACGTGGAAGAATGAGATTATCAGGTATCTTTTCATGCCACTGGATTGACGGGCTGTCACATTTTCATAAAGTTTGATCAGATGCAGTAGACAATTCCAACATTAAATTGCCACCCTGCTCTGTCTGTGTGTCTGGTTTTCTGATGGCTCGTTTCCAGCGTACCCTGCAAAGGAGCAGAGTGTCTTAAGTTGCAGGACTGGAAGGAGCTGCCTGTGCCTTTATGCCCCATCTTTCAGAGTACTGTTTCTCAGATAAATAGTAAAACCAGCTGTAGTGTTTTGCAGCAGCTGGGTTCCTACTGCATTCATTTAAGCAGGTCTGACATTTTTCCCAAGGGAACAATTTGCTGTACCGTGGCAGCTGTACAGTGTCAGGAAACTCCCTTGTGCTTTAAATATTGGATAGTGGTGCACAGTCAAGTGGTGACCACTTGAGCAGTAGAGAAGGAATATAACTGTAACTAGGTCAGACTATGCTGGCTATGTCTTTCTTATACTGGAGAAAGGAATAGTGGTTCCATCCGCTGGTGTGCCTGACTTGGGGTCTTTAGTAGGTAGACCCTGAATGTATTCACCCAGGGTCAGCCTTTCACTGATACAAATCTGTTTGCTTATCTAGGTATGAAATCGCTTCATGTGGACAAACAGCTGCTTATTGTGGCCAATGCCCACATGCACTGGGACCCCGAATACTCGGATGTGAAACTCATCCAGACTATGATGTTTGTCTCAGAACTGAAAAATATCCTCGAGAAAGCCTCAAGCAGGCCCAGTAGCCCAACAGCAGATCCGAACTCTATCCCTCTGGTGCTGTGTGCGGATCTCAACTCATTGCCTGATTCAGGTAAGACTGGTTGTGCCTTCATGTTTAACTTACATTTTAGAACGTTTGAATCCTCATTTCCTCTGAGGGCGATGGGGTGGTTTGCACTTCCCTGGGTAGGTATGGGTGAAAGCCTTCTCAGTAGCAGCCATCTTTTGAAATCTGGCTGAAGAGAAGGCAAGACCTCCAGTTGAATAGACTGCTTTTCCTCTTCAGCTGCACACTCCAGCAAAGTTGGTTGCCCCTGCAAAGATGTAGAATAGCACAAATAGATCTTAACTAAATGCTTAAATGAATAGTTGTGCCTTGAGTAGCAATAATAAGTAGGAAGGAGGTGAGTTCATGATGGAACATGAAAACTTCCTAGGGAGAGGGGTTTGCTTTAGTAATTATGACGTTTGATACTGTAATATCAGGTATACATACAAAAGCTGCCTCTCTAGCACCCCGTCACACACTACAGGTTTACTGTAATCCTCAAAAAACAGTGTTTAAACCACTGGAGAGTCTCAGTTCCCTGGCTGCCTGTCAGAAAGGTGCCTCAGAGATGGACAAGGCAGCTGCTGTGTAGATTTCCCCTTGGATGGAGAACTCTTTTCTGATCTCATGCGCTTATTGGTGGTTTGGTTTTTAACTCCGAAGCAAACATTCCCTGAACGTTGTCTTTTAAAGCAACTCCCTGAATCCTTTCCTTTGCAAACAGGTGTAGTGGAATACTTAAGCAATGGCATAGTAGCTGACAACCACAAAGACTTCAAGGAGTTGCGTTACAACGAGTGTCTCATGAACTTCAGCGGCAATGGGAAAAACGGGGCTTCGGAAGGACGGATAACGCATGGCTTCCAACTCAAGAGCGCCTACGAAAACAACCTGATGCCTTACACCAATTACACTTTTGATTTCAAAGTAAGCAGTGATTTTTCTGCAATGGCAGACCTGGTCTCCCCAGGGTGCCGTTTTAATTTTCCGACCGTTGGCTGGCTTTCTTTTTGTTCATGTAAGTGCTGCATCGCTGGTTCCTACTCTCACTGGACACTTTCCTACTGCACACAAATCCTTGATTTGCTGGTGTTTTTAGGCTTCTGACCTGGTTCTGGCCAGTGACTGAGTGAGAAGGGATGCAGTGCTTTGAATGCGAAACGCCACGCGTGTTTCTTACCCTGACTCCAGCGCTGTGCCTCTTCCCGCGAGTCGCAGCCAGAAGCTGCGTTGAGTTGTTGAGTTGAGGTTGCCAGAAGCAAGGTCTGTTCTCACTGTCGTGTTTCTCTTTCTCTCTAGGGTGTGATTGACTACATTTTCTATTCCAACACTCACATGAACGTGCTTGGTGTCCTGGGGCCTTTGGACCCTCAGTGGCTGATTGACAACAACATCACTGGGTGTCCACACCCTCACATCCCTTCAGACCACTTCTCACTGTTAACACAACTCGAACTCCATCCTCCGCTCCTGCCTCTTGTCAACGGTGTGCACTTGCCGAACAGGAGGTAGTGTGGAGCCCTGCCCCTTTGGGGGCAAGGACCTGTTGTTATGGACCTGTACAGTTGTAAATCAAAGTATATAGGAGTGAAGTATGGCCAACCTTAAGCTGCTTCTTCAAGCTCCTTTCCTTATGTGTTTGATATGAGATTTTGCACATTTTGGTGCATATTGGTATCATTTGGCACTAGGGCTGGAACCAAAGTATTATTCCCTTTCCAGGTTTTTAATTTAATGTTGTTTTTTTTTTAAACTGGCAAGCTTTTTCTTTTCAGTAGGAAGCTGCACTTATAAGTGGACAAATGAGATCAAAAACGTGCGTATTAACATATTTCAAGATAATGCGTTTTTCCAGAACATGGCAAAATGAGCCAACCTTTTAGAAGAAAGACAAACAAAAATAGAAATGCTTGGTTTTTAGGAAAACTATTAGAAATACTGTTTGTTTGAACCCAAACCAGAGACTGAACTCTGCATCTGAAATTAATTTTGCACATTAGCAAAGCACTTAATACCCGACTATAAACGATTAGCAATGATTAGCAGCCCCTCATCTAAATAATATTAGAAAACCAAAGATGGCTTAGTATCTGTGATAAAATTTGAGGTCTAAACTCTCCTGATGTAATTTCCTTTACAGTGAAATTCCCAGCGAAGCTATGTCTCGCAAGACTTTGCGGGTGTGCGTTCAGTGCTGTGTGTCCATCACTTGCTCAGCACGTGCCACGGTGACTTAATTTTTTTCCAGAGCTCTGAAGGGCTTGGTCCTTTCTGGGTGAGATCCTCAGGGATCCAAAAGACCTCTGTGAAGCATAGCTGCCTCTCCGCTGGGGCAAAGCCAGGGCCACGCAGTTTGACAGCACAGTTTGGGAGCAGGACTTAGAAATGGTAAGAAATGACCCCTGAAGCAAGCTCTTGCAAGCCTCTGGGTTGTGAGTGGATGAAGAAGTTGCAAATCCCTCCTGGGTTCCCTTTTCTGAAGGTCGGTTGCAAACTTGGGATGAGCTGCCTAAAGGTGGGATCCGGGAAAAAGCCACTGGGAATGACCTCACTTCTGTCTCCGAGGGGCACGCTGTAGGAGTAGCTGCCGACAGGCTTGTTTCACTGGGGGAGAATGAGGTAGTCATTCCTCAGATTACTGTTCCTGACCCTAGTTGCCAAATAGCCATCACACTTTTTAAATAATCTTTCTTTTCTGTTGTCGGTCAGGGTTGGATTAAAAAGCTGCTGGGTCATTCCCAACTCTTAATGCTCTTTGGATGTGTAGGAAATCCTTTTTTTTTTTTTTTTTTAATTTTCTTTTTTTAATTCCTTTTTATGCTTTAGGTGGCCAGTTCAAAACCTTGTGCCTCACGAGGCGTTAAACATAATGCAATTTTCAGAAAAATTGGTTGGCTGCTTAATGTTTAAAAAACAGAAAAAAATGGCACAGTGATAGGAAAAGGTTGTGTCTGTGTTTTTAAGTTTTTCTTTATTCTGCTTTTTTGCTGCTATAAGATTTTCTTGAATTTATATTTTAAACTTTTCATGCACTTTACTGTTTCTAGTCTCAAAATGTGATATTTTTTAATAAATGAAAAAATTTTCCATGATGTGAATGCAATTTTTAAACAGATTGATAGCCTATATTTATGTCTCATTCGTATATTTAAAAGAAGTCAAATTTAAATTGTGAAATTAGTTTTAAATACTGAGGAGCCATCTTCTGTTGTGCAAAACTGCTAAGTCAGGCTGTTTCTCTACTCTTTAATTCAGCATTTCCTTTATCGTTTTATACATAGGAAATTATCCATAGGAAATTATCCATAGGAAATTATCTATAGGAAAAAAAGAACAACCAAAAAGATAATCAATTGGACCTAGAGTAGAAACATTCCCTGACTCTGGTTGGGGGCCGGGGAGGGGGTGGTGTGGGACAGAACGCAAAAATGGGTTCAACACAACGACAACTCCCTTTTAAAAAGAAGTGCCTAAAAACTGGAGGCATCATCTATTGCCTACTCTAAATTGGAAGCGGTGGCGGCTGGGTGAAATTCCTGGACACCAAAAGAATAAATATATATAACTAAAAAAGCCCTTTTCTAAAGACAGATTTTCCTCCAGGTGCAGGTATCTCTTTTTTAATATACCTCAGCGTTCACCACCTAGCCATTGCTGATAAATTGTGGAAGCGATTTGAGAGTATAGTACTGGAAAGTAGAATAGCATGAAAAACTTAATTTTGTGGACATTACCTTTCTGTAATCAGCTACTGTATCGTTTTTGGAGGAGGGGGGTGCTCTGCTCTGGAGGTGTGCACTAACAAACCCTTCTCCTCCTTTTCCTCCACGCATGTTAACTAGCAACGTGAGCAATATTTCCTACCATACTTCACTCCCAATATTTTTTGAGATGTTTGTATAAAACGGAATTTCAAATTCACCTATGATTGTATATGAACTGCAGAGGAGCCCGTTTATTAATAAAAATAAAAACCAACAACAATCTTTTGTAATATGGGGGTGGGAGAGGATGGGGATGACAAACCCCGACAACCCGGCAAACGTTGTACGCTGCTTATATTTGACTTCCCTTTGGTTTCTAACCCATTGAAGTGTTCTGTTGCAAGAAGGTGTTTAATTGGATTTTCTCTGCTGCAGAAGTCCATTATGCTGTACGATTTCTTTTCTTTTAAAAAAAGTTATTTTAACAGACGTTGCACAAAACCTCTGGGTTTTAAAGAAATTGTCTTGTTTATGTTTCAGTCGATGCACATAACTGGGGACATGTTTACCCACCTTTCATGTGTCTGGCTCCCTTCCCGTTTCCCTTCTGTTTTTTTTCCCCTTCCCAGCAGGAGCAGTAAAGGGGATTGTGCTTTTTTCCCCAGCTGAGCAGAAATGCCACTCTCTGTAGCCATTGCTTTTTTCAGAAAAATCTCTTAAGGGGAGCAGGAGCGGGGAGCAGGCAGCCATCAGCCTCCCACACGGGGTGAGATAGATCCCTTTTGGTAAACACATGCCTCGTCCAGATGGTGACACAGCTTTTCTTTTGACCCAGATGGAAGCTGATGGGAGGGTGTTTTCTAGGGGGGAGAGAGTAATACGAAGTGGAGTATCCCTTAGCCCGAAGCAGAGATAGATGGAAATCCATCCCTTCCCTCCATCTCTGACCCCTGGTGCCCAGCACGTCGCAGGCGACACCTGGGAAAAAAAGCTCTTAAGTCCTTTTACTGCTCCTCTCTCTCTTGGTTTGCTTTCAAAAATATGGTGCCTGGTGTCAACTTCTAAGCAACAGCACTGCCTAAAGCAAGCAGAGAAAATAAAATCCAACACCCTTCTACAAGCAACTTTTTAAAAATCAGTATGGTGAATCTGTTAGATATGGGGTTTTGTGTGTGTGTATATATATATATATATATATAAAAAAAAAGAATTTTGTACAATGTAGCTGAATATTTTTGTTTCTTCTTTCACTGTAAGGAGTGTGAACGTTTGTGTACCACACACTGAAGTCAGGTATGGCACAATGGGGTCTGAGACCAGCTGCCCTTCCCATTTGCCTTGTTAAAAGCTTATGTTGTCTCTAAAGATTTCATTCAATTGGCAATCTTTGTCTGTTGGAAGCCACTCCTGTTTAGTCTGCAGACACATTCAGAAAAGGTCCCATTAGTCCCAAATCCTTGCTGCTCTGTGTTCTAAAGACTAGAAAAACAAAATCTTTGACTCGTAACCTTTTCAGAAGCATTTGCCACTGACCTAACGTGGCTTTCAAAACCATACCATGATCTTCAGCTTTCAGGTGATGCTGCAGATGGCTGATGGTCTTCCACCTTGCTGCCTTTGCTGCAGAAACACCTAAGTCCATGTCCACACTCTTGCACTCACGAGGCCCACTTCACAAAGATGCTGAGCATCTGCAGCTCCCACTTAATCCCAGATATTGGGCTTTTGGAGACCTGCTTCTCACACCTGGCTCGTGAGCCATTGGGTCCAACTTGTCAGCCAGAATTTGAAACCTCAAATGTTCGTATCACTTGTTTCTCTGGGGGTTGGTTTTGGTCAGGTGGAGTAGGGGAAGCCAAAAGGGCTTGTTGAAATTCATAGTTTCCTTGTTAATTTCGAAGACAGGTTGGGGGTAACACTTGAAGGGATTCCTAGTCCAGGAGCACAGTATTCCTGCCTCCTTGGTAGGGAGCAGGAGCGGGTGCCAGTCCTTACTTTCTGAAGACCAGATTTAAACCCAGCAACAGAACAGCAATGACTTCATTTCCATGCTGCATTTTCAGCTTCTAGCATCAAAGCCTTTCTTTGGCATGAAACTTGGCATAGTGGGGTGGAGTGAAAGGTCTGTTAGTCCTATCCAAACCAGATCAATAGCCTGCATTAGAAATCTCACAGAAATGCAATACACACCCTCATGGTGTGTATTGCTGCTAGATAAAAGGGGAGTTTAATCATAAACAGCAGTTGTCCTCTCCCCAGCGGCCTCAGCTTTGTACGCAATTTTGATTCCTTTGTTCTTGGCTTCTACATAGACATTTTACTTGTAATAGTAAGGAAGAGTTTAAACCTAAGGGAGGACCCTCTCCCAGTTGAATGGGGAGATGACTGACTTAAGTACCTCTGTAT
Organism: Jacana jacana; assembly: GCA_013400555.1. Lineage (NCBI taxonomy): Eukaryota > Metazoa > Chordata > Aves > Charadriiformes > Jacanidae > Jacana > Jacana jacana. Next base: position 236,196 of record VZTM01008324.1, read on the forward strand.
CTGTCAATCAGGCAGCAGCAGGAGGTGCTTCAGCTAAAACCAGACCGTCAAAGTAAAAGAGCAGCAGGTCGTTGTCCTACTTGGTCACCACAGAGGTGTGATGTTCTTCTGGGTGGTCTTCACGATCCAAACTGCCTGGTAGGAGGCAAGGCTCACTGAAGCTCACATGGAGGGGTATGGTTTCAGCACCGAGCAGGCACATTGAAAAACCTCACCTGCCTAATTTCATGAGCCCCAAAAGGAGCCGAAGCACTTGGTCTTGGAGGTTTTACTCAGGGGAGGGAGAGGACCTGATTTATTGGAGACTGGAAAAGAAATGAGCCCCAGCAATTGCAGAGAGGTTTGGGTTTTTCTGATAGATGCTGTTATTAGCTGAGTCTGAGGGAAAGCACCTGGTGATACGCAGCGCATGTTTTTGTAAGATGACAGAAGTAGAGTCATGTAGCCTCCCTTTCCCACCCTACAGCATTCAAAGGCAACACAAACCCAAGAGAACCTGGTGGAAACCGTAACTCAAGTCCCTCTGCCGAGCACCAGCCAAGAACTCACTTCCAAGATTAAAAAACAATTTTAGAAGGAGATTTTAGGGCTCCAGAGCCAGCCCCGGCTTTAGTTCCAGGCACAGTTCTAAGTGACATGGTGTCTTGTCCTGGGACCACTCTTTACCCTGACACTGACCATGGGTTTGCTTTTCCTCCAGGAAAGGAGAGCAGGGACAAAAAAAGCAGAGCTGCTGAGGCAGGCGCAGGCATCAATGATGAGAAAAGGCAGAAAACGAACACCTTTAAAGAACTTCATCCTAAGAAAAGCTGTTCCACCCTATAAAAGGTATTAAGAGATGGTGAAGTTTGCTGATCTGGCTACGTTTGAGGCTGACAGACTTCAGGAGTACAGTTTCTTGGAGTAGGTCTGAAAATAAGCGTGAAGACAGGGAAATGCTCGGGTGCTTTGATACTTCAGGGGTCTTTTAAGCAGCATCGATGGCAAAGCACACCACATGATAGGACCCTCTCTCTTTTCTCCCCTCCCTCCCTCCCTCCCTGCAGTGGCACGGTGCGTTTAGCTTACAAAATCTCTCACTGCTTGAGTGGTGAAGGGCGGAGTGATCCCGGTACGTGGTCTTGTCCTCTTTGTCAAACAGCTCCTACAGTTTAGGCATTTACTGAGTTTGCATTTGTCTATATTTATCTTTGTTCCAAAGCAAAAAAAAAACCAAACCTCAACCCAACCCTCCTGGTGGCTTTCTTTACAAGTGACATGTTACATGACTTTGGCTTTGTTTTCCATTTTTAATTACTGCATCGTGTGTTTGCTTTCTGAGCAATTAAAGTGTTTGTGTGCACCATGGTAAACTAAATATGCCCTTAATTCATATCCTCACAGCTGGGACGGGTGCCGTGGTGGTGGGAGCCTGGGCTCCCCCTCCAGCCCCATTGCCTGGTAGTTATTTCGGGAGGTCGGAAAGGGTTTGATTTTTGAAGTTGGGTTTCTTTCTTGTGTGTTGTCTTCGCAACCGCAAGGTCCTGTTCCTCAAAAGATGGAAGTGCATGTGAAGAGGGAGGAACTCGCAGTGCCAGTGTTACTCCCGGACATGCTCACACTAAAATTTTAGGGGGGTTTACATCTTGTTTTATGGAGAAAAACAGCTGGGGCGAGGGTGGTGGCACTGGGTGGCTGCCGTCCCAAACAGGCCCAAATTTGACACCAGCCCTGGACACCATGCTTAAAAGAGCAATAACTTAATACCTGAGCAAAAAAAACTGGGTAACTTGCTTATTCCATATTTCCCAGGAGAATAAATAGTGAGAAGCCAGCTCCAGGTCTCCCCTTGGCTTTTACAAAAGGATCCTTTTTTTCTCTCCCTCTGAAAGAATTCATATTTTGGAGCAAGTGCCATGCCCCAGTACAATTTCCCCCACAATTATACTTTGCAATGAAAAACTCACCAAGAAAGCGAATTCCCACAGAGTTCTCACAAACTTCTCCAACCTGTGGGTGTGCTGGGACCCATCCCTTTGGGTAAGACATGCTTTTCCCCACCTGGTGGAACTGGCTGTGAGGAAGCCTTTAAACCTGTGCGGGATCCCTGCCACCCTGCCCAGACCCAGCCTGGACAAACTAGCGACAAATCCTGAGCTAAGCAACCCTGCCTCACTTTAACCTTAGGGCAGCTCAGGAAAGAGAGGTCTCCAGAACTCTGAACTGGTACTTTTAAATTTCAACACACACCACCACCCCACACACCACCCCCCTGCCCTGTGGAGATGGGGTACTGCTCACAGCTGATGGGTAGGGTGAAATATCTGCTCGTTTCTTCCCACCTCTGTACTTTTATTTCCTTCTGTAGGCAATAAACAGCCCTTTTGCAACTGCTTTTGTTCCCTGCTGTGGTTCCTGAGAAGCACAGGGGTGGGAAGCAGGGGGACACAGGGACTGGCCAGGTGTTTCACAGCTCACCACTGCCCTGGGACACACTTTTGGTATCCAGGGTGGTGGGATGGGTGACGCAGATTTGATTCCTACCTTGTTGGGGAGGTCCCCAGAAGCCTACTTCCATCATGGCCAAGCCAGACCTTTAATTGGTGATGATTTCATACAGGGTTGAAAGTCACATCTGCGTCAACTTGGTCCCTGTGGCCAAGGGGAATTCCTGGGGTCCCTGTGGGACCTGTGTATCCACCCCAGGAAAATGGGGGTCCATGGAGAGAGCCTCAGCCTGTCACTGGGAAATCTCCCAGTATCTCCCAGAAATGGAGATTGGGAACTGGGAACACAGCACCATGGGGCTGCAGAGGCCAGACCCCATCCACTGTCCCATAGCCAGACCCGCTTCTCTCAGGAGCTGGAGAAAAAGCCACCAAAACTCGGGACAGAAGAAAGGTGGTACATTAGGAATTGCCCTGCAGCGAAGCAGCTGAGGGCTTCACGGTGCCACGGTCCAGTCTAGCCCCCCTGCCCCCCCAAAATCCCAATTCTCACGCAAATCTGTGCAGAAAAAGCTGCCGCAGCCCAGGGAGGGAAGCACGTTCAACCTTTTATTGATGGCGTCTGGGACGGGCTGCTGTCACATAGGGATGGTTTAGGGTGACACTGAGTGCCCAAGGATAAAGCATTATTTTTGAGGGGGAGCAGGGGGAAGGCTCTTGCCCCCTGCGACAAACCCCAGGAGCAGAGCAAGCACCAGCAGGGTGCCATGAAACCCAGCACGCCGCAGCACAGAGGTACCTCACTGCTGTCCCCGCAGAGGAGCACATAACCACGGCTGGTTATTTATTGGTGCATCAGGACAGAAGGAGAGATGTCCTGGGGGGGTCTGTGGGGGAACTGGCCCCACAGCCCCACTCCCCAAACCCACTGCTGGGCTTCCCGCCGCACCCGCACCACCGCTTCTTTTTTGATGGCGTTCCTGTGGATTTGGAAGGGGGAGGAAAGAAATAAAAATTAAGCAAGTCGGGAGGAGGGAACGGCCTTACCTTTGATACACCCCTTGTGCTGGGCATCACGTACCTCTGCATCAGCTTGTGGATGAGCAGCTGGATCCAGGGCGCCTCAGGGGCCACGCACACCTTCTTATTTCTCTTTAGGGTGAGGCTGCAAGGGGATGGGACCCTCTCAGCCCCACGCATGCCTCTTCCCCAACACTTTTCTAACCACGTCACTGTCTGCGGAGAAAACCCCTCTCACCCCCCAGCATGGTTATAAGCACACCCCTGCAACCCTTGCTGGGAGATAGATGGGATTTTGGGGGGTTTGACCTTCCCTCTAGTAGGAGGAACACCACTAGAGCAGGTTGCTCAAAGCTCCATCCAGCCTGGCCTTAAGCACCTCCAGGGATGGGGCATCCACAATTTCCTTTGCCAACCTGTTCCAGTGCCTCACCACTCTCTCAGTAAAGAATTTCTTCCTAAGAGCTAATCTGAATCTCCCCTCTTTCAGTTTAAAACCATTGCCCCCTCATCTTATCTCTATGCTTACTGATAAAGAGTCCCTCCCCATCTCCTGTCAGCCCCCACTAGGTACTGGAAGGGGCTATAAAGTCTCCCCAGAGCCTTCTCTTCTCCAGGCTGAACAAACCCAACTCTTTCAGCCTGTCTTCATAGGAGAGGTGCTCATGTGTGATTTCCAGGAATCAGTTTTTAGGCATTCCAACTTACATGATCTCCTTCCTCCTGCAGTGAATACCTGGTGGCGTAACATCAATGGCAAGGATCAGCCCCAGGTTGATGACCTGAGGGGTCGATTTGATGCACTTGCACCTCATGTTGGTCAGCAGGCTCTCCAGCGACAGACCTGTGCCCGAGAGCAGCCCACACACAGGTCTTAGACACCCACAGGGGATGTGGATGGGGACAGTCCCCCTGTGCCACCATCCCATCCCCTCCCTGGCTCCCATTTGCAGAGAAGGACTTGTGTTAGTTTGTAGTAGTGAGGCTCACACAAAGCTAATCCCTCCCGCCATAGTCCCAGAGCTTCTTTTCCAAGCACACGGAGATGGTTTAACTTCAGCACTTGAAAACCAACTTTTTCAGAATTAAACCCACCAAGCACTCAAGTTTCACAGGAGCTGAAGCAGCTTAAGCCCATCAGGTAAATCTCTCCCCTGGTCCCCAGCATCCCCCTCCAGCTCAGCCACCAGGTTTAAAGGATAAGTTCAAAGATGGACCAGAGACAAATCTGAAAGCTCAGAAGATCCCATGGCTCAGCTTTGTCCTGGGCACCTAGAGGGTTGGATGGGGAGACAGACAGACAGGTCACTCACCACCCCCTGGCACCAAGTTGGTCAGGAGCAGGGCCAGGGCCAGCGCCGCTGGCAGCAGCCGCATCCTCGCCACCCGCACTGAGCCACTGCAGGGGCTGCTTTATAGCCAGCCCCCAGGGGGATTTTGCAGACTGGGAAATGCTGGGGAGGGGAGAGGAAAAGAGCTGCCCCGCTCTTTGACTTCCCTGCTGTTGCTTCCCCCCGACGCACATGACCCACACCACCTCCCCATCAAAAAAAGGCAGAAACCACCATGGTCACCTCCTAAAATCTCCTGCTTACCCCATGTTTCTTGGTGGAGAAACACTGACGACCCCTGCTTTGCTCCCCACCCCATGGGGACTTGATCCCCTTAGGACCCACAAACCCCTGGCATGCCACAGGAAGGGACACATGTCATGGTGACCAAGGGCTACTGCCTTTATTGGACCTATTAGGTCGTGCCCAAAGGGGACACCCAGTGCTTAGCCACAGGATGGGAGGAAGGGGAAGCCGGGACTGGCATTTTCAAGTGCTGAAACACATAAAATGCAAAGGAAAAAGGGGCTCAGGGCATCACACAGCAGCACGCTCCCCTGTGCACCAGGGCTGGGGGACAGTGGGACAGAGGGGGGGTGTCCACTTTGGGGCCTGGCCCATCTGGCTGTCCCGCCGGTGGCAGCTTCCTCACTGGGGAGCCTCTTTCTTCCTCCTGCCAAAAGCAGAAGAAGGGAGAAACATGTGAAGACCAGTCCCCACAGGACATCCCTGATCCTGCAAGGAGCTCTTAATGCTCCCTGGGGGTGGAGGGGGGCTTACAGGTTAGGAAGGTCCTGCAGGAGTTTCTTCACCCAGAGGGTATTTGGATCCACACAGACCCTTTCCTGGCTTTTTAGCTTAATCCTAGAAAACACAGAGGGTTTTAGCACCCCCATTCCAGTGGAGGGGTGTGTGTGGTGCTGGAGCAGCCAAGACCCACAAAGCTTCTCATAAAGAAAAAGAATGTGAAACTGAAATAATTCAGGGAGGATGAGGGCAGGGACTCGTACTCCCCAGGGAGCCACTTACACCACCTCAAGGCGCCGGCAGCTGCTCCCCACCGGCCGGACCTCGACGCTGCTGTATTTCAATGGAGAGATGAAGGCTCGGGTGGTCTTGGCACAGCGGCAGCTCAGGTTGCCATTGGCTTCCAGGAGAGCTGGAGGGGCACATAGCCGTGGCTCACACATCACCCAAAAACCTACCACCACCTCCAAAATCCTTTCTGACCAATGCATCTCCCCCCACATCCCACCAGGATCACCACACACACTTACAGAAGAGCCTTGGGGGCATTTTAGCCCCAGAGACGACAGCAGGATGCCACCTCCAAAACCCTCCAGCCCCCCACAGCATCCTCCAGCCCCACGCCTCAGGGCATGGGGAACCTCACCTGCATCCCCAGGATGGAGGGTCACCAGCAGCACCCCCAGCAGCAGGGCCACCCACGAAGCCATGCCAGCCCCATCCCCTGCCCCAGCAGCATCCCCCTATTTGAACTGGAGAATAGGAGAAGTGAGGCAGCGCAGGTGGGAGGCCCTGGGGTTGGGGTGGTTTTTGCCCGTCTCCGTTCCCTGCTGACAGCGCTCGCTGAGCTTGCAACGATGCTGATAAAAACAGCTCGGGGCTCAGCGGGGGCCTGGGCTTCCTGAAACCAGCTCCATTTTCTCCTTCCTACAAAGCTGGGTCTTGAAACGGTATCAGTCCTTTCCCCCAGCACTTGTTCTTAGCCCAGGCAGCCGCACAAGCCCACAGGATTTTTGGGGTGCTTTTCTCTTCTGCATAATCCAATGTTATTCCTGTCTCCTACAGCCAGACTTCCCCTCTTCAAGGCACATCCCAGCCTGAGCTTCAGTGGCATTTGCTTTTGCTCTTACCCTCTGTGGCCAATTATTCCAGAGCTCTGTCAAGTGACTTCACACTCCTCCCCTTGTATTTCTCATTGGCCTTTGCTGCTCTCCAAAGCCACACAGCCACCTGCACACCCCAGCCCCATCACCAATGCCAGCGCTTGGATGTAGGGCACATTGGCTCTATCATCCTGCTGGCAACATCATGACTGCAAACAGGCACCAAGGGAGGCAACAGGTTGGGTTGGGAAGAAGCTTTGCTTCCCCCTGGCAGTATTGGGGCTGCTGGACCCTCGCTGGCAGTCTGGCATCCGCTGCCTTGGACAAATCCTTCCCTTGTCTCAGTCCTCTGCATAAAAGGGGTTTTTCATGGTGCCTGACACGTGCTTGGGTGCTGCTTTCTGTCCCCTACCTATAGTAGAAATACCTCACCTGCTGTATATGCAAATGCACAACTTAATGCCTGCGGCCTATCTGCGAAGGAGCACCACGCCAAGAGCACTGGATGTGAATGACCATAAATTCAGCACCAGGAAGGCTACAGCAGTGGGGTTTATCAAAGCTCTGCCAAGTTTCTTTGAAACCAGGAGATCTGATCCAGGAAACATACAACAGAAGAAAAAAAAAAAAACAAACACACCCAAACCTGTATTTTATTGGACTTGAGCTCTCAGAACAGGACATGCCACACTGTGTAATATAAAACCCAGGCTCACACACCAGTGCTTTGTGTGGAGAGAGTCACAAAGCCTTTCTGACAGAGCCCGGATCTTATAGTCTACAGGCAAGTAAATAAATGGAGGATTCATATTCACGGTGATCCAGGGACAAAACAGAGGGGGAAAACACCCCCTCAACCCTGCCATGGGGCTGGGAACAGCAGTGGGCACACTGGGGCTGGACACAGGGCTTTTGGGAAAGGGGAAAAGTGAGGGCAAAGTGAGGAGAGACCAGGTTTCTACGTCAGTACATCATCTGCCAACCCGTCTCAGGGCTCTGCACATCAACTTCCTTAGCAGGAAACTTATTTTTTCTTCCTGCAAAAAGCAGAAGGAGGAGAAACGTGTGAATGCAGAGAAAAGTGGGCCCTGGGGGAGGAAGCTCCTGCCCCAACTGAAGGAAGTTGCTGCCATTTCTCCAGGCTGGGCATAACCCGTGGGGACATCTCCCCGCCACCCTTCTGCTGTCCCACAAACCCAGGCACCATGACTGAGGGCAGCTTTCCCAGCCAAGCATCACCACACTAATGCACTTGCAAAGACGAAACCCTGCTCCTGACATTTCCCCCCTCCTCCTCCCAAATGCTTCTGGGTTTTTTTTTTTGCCAAAATGCTTTCAGAGGGGCAGCACTACGCACAAGCTGGGGAGAGTGTGGCCCACGAACGGCAACATGGGCACACTGAACAACTGAAAGCTGCTTTGCACAGTGAGGTCTGACCCCACATCACCTTAGGAGTGGGTCCCATAGCCCCCAGCAGCCCCCAGAAGCTGCAGATGGGATGGGATCCTGTCCAGAGCCACCTGAGCCAAAGGATTTTTCATCCAAGCAACTTACGTGCTAGCAATACGCTTCAGCAGTTTCTTTACCCAAGGGACATCAGGATTCACACACACCTTCCCTGAGGCTTTTAATTTAATTCTGAAACACAAGGAGAGTTTATGAGCATTACCCTCTCCTCCAAAGGTGGAGATCTGAGCAACCAGAGCTGAGCTGCAGGACTCAGCTTTCATTCCCAGTGCCAGCAGATTGCAGAGAGCTGCTTGGACAGAAGGAAGCCACAGGACAGACAGAAAAAAGCAAGATGCAACACATTCCCTTGTGGAGAGGAGACTGTGCTTGAAGGCCAGAGGCTGACTCTTCAATGACAATTTTCTTTACAAATGCATCAACACCGACCAGTTAAATCTTACACTTCTGCTTAATGTGCCACTTTAGTCAGGACAGGAGTAAATAAGATAAAGGCCTTGACTCAAGATGCTGTTTTCCCTCAGGAATGTTGCATATTGTTATGGTTCATCCAGCCTCGGTGTCCGAGGATATGCTTCCTCCCAACTGCAAACACTTCCCCAGGACGCTCCCAACTAAGCACCAGCATGAAGAAATCATGTTTTCCCCCACTGGAAAGGTTCATTTAGGTCCTGGGGAGCTCTGGCACATCAGCTCAACTCTAATGTTTCTCAGCCCCAAAACGTGAGTGGGCTTGCTGGCATTTTTTGAAAGCTTGAGCTTTCAGAACAGGAGCAGAGAAACAGGACATTTGCAGAAGAAAAGATGCAGTGCTGACCCTGCTGCTCTGCAGAAGCCAGAGAAGAAAGCAGTTTTCTGCCCCTTGAGCCACCTCTGCAGGACTTACATGATCTCAGTTCGTCTGCAGGTGCTTCCCACAGGTCTGATCTCAATGCTTTCATATCTCTTTGGACTGATGTAGTCCGATGTTGTCTTTACGCACCTACAGTTCAGGTTTCCATTCACCTCCAGGATGGCTGAGAAAGAGAGAAGGTAGTGGCTTACAGGGACAAACAAGCTTATTTCAAGATGTAGCAACTCCAAATCTCCTAGAGAGCTAAAGAAATTGACCCTTTTCATGCTCTCACTGACAACGCTTTGGGGACCACATAAGAAACTTATCTGCACCCCTGCCTCAGTGCCCTGCTCTCACATAGCTCCTTAGTGCCAAATGAGGTTCTAGCAAAGGAGGACAGGACAGTCACACTCTTCCCTTGTCTGCAAGCAAAAACCCTGAGCTAAGCAGCCAGGAACAGTCCCTGTCTCCTCCAGTCCCTTTCAGTGCAGGACGCAGGTGATGCCCACCCCTCACAAGGGCCATGGCTGGTGGGGAGCTGACAGCTGTGGGGATCTCTGTAAAGACACCAGAAGCTCACCTGAGTGGGCCAAGTGGGACATCAGCAGCAGCAGCAGGATCAGCCATGGCAGCACAGGGACTCCTGTCCCCACCCCAGCCGGCACTCGCATCCTTGCAACAGGCTCAGACCCAGAGACAGACTGCTGAAGTAGGTGAAGAAACACCTCTATTTATTCAGGAGGGTCACGCTCCATCACAAGTGGCAAGATTCAAACTCCAGCAGTCACATCTGGCCAGCAGACCGTGAAAAGAGGTGACGTCATTTCTCAGATGCTCACCGTAGCCGTGCCAGAACCTGCATTTACAATATTATTGATTAAAACAAGCTGCAGGGACTAAGTCCATATTTGGAATCCCCATGTAATCTCCAAACTCCGTTTCCGATTAGCTTGGCCCGTACAAACATCAGCATTCTCTTCAGCATTTACACCTCAACCACAAGAAGAGCCCAGAATAAAATCAGAGCAGAAACCCTGGGTAGGAAGGGTTTTTCTAATGCACTCAGATATTTACATATTTATTTCTTAGGTCTATAATTCCCCCATGCTATTTTTGCTATCTCTTACATCAGCAAAAATGCCTACCACTGTACCGTGGAAATATAACAAAGATTTCTGTTGTACTTTTCCACTCAGACCCTTCAAATCTAGCACTTTGCTGCGTGAGTCAAATGCCTGGGAAGCGAGAGAGATGACTGGGACAGCAGCACCAGCAAAAAGCAGACCATACGCATGCATTTATCAGCGGCCGCTTTCTTGGTACCAGCAGCGTGGGTGTGAAAGGCAGATGGATGCCAGAGAGGAGCAGCAGGAACAGCAATGGGGCTGGGATGGGTAAGACCACCCCAGTGGTGTTGGGGCTGGAGGGAGAGGGCCCCTTGCCAGCACTTATGTTATGTCCAGAGCACACTTCCATAACGTAGGGATCAAATCCCCACCTGGATGTGCATGGAGCCATGGGGCATCCTGTTTGGCCCCATTTTGTAGCCCATTAAAGCACTTAGGACCTGAACTACTGTGCTTAGCTTAGAGGTGCCCTGCCTGCCTACAGCTTCAGGAAAAGCAGCTTTTGTTACATTGTCAGCTGGGAGGCACAGTGTGCCACGTAGTCAGTGAGCCCCATCTCTGTAATTAATGGCAGAGACGATCAAATGGTAGCGGGCAGACTATTGACACCAAACCAGACATGTACAAGGCCAAGGCCAGGCTGGATGGGGCTTTGAACAACCTGGTTTAGTGGGAGGTGTCCCTGCCCATGGTCAACGACCGCTAAAGTCCCTTCCAACTCTAACCATTCCATGATTCTATGGCAATGAGGAACTGCAGAAGCATATGGAAAGGGAGGTCAGAGCACGTACAGCCTTACAATGCCATAGAGCCACATGGCCACAAGGCTTTATTCTGACAACGTGGAGTCCTCTGGGCCTTACACACGGGGAAATAGGCTTGCCCATTTTGGAGGGACCATTGGCTGCCATTCTCCTCTGCACATTTCGCAGTATCCTTTGGTTTTCTCTCAAAATGAGCCACTGAAGGACCAAAACAATGCATTTTAACGTGAAAGGCGTCAGTCCTATAACGCTAACACCTTCAGCTCTCCCACAGGGGATCTAATGGCCAACACTGCAAAGGAGTGGCCACAGCAGCACCCTGCGCTCTCAGGGTTTGGGAGGACAGGGCTGCCCTGAAAAAGGCAAAGTCACCAAGTGGGAAGCAGAAGGCGAAGGGGATGCGTGGCCACAATAGTGAGGAGGAAGGAAGAGCGCAGAAGAAAAATTATGTGGTTGTGTGATAATGTTGCAATCTGGAGATTTCTGATTATGTCAGCATTTTATATAGTACTATAATGCTAAATTAAAAAAAATATATATATTCCACTTGAACTGTAAACTAATCATCTTTCCCTTGAAAATCTTGTTTTTCCTCTGAGGTAGGTCCAAAAGTCTTGTGGAAAACTGGTTTGAGAGATCAAGGTCAAAAATGGACAAGTGAGGAGTATCTCAGGGTCACAGAGAGGCCAGGAAGAATTTCCTTGAGCTTTTCCTAAAGTCCTGTGGAAAGGCTGAAAGCCTTGCTGCTATGGCAGTGGAAAAGGAGATGCCTTTAAAACTGGGTTTTGTTCAACACTTCCAGAGTTTTCAATTTCCTTGCAGAGAGTTATTAGAAGAAGCCCAACCTAGGACTGCTTTCAGTGGTTCTTGGGTCACAGCAGGGGTCTCTTCAAAGAAGACTCTATGAAACAGTAGGAAAAGAAGCAATTGAGTAGATGACCAGTCATCTTTCTTGGTAAAAGTGCCATGAAGACACCAAAGAAGTTTCAAAATCTTTCTGAAGTTCATGACTTCAAAACGATCCTGCTTTTATAGCTGGGGAAAACCAAGAGAACCAAGTGCAACTTTCCCCAGAGCTGCATGATAGAGAAGACAGAGTTGGCTCATGCAGCTGGCCCTCCAAGCATGGCTCTTCCATGACCAAGGGAAAACAACACCAGCGCTGGCAGTGCTCAAGGAAACTGGTATGGGAAGAAGCTACCCCTGGGAGATGCACAATGGACCAACCAAGGTAACTCATTAGTGAGATCATGCCCTAGACTTGCGCCTGTAAGGCAAGTGTCTCCATCTCCTGTCTGCTTTGGAGAGAAGAAAGTTACAGAAGGATGTTTCAGCTGGATGGATTTAGAGAGGTGGCTTTAGAGAGGTTCTGGTTGACCACTGAAGAAGCCTCAGTGACCTAAGTTTTAGCCTGGGGCGGGTGTTTGCCCCCAGACCTTGCCACCCAGATTGCAGGTGCTTTCACTGAGGTCGTGCTGCTTTGTGCTAACGTGTTGCTTTACGTAACACTTCTTCAATGACAGTCATGGTGCTCATTACATCTCTTTGCACCCAGAATGAAACTCACACATCCCTCAGGAGGAGGACAGAGGGCCTCCTCTTCACCGTGAGCATCAAAGAAGTTGTGCACTCTGCAGAGGTGTCCTTGGCAGCAGCTTCCCTCCAAGTAGAAGTAGTCAACACTGCCAAGACAAAATAACACACTCGCCCTGGGGCTGCAGGGAAGTAACAGCCATCATAAAATCATAGCATCCTTAGAATCATGCCATCCTTTGGGCAAGCAGTGCTGCCCAGTAGTGTCCCTGACCTGACCCACGGATCATAGAATGGTTAGAGTTGGAAGGGACCTTAAAGATCATTGAGCTCCAACCCCCCTGCCATGCACAGGGACACCTTCCACTAGACCAGGTTGCTTCTTGAAAGACAAGTCCCAGGGCATGGGCTGAACACTGCAGTTCCAGGCAGTGGGGTGGCACGTCAGCTATTGCCCACACAACTAGTAAGACAAACAGCACAATCAGTGGTTCCCTTTCAGACATATCCTCTTGATTCATACCCAGACAGATTTTCACAGTGAATTTCTCCATTCAGAGATGGAGCCAGAGCTGATGTGCTTGGATTTCCCCCAGCACATTGGGGTAGTTTGGTGAATCCCCACTGCATCACCTCAGAAGACATACATTTGCCTAGCTGGTCCTCAAGCTGCTACAAGTTTCTGCTTTGAGTAGGAAAAGCGAAATAAATGTGGACATGGCAAGAAAGGAGAACTTGACAGATACTGTAATCCCAGGGGTTCTGAATCGTCCTGGTTTTGGTGTAGGACTAGTGCATGTATTGGTACACATTGTGGTGTGTTCTCAGGAAGGAAAAGCCTGCAGTCAATTGCGGGTGGCTAATATTTGTGCACACTGAGTGGTCATTCTGAAAAGGGAGAAGGAGAATGAGGATCTAGCTTGCAACTATGTTTAAGCTGGATGCCAGTAATTCTGAAGAGTGGCCCTCATACAGATTTGAGGACTTATCCAGGCCAGCATCAACTAACCATGTTAGAAACACCCTAACAGCTTCTGTACTTTCTGCAGCAGCTGTACTTTTGCAGGAAAGAGTTTGATTTGAGTCATCTTTGATTTCTGTTTTATTTTTTTGCTTTTTAAAAAGTTATTTTACCCCCAAAAAATCCTCGCCATGGTACCTGAATCAGAGACTTACAAAAAACGTGGTGCAAATACTATGACTGTGGCAGGACAGAAGTGTTCTGCTGTGTGGCTCTGCTATGCTTTTGCAGCCACTAAGCTGCTTAAAACCCATGTAGTTTAGTGGCATCGCACCGTAGAAAGCCTCAGGCTAGGTCAGCAACATCAAAGATTTCCTTGAAGACACTGAAAAACAGGTGATGAGAAACAAGAGGGGAGGTAGGTGAGGAAATTAGAAGAGAGGAAAGGAAACCAGAGGTTTTACATGCCTGAGCCCCCTTCTGAAAGGCGAGGATGGAAAACCTGTCACAGCATCTCCAAACCCGAGCCAGGGTTGGAGCAAGAACTTGGTCTGTAACAACAAGGCAGCTTCAGAGAGGAGTAGGAAATTACCTGAGGTAAGTGGAGCAGGAGGAAACAAACAACACACCATCTTCTCCTTGTTTGCCCAGCACAGGCAGAAATCCAACCCTGGCATAAATGCCGTGAAGGTACTGTCTGTCCTGCCCGTCAGTGAGGACCTGCCTGCTCTACAAACATAAGGATTTACAAGATGCTGTGTTGGAGATGTCTGTAAGCAAACCTCTCAGCTGTGCTGAAACCAGTAGGTTTGTTTCGAGAGAAACTGAACTTTCAGCACACCTCTCCTTTCTCCACAGCTCACCCAGCACTCCTTGCAGGAGAGGTAAAAACTGATTTTCTCTAAAAAAAGAAAAATTACCTCCCAAAAAAACCTCAGCTGCAGTAGATTGTCACCACTGTGGTTTGTGGTCCATCATCTGCTTCACAGATAAAGAAGCCAAAACCTGAGGAAGAGTCCCCCTCACACCTGTTTCAGTACCGCATGAAAACCCGGGCAGAGGCACCCAGGACCCAGGCGAAATGCTGGTTTCTCCCTTTCTCTCATACAAAAGTGTGTCTCAGCAGCTTCATACAAGGCTCACTTTCCAGCCCAGGGCTCCTTCCAGCCAACTGGGATGTTCTCCATCCCCTTGTGCCTCCTTTCTTCGAAAACACATTCCCAGCCAGCTTGTGTTCATATATCCACGTATGAAAAGAACTTATTTAGCCCTTTATTCCTCCAGTATTCTCCTGGTTGCATTTAAGAAGAATTCACACATCTAGCCTTTCTTTCTTCCAAAAATTTACTAACCCAGACCTGCAAAAAATAGCACTGATGCAAGAGTACAGCACAGGAGAAGGGAACGACTGACCAGGATGCGTGGGTCTCCACGGCCCTGTGCTGGTTACCAGCTCGGATGCAACTCAGCAGAGTTTTATTTGTACTCTGATGCAAAACAGAGTGCTTACCGCAGCAGATGCCAGGTATAGAAGCATGAGAGCACCAGAATTAGCCAAAGCCTAACGAAATCAGTCCAAAATTAGGTTGTACAAACCACCTATTGAACTCAGTGTCACTTAGTGTCTTCAAGTGAAGGAGCACAGACTTGCTGGGGACAAGATCTTATTTTTGGCGATACGAGAGCAGAGTGAGAACACCTCTGCTCTGCGTATCTGCAAGAGGGTGAAAAACCTACGATGGGCTTCTTTAAAAGTAAGGCTCAACTGTTTGGCATGCTTGAGGGCTAATGATAGGGTAAGAGAGAGCTTTGAAAGGTAAGAAGGAAGGAGAAAGGCTCAGAGCAAGAACAGATGCTCAATCAGCATGAGAGAAATTAAGGGAAACTTTTAAGAGATGTGAATTTGGTACTCCTGGCTCCTTAGTCAAACCTGAGCCATAGGACCTCTGTGGAGCAGCGAGCGGGTGCCTGCTGCCAAAGGCAAAGCAACAGTTACACGTCCAGCAGCATGTCAGAGCATGCCACCCGGCCCCAGAGCGGGGACAGTTTCTGGGACATCCCATCCACCCCAGAGATGCAAATGGCACCAGGCAAGCACAGGAGAAAATCCCCAGGCTGCTGTGCTAGTTTAAACTTGCTACTAGAAAAGCCCACTAGAGAAATACCCTGGCACCCCCACGCTTCTTCCCCTGAGGCTCTTGATTTGTTTCAAACACGAGTTGATCGGAAATGAACCTAACGTGAAGCAGAGGAGCAGCGTTACTCCTCAAAGGCACGCTGGACAAGCGGAAAGCACCACGCTGCCCAGCATGAAAGAGGAGAATCCGGAACAAAAGCCAAGGGTTTTACCAGAGAGCAGTGGCGGTGGCTCGGCTGTCGACCCGAGCTCCCTCTCTGCACATTTGCATGGGGGTGCAGGAACCGGTCTAGACGTTGCAGGTGCCACCGAGCAAGCACCGTTAGCGATTTGCATAGGGTCTTCGTGGGACGGTGACGGCTCCAGCCCCCCAGCCAGGGAGCAAGTCAATGACGAGTTGACACGAAGTTGGGCTGTGACATGGGGACCCAATAAATAGCAAGCCAGGGCGTTGTAAGTGAGACATGGCGTCAGCATGGCCTTGCTCCTCTCATTGTGGAACTTGACGTCCTCCACAGCTCCGCTGGCTGGGAGGAACGTCTCATGCTCCTAGCACTTCTTTCTTGGGCTAGCAAGGAAGTGGTCCATGTCTAATTACAATGGCCAGACCAAAACGTGCTCCTGGAAACTCCACCAGCTAGATCTAGCCTGTGCTTCACAAGATGAGAAGTTTCTGCCAAACTCAAAGGTGGCTCCCTCAACTCCCAGTGCCCTTCCCTGGAATAGGAAGAGGGTGCTGCAACGGTGGTGAGGATGCTCCAGAGCTTCGGGAGACTTATGCAACGGGTTCTGAAGAGAAGCAGCTAAATCAGGGTGACGAGAAAACATCCCCTGCTTGTGCCTGCAGTGCTGCTGATCCAGCCGAGTCCAGGATGCTTGGTGGGAGGCTAGGTATTAAGAACGTCACTGTGGTAGCTCAAGGTTTTAGCCGCAAAAAGGAATTAGATCCAGTGGATGCCAACCTATGGAGGGAGCCACGCAAGTTTCACAGTTGGACCTTTCTGCACATGACAAGGACAAAGGTGCCAAAACCACCACAAGGGCCAGAACAAAGATACTGGTATGCATGCACATTTCTCCTCCACACTCGAGGGAGAAGCCTCCTGAATGCATTTTTTCCTTGCTTGAGCAAATTACTTCCTATTTGGGTAACTTATTTAGGCAAACACTTAGCAACAGTCCCACTGCCAGCCTCCCAACAAGACAAGGTCTCCTTCCCTTCTCCTCAGAGTTTGACATCTCAATAAATGCAGCTAGAAGCTGACAGGCTTGGTTATAGAGGTATTTTTTTAATTTTGTCTTTTTCCAAATATTAGTCATTTCCATTTTAGTTGAGTCAGTAATTAAGCTGTCTCCGTATTATTTGGCTTGCAGAATAACCTATGGTTATTTTTTCTGATAAAGCTAAACATGGTCTTGACCCATTTTCTACTGTTAAAGTCGGAAGACGGTAGTTCATCTTGCTTTCTAGCTTGACACAAATTTCCTCAACCACAACCACCAGCCTCCCTGATGTCTAATGGCACGTCTCCGCTTGACATATGTCGATGACTCATTTCCCAACAAACGTCCTCTCTTTCCAGACTATCGGGGTTCGATTGCTGCAGCATACGTGACATTTGTCTCTGCTCTTTTCCACTTGTGCAAAGCAGCATTTACAGACCTGGTGCTTATAGTAGCTTGACATTTCCCATCTGATCGAGTAACGTCAAATTTACCCACCCTACTTGCAAAGTTCACCAGCTATACACGAGGTCCAGCTCCCCACCTCAAAGCAGGGTCTTGCCTGATTAAGTAACCCAAAGGTGACAGAAGTTGAAGGGTTCACAAATCCCTGTTGCCCACAGGACCCACTTCTCCAAGTGGGAATTGCACACAGAGACCACAGCCTGGCACATTCACAGCTGGGATGAGCTACCTAGAGGACAGGAATTCAACAAGGCAGGATGACCAGCTAAATGGACCATGAGATGAGCCACAGTCCCACTCTGAAGTGAAAAGATGCAGAGAAGCCACCAGAACACTGATACTTGTGATGCACAGCTGCTTACATCAACATCTGCTCTAAAGAGCTGGTACTGTTTAAGTGACATGGTCAAGGGAGAGGGAATTGCCCAGCTACCTTTGAAAGTCTAACTCTGTGCAGTGAGCATTTCTGCCTGCCTAGTGACACCGCTCCAAGCCCCAGGCCCACTGGAAGGAAGGCAAAGTACCCATACACGCAGCCTGGAGCACCAAAACATGCTATCTTCAGAAGAGCCAGGAGCTGAGGCAGAAGGAGTGATGACCCCAGTGGCAGACAGGCACAGATGAATATTTGCCATCCTGCAGGGTTAACCACTGCTGAGGGGCTGCTGTTGAGCATCACTGGGGTCTGTGAGGGGTAGGAGGCTACCCAACCATTAAAAGTTTGTCAGGAATGAGAAGGACAAGATACGAGGGAAACCGCTGTGGGGATGGGATCGGGCATGGTGAGTGGGGGCATCCCACCACTCAGGACATCTCAGTCTCATCCAGCCATGGCTGCTGGAGGAACCACCTTGTGCCAGTCCCATCCACACTCCTCTCCCAGGTAAGCGGCAGCACATTGCACCCCAATACCTGGTGATGATGTTTCTGGCTGGGGTCCCAACCCCAGCGCAGGCCAACACACTCCAGTATATTGCTTCTGCCACGAGGCACCTCATACCCTAACGCCAAGAACAGACCCGAATTCAACCTTCAGACATGGGCTTACACCCAGAGTCATTATTTTAATTAACTTTCGTTTAATGTTTCGAGGCCTTTTCTTATCCTCTTTTTGCCAGGTGTCTCCCCACCTTTTCTCCTTGGGGAAGGTATTTTCCCCACATTTTACCTGCAAGTCATCATAGGAGTAGTTATATTTTAAAAAAACCAGCAAGCCAAGAGCAATTGCTCTCTAGCAGTGAGTAGAAATGCACACAGTAAGGAGGGGAAATCCAGTTCTCCACTGAGAAGGAACCATATTGCTGCAACAGGAATGTCTTTGGGTGAGATGAGCAGCCCTGCTGCTCCCCCTGGAAAGCCCCTTCTCGATCATTTCTCTTAGACCCAACACCCCTGAATCAGCACTTTGGGCATCAGAGCATAGTGCAGGCAGCTGAGCCAGCACAGCTACCCAGAGATGCTCTCAACAGAGGAGAAACTCAAGCCCAACTTCCTCAAAAGATGTAAATCTCATCAGCTCAGAGAACCGATACTGAAAGGAGTTGTCTCCCAGCTAAAATAGTCTTATGTCACCTCAGGTTTGGGGGGATGAAAGAAAGGCTTGTCAAGCTTACAATTCACACTTAAGGCTGGGAGGTCAGCAAGCTCTCTCTCCTACTGAGTGGAAATGGGGAGGCAGATGAAAGGGCAGTGCGCAGGGAGAGAAGAAAGGCATAGGGAGATACTGGAAAGTGAAACCAAGAAGCAGAAACCCATAGAAACCATAAAATCAGCTTTGATCTTTCCTCAGCTTTCATCTCGATTGCCATGTACGAAACATACCCTGAGAACTAACAAGGCCTAAAAAGTCTCATCTGTTGCAGGGTGCAGTCTTGGTTTGGATCCAGAATGTCCCTGAGGCTATTTGTGCATCTCCCTTCCCTTTCATACCCTACCTTCCTGCAGCTTAGGTGACTGCCTCTCACAAGCACAGACTAGAGCATCTCCTGGCCTGAGGTTTTGTTGTCCTAGAAAGGTTCTCCCATCCTAAACCTGAAGCTTCCCACCCCTGCTAGCCTTGAGCAAATGGAAAACGGGGGAAAGCAGTTTTTACTCAGCCGGACTATTTTTCAGAGTGCATGCCAACGAAGCTGATCTATGGAAGAAAGCTCCCCATGTTCTCAGCCTGCAGAAGGGAGGTATTCCAGTTAACTTTTTCTCCCACAGTCCCAGTGCTCCAGAAAGGATTCATTACTGCCCTCCTCCTCCTTCCATGGTCCTCTCAGCTGTGATTTATAACCTTAAAGTCAGAAAGAACCATTACAGTCCCGTCTACATTAGCAAGTAGTCTGGACCAGCGCAACACCTGTATTGACCAGTCAGAAGACTGGGCATCCAGACTATGCACATATCATCAGGAGCTTTTCATTTTTATTACTGACTCAGCCCAGTCCAGTTTTGTGGACGGAACACCCACTGGTGTCTGCCCATATCTACCTTCTTTCATCATCCTGTTTAGTTTCACCAGAAGGGAATTGGGTTGAAGCCCTTGAGGCATCCCCACAGGATGGAGCACAGCAGCCTAAGCAGGGATGCTGGGGGTGTTTGGTCCAAAACACACGCTACTCAAAACAAACAAGACGACCCAACGACACACTCCCAGTTTGGACCGCCCTGGTGATCCAAACTGAAACACTAGTGTAGATGTAACCTAACGTTAGTTCAGACCAAATTGCTCCATCGTAGTGAGCCCCAGACTGTTTCTTAATTCAGGAGCTCCAGCAAAAAGAGAGAGAGGGGACACGGTGGAAGAGATGTGAGAGGAAAGGAGGCACACATGATATGACAAATTAGTAAAGTAAACAATGGCACAGGTGCTACAAGATGCAATAGAGCTATGTCACAGCCCTGTAGGGGAATTCAGCTATCCCTCTTTACAACTGCCACATTAATCCCACATTTGGACAGGATTAAATTTTTACAACAGGAAAGAAGAGGCATTACTATTCAGAGTATGAAAAGCCCACAAAGGACCTGATTAGCTCCTGAGGAAAGGTGAACTGACCAGTTGTGAAATACCTGGCAGCAGGACCATGTGCATCCTGGCCACATGGAGGAAAGAAATCACAAAATGGTTTGGGTTGGAAGGACCTTAAAGATCACCAGGTTCCAACCCTCCTGCCATGGGCAGGGACACCTCCCACTAGACCAGGTTGCTCAAAGCCCCATCCAACCTGGCCTTGAACACCTCCAGGGATGGAGGATCCACAGCTTCTTTGGGAAACCTGTTAATCACACAGGTTGTGTTAACAGACACACATCACTGATTTTGCCACTACAGCAGAGCAGCTTGACAGGCTCCTCAACAAAGAGCATCACATAAGGCACATTCTGGAAATGCATGCAAATAAAGAGAACCCAATGTCTTGTCACATGGATTTGCCTTAACCAAGGCAAGACACAATCCATCACGATCCGAGACATTTGCTTTGAGTTAGCATGCGTGTCTGCATGTATTAGGAGATTGTGCCTTGCACAGCACTGCAGAACCTAAGGCTATGAGGGGTCACTGATCACCACAACAGCTTAAAAAATGATCTGGTAGTGAGTTTTCAAACATACAGGGAAACACATAATCTTTGGGTTTGGGGGTATATAATCACTATAGGTGGCTTGAAAACAGCACCTAACAGGAATACTTCCTAATTCCAACCCCTATCTAAGAAAGATGACAGGTGCATTGAGAAGGAAAAATATTGGAAGGAGCCAGAGAAACTGGTCAGATTTTCAAAACCAAAGGTTTGGAAACCACTAGGCTGCAGCGAACTGCAGTCAGAGTGTAAGTGTGTCCTTTGGAATAGGGTGCTTCCCAGCAGCCCTGTGAGCCCTTTACAGCCTGACACAGGCACCGGCATGGTAACACATCTTCCCAGAAGGTGTGCATTTACAGCTGAACACACACACCACGTTGCAAAACAGAAGTGCTAATAGAGTGAATACAAACTTAAAAGCTCATCTGGAGGTTCAGCAATAGAAAGCAGAAAGAAGCACAGTGTCTGCTGCACGCTGCAGATGAAACCCGTTAGCTGTGTTAGATCCTCTGCACAGTTACAGCCCTGCTGCCTACTTGAAGGTTTAGCAAGGCACTTAGACTTGTTAAGGCATTTAGGCAGATTTAAGCAAGGCATTTGGACATGTTGTGTGCCTGCAGTCCGATAAAAGCAGCCATACAACAGTCAATATGGCACACTTGAAAAGGTCTGGAGGCAAAGGCAAGCACTGAACGTCACACAGTTTGAAATAGCTCTTCCAATTCCATGGATACCCACTCAGTTTATTTTCCCAGGACCCAGAAAAAGAAATTAAAAACCCATCTTGAAACACCTTTATTTAACAACTGACCCTGCTATTCAGTCACTTGAACCTGTTCATCTTTTGCCCCAAGCAAG
The DNA here is from genome assembly GCA_013400555.1 of Jacana jacana. Classification (NCBI taxonomy): domain Eukaryota; kingdom Metazoa; phylum Chordata; class Aves; order Charadriiformes; family Jacanidae; genus Jacana; species Jacana jacana. The sequence goes on from VZTM01008324.1 coordinate 257,764, forward strand.
CAGCAAGCCAGTACATCAGCAAACAGCCTACAGCTGGCTGGATCGCCCCATGCCCCCAAAAATGAATAAAATTATTGAAGGCACGATGGACTGATCTGGATGCAGGAGGAAGCACCCAGGGCCAGAGGGTGCTGAGGCACATCCAGCGAGAGAATGTATGCACCCCGACACCTCCTGGTGCCTCAGGGCATAACGGAGACACCAGCACAGGCTTCGCAGAGAAGCTCCCAAACAGGGGAAAATCCCTTCTTGAAGAAAAAAAAATTAAATATAAAAAAAAAAAGTTGTGGGTTTGTGTTTTTTTTTTCTTTTAGGGTCTCTCTTGCCTTGTTTGAACAACAATATAAGAAGCAAAATTGCCAAAGGGCCATAATGTTTGTGCTTCACATTAGAGAAACACCACAGATGAAGAGGACTGTGACACAACTCAAGCTGACCCTCCCCAAATTTATCTGATCGCAGACTCTTGCATTAAAGTGCATTTTCCAATAAAATGAGGTCATCTGTTGCACATTGTTCTGGCATCAGACAAAAGGGATTAGTACTCAAATTGAGTTTGGCATTGCATTTCAGATCTGTATTTTAGATTTGTACTTCAGAGAGGATTACTATTGCTAACAGGCTGGTTTCAATTAAGGTTCTGTTTCCCTTCTCTGTGGGCTGCTTAGTTGTCTTTGTACACTGTATTGCAATGAGTTGCTGCTTGCATTCCCCTTTCCGCCTCTGAAGGTGGGACTTCACTTTTAAATGACAAAATAAATGAAGAAATGGAACTGAAACCTCACTGTTATGCCCTTTCTCCTTGACGTGCACATGCACCCAAGGAGAGGAAAAAAGGATAAAGCCAGTGGCACAGACATGGCTTGAGGGTTTAAGGCTCTGGATTTCAGCCCACCAAATCTGACCTCCTGTTTGATGAGCAAGCTACCAGCCAGAGTAGAACCCCTTCCTGCGCTCGCCCTAGACAACTGGGTCTCCCCAAAACCTTCCCCTTGGCTGACAGGGACTGCAGCACAGCAGAACAAGCTGCACTAACCTGGAAGTGCACTAACTGGAGCTGCACTAACTGGAAGTGATGACCCAGAGCAAAAGAAAATGAAGACTAGAAAGGGTTTTTCCTCTCAAGGGGATTTTTTTTTCCTTTCAGTTTTTGCTGAGGACATTTGACTGGATACCAGTGGTCTCCGTGACAGAGAGAAGTGGGTATTTCACTTGGTAGTTTGGCTGTGTGGAAGGTGGTGGGGTGGGTGTACAAGGGAGGCACTCAGAAAGACGTTTCCCCAGCATAACACATCCACAAAACACACTGCCTTACTGTAACAAGATATGGGACTTTGTTTCTGCCTCTGAGCGTGGGACTGGGCAATGTAGGCATCTTAAACGCCCACATCATGTAAGATACAGGATTTAGACTTGCCACGGTAGAAGTAAGCTCTGTAAAATGAAAACAATTTTAAAAAAGCAGCAGGAAGTGTCTCGCTTTGCAGTGACACCACAGGATTCAGGTAGAGTGAAATGGACAGAAAAGAAAACCCCTTCTCCTTTAGTTTCAGAGCTGTATTTGCTATTTTATTCCATTGCACTGGCCTTAAGGCACAGCTCTTGTAGCCAAACCGTTTGTGCAACACACGTTCTGATACCCAGAATTTTATTTTTTTGCCATTCTTATAGGAAAATGTTTAATCTGATTTGAGGAAAGACCTGGTGAATGGCTGTACTGGGTGAGACAGGAAGCCCAGTATCTCGTTGTGGGCACGGTCCAGTGGCGGATGCTGGGAGAGAAGTGGATGTACAGACAAAACCACAATACTTAGCTGGGATGCGCAAAGCTGGTGTACAGCAGAGCTCCCAGTAGGCTCCGGGCTCAGCACCACTAGGGAGCGGCAGACACCACTGCCAAGCAAGGGAAAACAGGAGTGGGAAGGGAGATTTTCATACAACACAGGATCCATCCAAGTGTCCGGGTTGTAGGCAGAAGATGATGGTTAAAGCTGGCCGACTGTACAGGAAAAATGTTAACATCTTTGTAGGTGTTACATGCGCCTGCTCTCATCACAGAGGGGGTTTTTTCCACCACCCCTTCTCAAGAGGGCAGTTTTCAGAAGTATTTCTGGACCACCAGCTTTAAATGTTTGTTATTTCTCTTAGTGACTCTGGAGCAATAAAACTGGAGCTGGCCAGGGCCAAGGAATTGCCCCGTGTCATTGGACCCCAGCACAGGTCCTCAAGGAATGGGCATGGAGATGGGATGCAGCCAAGAAGCTCCAAGCAACCTGGTGTCAAGATGGGAATGAAAAGAGGAAACCTTGGTAAGGAAAGAGAGAAGGAAAGAGATGAGATAAAAGGAGGGCTTCCTCCTCAGGTAACATACAGGTTAGGACTCTTTGCTCAATTCCCAGGCGAGAGCAGTAGTAACCTGTGGAACTGGCTTGTCTTGATGTTCTGCAGCAAAGCACAGTTTAGGGTAGGTTTTGGGGTGGGGAGAAGCACAGAGGCATCCTGGAAATCAAGAAATGCAGGTTAGACTCTACAGACCCTGCAGCAAAGGGACCTTTGTTTGAGGGAGGATGGAGGAAGACTGCTGCAGACTGGTGATGACCCTGCACGATGAAGAGGAGGAGGAGATGTAGGCAGAAAGTCTTCTTTCTCCTGCACTGCTGGGGCATAGGCTGAAACCTAGTGTAGGAAAGAAAAATAGCCTGCAGCCAACATATTGCCCTGGAGAGACAGAGCACTCCCACCCACAGATGGTCCTGTGTGCTTTGTCCTATTGGAAAGACGAGGCTGGAGACCAAACCACCAGAAATGGAGTAACCAATTGCACAGCATTGTGTCTGCTGCAAAGCCACCACAGACACTCTGAAAATGCCTCCCATGCCCAGAGTCCATGAGAGTTTAGACTGTCATGGGGAGGGCAGAAGGAAAGGGACAGTCCTATACATTTTCACCATCATTAGTGCCTCCCTGATGCATTTATAGTTGTCCCCCAGTTACAGAGAGCGGAAGCAAGCCCCAGTGAGCAAACTCAAGACATATGTCGCTATGTAGGCAAAGTACTTCTGTGGCTGAAAACAGAAAGCAAGAGAGCATCAGGGCAACAAGCAGGCCAGAAGGTTTTGTACTGCTCTTCAAAAGCTGGCATCATCCTCCAGACAAACTGTTGCTCCTCAGATCAAGCACAGCAGGCTTCTAGATGATCACACAGCTGGCTGGTTCCATCTAACAAAAGGCATCACTCTGAGTAGAACTAGGCAGAGGCTGCTGTTTATTAGTCTGTATGTTGTACACCACCCTGCTTGGAGCTCTAAAACCCAGGCTTTCCTTCAGGGAGGCTGCAGTATCCTTCTTTGCAAATACACCTGGAAATCTTAGTGGGTGTAACTCCTACAGCACATCTGCCTGACTTTACAAGCAGCCTAAAATACCAGACTTAGAATTTCTGAGTTAACCAAAATTCACTTCTCTTGTGCTTATGGTCTGGAAAGAGTATGAATATAGTTATGTGTCTTAACTAAAGCCAGCATGGCTGAGGAATATATTGTGTGAAGGATGCCCACTGCTGACCTGCACTACCATAATAGATTAAAAGCATGCCAACATTAAAGAGACAGTCATCTAGGAAAGTATCACTCCTGGTTTTTCACAAGTCTAGAGAGACTATCTACAGTTTTGTTAAAAGCATGAGATGCAAGTTTACACACAATACCTTTTTAGTAGGTGTATACTGGCTATATTCCTAGCTAGAAAGCTTGTAGGTTAAGTAGTCTTAAGCTGAGACAAGAGTGTTATTGTTCAGCTGCACACCTGGAAACAGCTGGAAGCTGTTAGTGTCACAGGAAGCCAGCGTGCCATATGTAATAGTAGGGAAATACTGCAACAGTGGAAGCTTCCCACCAGGACCAGCTGGGGAACCAGAGCACTTTGATCAGTTGAGTATGTGATCTCACTGCTTTTGTGCTAAGTGCCAGGAGGGTGCACATTTGGGATCTCTCTTTTATTGCATCCCAAAGAGGAGCAATGGTGGGATCAAAGCTTAGGGGAGCTTGAAGTGAACTCTTTTCCTAATTTCTGCTGAGTTTTCTGTCCCAGACACACTTTGCCCAAGACAGGGTTGGATGTTTATTTGCTAAAAAGTAATATGTGCAAGCCTGCAGTGTAGGACTTCCAGAGAAGAAAAGATAAAGGAGGGAGAGACTGAGGAATGGTGCTGTTATCTTGCTCAGCCTGTGAACCCTAGAAGAAACTACTCCATTACTCCAAAGTCCTTCATTCCAACCGATACCGAGATTTGCCCAGTGTAAAGTGCAAGACACAGCTGGTGAAGATGACACACGACAATCAGTTCACTTTTGTACAGTATTTCTGTATTTCATCACTACTTCTGATTAAGTGATACAGGTGTCAATTGACTGAGTAAACTACACAGGTCAGTAGAAGCACAAAATCCGCCTAGAATATTGAAACCTATTTAGACATGATATCTGGAGCTTTCCAGCCAGCCACAGGAGGACAATACAGGAGCTAGGGTAGCAGTTTCCCCAGGGTTTGTGCAAACTGTCACCCGGGAAGCATTCAGTCCTGGGTACCAGTTGATATAACCAGCCTGCCTTACAGTTATTTGTCTGAGCCTCACTTGAGCCTGGTTTTTCCTGTTTGACAGTACAACTGGTTATCCTTTGAGCTAGAAGGGAGTGATACTGGGAAAGCTACGGGGCCAGAAAGCATTCAGCTGCTTCCTGGGAGGGACACAACTTAACAGGGAGGGTGACTGAAATGCCTTTCCATGCCAAACATCTACAAAAACTGGGACTTTTCAAGCTTCAGAAATAACAGGCAAAACAAACTAATAGTTAAATGATGCTTCAAGCCTATTGCATGGTAAGTGTTATCTGCTTCAACACTCATCCAGCGTTTGTAGGCGACTGCAATGGATCCTCCCAACTGTTTAACTTGCCACGCTAAAGCAAACGACGTTTATCTGCCCGGAACTTGAATGCACGGGACCGGGAGACCACGTAATGCAGTGGACAGCATCACAACTGCGTGATTCACAGCAGATTCACATTAAGCCCAGCCTCACCCAAAGCGCTTTCTGTGTTCCAGCCTGTGGAAGCGTTCAAAGGTCATGGTGCTAAATGCCATTGGCATATTGTTGCCACTCAAAGGACTCCTTCCTGCATCAGCCCTAGGATTGTGCTTCCACTGCTTCAGTGAGGGAGAGAACGGCTGCTGCATCCTGCCTCCACCACCACTAGATATTTTATGATGTGCGTGAGGTCACACTCCCTGCCCCGGCTCTTGCACAGCTCCAGGGTGAGCTAGCTGTGTTTTGTCCCCATCACCAGCTCCATGTCGGTTTCTTATCAGCCTCCCCTGAGATGTCCTCTTGGAGGTGCAGCTACTAACCCACAGGCAGGAAGCCCTGCCTGCTTCCCTTCCTCCTCCTTCTCCTTCAGGCCAGGCAAATCGAGGTGAAGGTGTGAGCCTGATTACACATCTGTGCCACACTCCCAAGCTGTCACCAGTTCCACCTCCTCACAGGTAACGCTGCAGCAATTTGCCCTACCCAGCTGATATTTCCTCAATTTCTGATGTATTTTCTGAATTGCCTGAGCTATCGGGATGTTTGCATAAATAGCAGCACACTCACACCCTCCTCCCCCAGCCTCTCCTAAGGTTAGTCACCGTTCTGCCTAACCTCAGACTAACCTGCAGGCAGGGAGCCCACGTTTCTACCACACCTAGGGAAAAACCCTTCCTTTTGGGGCACAGTTACTCTGTGGTACTCATAGTCAGAATAAGTGCTTGCATTTCAGGGTCAGGACAGAAGCCCACCACATGTCTTCTTCTGTTTAATCAAGCCTGAAAGACATCAGGAGGCCCTCTGCCAACACACAAGATTTGAAAGATGGAGGAAACAATTCAAGCCTGTTCTTTCCCCGTGTGATACGTGCCAAGCAGTGGCAGTCATAGACTCATAGCATTGTTTGGGTTGGAAAGGACCTTTAAGACAGAATTGTAGATAGGTTCAGGTTGGAAAAAACTTAAAAAGATCACCATGTTCCAGCCCCACCTGCCATGGGCAGGGACACCTCCCACTAGACCAGGTTGCTCAAAGCCTCATCCAGCCTGGCTTTGAACACATCCAGGAATGGGGCATCCACAACTTCTCTGGACAACCTGGGCCAGCGTTTCTCCACCCTCACAGTCAAGATCATCACGTACAACCGTTAACCTAGCACTGCCAAGTTACCACTAATCCATGTACCTCAGCACATCTACATGTCTTTTAAACTCCAGAATGGCAACTCAACCACTTGCCTGTGCCCCTCACCTCCGTGACTAGGTACACAATGACACCGACCCTTCAAAACCGTGTGTAAAGAAATCTGAGTCACATCATCACCAGCATCAGGCCAGACAGCATTATTTTAACTGGCAAAGGAGAACTTTTAGTCACCAGCTGGTGCTGTCTGAACCCCACCAATACTGATGCTGAGGAGAGTCAGTGGTAAATGGTGGAAGCACAGCTACCTGGTTCAACACACTGCTTCAGGACAGGAGCCCTTCCCTCAGTCTGCTTTTTCACTCTCCTTTGGATTCAGACTTTGCCCCATCTCCTGACCCATGAGAGCAACAATACCAGACTTGGGATGCTCAGTTCATTAAGATTTACATAGTATTCTGCCTCCAGCTTGCACCGATTTAAGCAAGATGTCAGCCGTGTACCATTTTTACCCCAAATATATTTCCATGGTGACAAAAACCTCTTCCCTGCTTTGCACTGCAAATGCACTTAGGGGATTTTTCCACCTTCTCCACATTAACTTACAGCAGTTCACAGGGAGCAACAGGCTCTTTTAAGTCTTTATTTCAGCCCAAGTGAATTTATTTGCTATTAGCAAAGCTCCCCATCAGAGCCTGAGATTATTTTGTGTACTGAGGCACAGTAGCTTTCCCCTGGAGTTTGGGTACCTCGCTGTACTCGAAAGCAAACAGGATCCTTGCAGTTCATTTGGGCTTTGAAGCACACAGAGGAAGTTGTGGTTTCTTCTAAAATTAACAGCAAATAGGAGTCAAATCTCCTTCCGCCTTTTCCCTCTGGAAGGAGCCTGGGACCTGTCAGCAGCTTCATACACGTGACTGTTTCCAGAGCTTATGCATTCACCAGCAATACTAGCATGTTTGTGAAGTTACTTTAAGTACTACAAGTACTTATAACGAACATAAAACCAGTCACTGTTCTAGCCCCAAACCTCTGTTCTGTAGGCATCATTTTCACCAACAGAGACAGGTTGGTTCAAAGACATGACGGGAAAGCTTTGTGTGAAGGAGGTAGGATCCTGGGGCAGTAACAACAGAATATGGATTTTTCCAAACACAGAAGTTCTTTCCTCCTCCAGAGTCCAAACAACCCCAGCCCATCCTCAAAAGACAGGAGACCCTGCCACAAGGCAGCATGTCTTTTTCTCACTTGCTGCTCTAGTTAAATAGTCACAGCCCTCTGAAGTCAACATCAAAAGCTCTTCCAGTGCTTTGAAATGACTCAGAGGGAAGCAGGAACAATGCTTTCCCCCCTCCTTGTCCCCAAGCTCTTCAGCTCCCGCTATTTCCCAGCTCTAACTCTAAGATGCTCCGTACCTCTGCTGATAGTGTGGTACTCATCAGCTCTCAGTGAATGGAGATCAACCATCCAGTTCTGGAAAGTTTAAGGCTTCTCAAAGGAGCAAGTCGAGTTCATGGGTTATTATTATATTGAGATGCAGTTTCAAGCCCTTGAAACAGTCCTGTTTCATCTAGAAAGCTTTTAAAACTTGGAGGTGAAGAGGTACCCGCAATTCATTGGGGTCTCGGAGACAGGACTTCAACAAGTATTTTGGGATCAAAAGCAGTGAGATCCAAGGACTACACTGTCCACGTGAGCTCCAATGCTCTCTGTCTTTTCACTTCCTCAGGTGTATACTGGCTCTACTCTATTCATTTGTTCTCTTACTCCTCTACTTCAACAAGCCTGATCTGCTGGACAAAATAACACACTCAACTCCAGAAAGAACAAACAAGCCAGAAGCAACCTGGCTATCACTGTGGGTTCAATACAAGGTAATTGCTGCTCTCCCCAGCGCACTCTTTGCTGGCTTCAACTTAATTAGAAAAAAAGAGACTTTATCCTTCTTTCCCCACGATCATCTTTTCAACCATTTAGAAAACTGCTAGGCTGGCACAAAAACTTCTAACAGAGGGTAAGTTTCAGCTCAGCTTCTTCCAAGACAAGGTGTATTGACACCAACAAGCCTATCTTCTTCAAAAGATGGTACATACCACCCTGCCCTCCTGCCTGCTAACACCTATCCAAAAGAAAGGCTCCCCAGTCTGCAGACAAATAGAAACTTCTGCTCCCATTTGAAAGAAGGTGAGGTCAAGATGCATTTCTACGAATAAACAAGTTCCTATTCAAGTTAAACAGCAGCCACTGGCACAAGCGACTCGTAAAACAATTGGAAAAACTGTGTGTACTTACATAGCAAAGTGTAGCTGCTGTAAGATGAGCAATGAAGCAACAGTCCTATCATCTCTGCAGCCAGATTGTGCTTCACAGTTCTATTCCCAGGGGCCCCTCTGCTAAGAAACGTGGCCACCAGCTTCCCCACAACCAGCAGGAAGCTTGCTACAAGGGCAGTCTCTACACCTGGGCTCAGCTAGGAGTTAGTATACTGCCTAATTCCTTGTTAAGCACTCTCACCTGAGAGCCAGGGAAGGTGAGGGAGAAGGATGCTTGATTCTGTGCCTTCCTCAGCTATCTGGTGATTAGCAGCTAGAGAACAGGATGAGTTGAGCTAATTAGAGGAAGACAGAAGCAAGTTAATGACATTTTACCCCCTGACTACTTCCCTGCAGGCTTCTTCCATACCCTCTCTGCAGTATTTTCTAAGCTTAAATTTTACAGCCTATGAGCGATTGCAGCAGTGCGTGACCTGTGAGGGGAGCACCTGGGTTTTCCCTACCTCAGAATCTACCACATTGTCCCAAACGTGTGGGACAGAGGAATTACACCATACCCTCCCTGCCAAGAGCAGGGCAATGCTGGCCATCTCCTTTGAAGTGCAAGGAGAGGATGCTGGGGAATTCTACGAGTGCCCAATGAGTTTTCTTCATCATGTGGAAAGCCATGTCCATAAAGTGGTGGAGAAGTGGGAACGCGTTTCCAGAAAGCCTCAAATGTGTTAATAAATCACTCTTGCTTTCAGAGGCACAGGGTTTTCCTTTCATTTATGTTCTACTGCTCTCTCCCCTCTTTGTAGCAAGGCTTTTTAGCATGTGTCAATCCCTTAAGTCAGAAAGTAGTTTAGCATTAAATCTGTGCTCGAGGAACCAAAAACCCAGGATTTAACAGGGTCTCCTCTCTTCTTTCATTCTGCTGACATGTTTCCAGTGACCCATTTTACACAGCCTTGAGGGCTGCAGGGACTGCAGAGCCAGATTTCTCCTACTTGTTAGTATTTCAACACATACACAGCCCTGAGCTTGTTTTTCTCTGGCCACAATAAAGAGGATGCAGATTGCAAAAGAGGTAGATTCTCACTATTCCAGCCACTTCATGGCAGGCTACCCAGAACAGCCTTACAGTAATGCAGTAAGAAACAGAGATAGAGTTCAGATAACTGATTAAGGCTGACATTAAGTCCTGAAAAAAAGGAAACTGCCCTTATTATTCTTTTTTTTTTTTTTTTTTTATCTTGAAGCCTAATTCCCTGAGAAAGCTAACAAAACCACTGGATAAAAAATTACTTCCAGGAGATTAGCCTCCTAGTCTCCTTTCCTAGCCTCCAAATGTTTGTTGTTTTTTTTTTTCTTAGTACAGCTAGCACTCATGCCTAAAGAAAACTTGAGGAAGTTCTTGATAGGAAAGCCCTACCATAGGATTAGTCATGCCCATAGTCACCCATTCCATCAGTGGGCTGCTAGGCTCGAATCACGTAACATTCGTTGACAACGCAATACCCCAGACAAATGCAATGCCTCGGTTTAAAAAAGTCCCCTTACAGACTACATGCAGGGGCTTGTCAAGCCTCAAGTGCCCCGCAGGCTGCACTTTAAAAACCTCTGTCCTAGATGATTTGTCTGTCAGGCAAGTTCTTTTTTCTCCCCCAGCTCTCTCTATTTGCAGGTTGTTTTCATCTGTGGAAATCTCATTTCTGCTGACGTTAACAAAGCTGAACCCTAAGAGAAGAGTCTGATTTCCATCAAGCCCTCCAACTCCCTAGGGATCCGTGTGAAGTCAGCTAAGAAATCATTTCCCTCAACATCTATTATCTTCCTACAATTTCTTCTCTAGCATGCTTCTCTACATAAAAACATTTCCCTGCCATTTCCCATCAACTGCAGACAGAAGAAAAGACTACCGTTTCCGTAATCTGCCTTGTCTATCTGCTTTTCCACCCAGCCCTCCCTTAAATTTGCCTCTATCATCTGAATATTATGGACAGTTACAGCCCCCTTTTATAATCTGCAGCTCCCTCCTATAAATTTAAAGAAATGGAATGGCTGAGTGACTTCTCTTTACCCATTCCTCCTTAGCCATGCTATTTTATTGAGTAATGACAGCTGTCATTCAGCCCTCCTTCTATATCTAATGCCTGGCCCTGCAGGTTACCCTCCCCCTCTCCCTGCAGGAGAGGCTCTATTACTCTTACCAGTCTAGTGCTAAGCACAAGCAAGCAGAGAACGTTTGTGTCTCAGCTTAAGCACACAGCACTTCACCAAGAGGACATTGTGGGCATCCTTTGGCCAGCTCTTAGTTTGCAGAAGACTTGCTTATCTAGGCTGTTTCTAAATCAGGAGGACTGATTTGGCTGAGTCCTGTCCTCTGAAAGGGTCTGACCCTATGCTCTTTGCTTGGCTTTTGAGCTGAGATGATTTTGCTGGTGTCGATGGTGCTGAGCAACACGCACACCAAGTGAATATGACATCCCCTAAGGAGCTGCCTTCTCCTATGAAGACAGGTCAGCCCACAACACAACTGGCAAAGAGCGTGTAGATACTGGTGAAGGAGTCAGGTCATCTATAAAGGTCCAAGAGAGGTTTGGGTGGGTTGTGGATGTAAATGTGGAAGCAGAGAGGAAAATAAAGGCCTCCAGTCTTTGTAACACACTCTGAATAAGGGATTGGCTTAGGTTTGCGCAACGATTGCGTCTGAGTTACCAAATGTGCTTGACAGGTACCCAGCTACGCTGGATTGGATCTTTCCTGGCTGTCAGCAGCAATTTCACTGCAAGATTGCAAATGAACAGCCCTGGAGCAAAGACAACAATTCCTCTGCAAGGGTACACACGGGCACCACTGGTGGTGCAAGATGCATTGCTTACATCCTTTATGGCTCAGGGAGTAGCAATATCCTGTGGGGTTACATCTGCTTCTGCAGATCTATCTGCCACAGGTGAGCAAGGCCACGTTCATCAGCACGTACCTATTGTGTCAATCAATGTAGAACTACAAATTCTGCCTCTGAGCTTGGATTTCTGTCCAATTCTTTCTCGTGGAAACAGTCTGATAACTTAACCGTGACAAGCGCTGGTATTTTGCCATTATCAAGAGACCACATAAATAGCAAAGGCATCCTCTGCTGCTTTTGTCATACAGTAACACGTCCTCCAAGAGTTTCCCAATTATGGGAAGGTAAAAAACCCATCAAGTTCCTGTTCCCAGCTCACTTCTCTTTCTCTTCATTTGGCAATATAAAAACTGTTGCTGCCCTTAACTTAAGGCATATTGAGAATTTCAAACCACTGACAGGGCCATAAATTGTACTGACTTTTTAGCTAGAAGGACATGGCAATGTTATCAGGAGGTTCAAGTCAGTACTCACAGTTAGGTGTCTTTCCAAACATGCACCAAAAAGATTTGCATGCCTTACTTATGCTAGAAATGGGGGAAGAAGCACTCCCCCAGTCTGGGTTTTCATATCCCATCCAGGCTGCTATAAATCATAACAAACCTGTGGCTCAGGTAAGACCTTCCCTGACAAAGGCCAGGAAAGGCAATAGTGAGCTGAGGAAAAAATTCTGTACTGGAGGCAAATAGGAAAAAAAAAAACAAAAAAAACTACAGCTGAGCCAAAAGAAAAGTGGAAAAACCACCCTATTTGCTAAGACTCTGCTATTAGGACACGGCAGAGTTCGTTGCAACACAGGACACCTGGCCTCCTTCACAAAGCTCACCCCACCAGCCCGAAGTGCAGAGCTAGAGACTGCTCCACTGAGGTATAAACTGGGCTTGTGCAGCTCGAGAGAGCTAGTGTTTCGTTCGAACCAAATGCCAGTGTAATGGGTGGCTACAGGGAGCAAACCATCACAGATTTGTGGTGTGGGAATCCATGTTTCAAGGATGGGCTCAGCTGCAGGCCAAACTAGAGATGAATCTCTAGTCAGCCTTCATCCTGTAAGGTTTTTTATATGCTCCTAAAGATAGTTTATTGTCAGTCCTTTAAGGAGAGAGTCTTATGTGCAGAATCTGATGTTCCTTCTCTGGCCTTGATAGAAGCAGCCATTTCTCATGCCCAAAGCCACCCACCTTCTGGAAACTGTGCTCCAGCCTAGATCCTCCTCCCTGCACATACAAACAGGGCAATCTGCATCACTGGTCAGCCTGAAAAAAATATGTGACTAAAGATAAGTTGGTAATATAGCTATTCTCCTCCTTATAGCTTGAGATCTTTGCTTGTATCTATCTGCTCAAAACTTTCTGTTAAGACACTAGGTCTGGCCAATTACTCCTGGCTAGATCTACTCTGGGGTATTTCCGCTTCTGAAATGGAAATTAAAAGACTGGCCTGGTCTCAACATGTAGATTTTTATTTCAGACTTCCTGAAGTTCAGGAGCATTCTGACTTGGTTTTAATTCAGCCCACAGCAATGCAGGACAGTTTTGCTTCCTTGTTTGTTTTCAAAACCCTGTTACTAAGATAGGAACTTACTCAAGCAAGTGTTTGCAAAACTCAGGTGTTGATCAGGTATTTTTTATCCAAAGTTTTCCCTCTGGCATAACCTTAGGATGTATGAGACCTGAGATTCGGGGCTTCATAAAGTAGTGACAGACGGAGGTGTTCAGCTGCTGGAAAAATCATCTTCTCTGCTCGTAAGTGGAAAAAAGCTGCTCCTGTTTCGTATCCAAATAGTCTCTGTAAATCTCCACCACACTAGGAACATGAGCAGGTCTACTTGAGCAGTAGTCTTCAAGCAGTTATGTACCATGTATGCATCGTGTTGAAGGAGCAATCTCAGCTGCAGCAGCAAGCTCTACGCTTACAGCCCAGCCCATGTTACTGCTGGAGGAGACAGGCGATCTACCAGCCCAAGTTAGGCGCTTACAGGATCCCATGAAGGTGGACCACCAGCTGGAGCACGTGCTGGCTGTGCTCCAGACTTAAGACTGAATGTGAAATATGTTACCAGGACTTGCAAAAGCAAGTCTCTAGCTGCCTACCTTCCCTTCTTCAGCTTCTCCAAAAACAGTGAATCTGGGGTATCCTTGAGAGATGCAATAGCACAAGGACTAATCCAGTTCTTTCCATGACACTAACAAGACCGAGCCTGACTCGAGCGACATCGACAGAGGCAGTAGCCTGGGGACCTGCAGCTTCCTCCAAACAGAACTAGCTGCCTTGCAAACAACCAAGCCGAATTTTGCCTGCAGATGTGCAGGGTTTTCCATCCAGGCAGGAAAGCGGCTTTACTCAGCCGGGTAAATTTGCACGGCGTAAACATGCTTCTCAAAAAGCAGCCTCTTGAGGTCAGATTTGAAGCACGGACAAGAGGAAATTGAGAAGTGTATGCTGCTGCCTGCTACTTGAAAAAAGACTTTGATCTCCAGAGCTGACAACCTAGAGCCTCCAAGCAGCAGTGCATTTCACAAAACATTCCGTTTGCCTTTTATATAACGTAAGGCACACAGGACATCAGCTGAGGGATAAGGACCAGATACACAGCACTGTCATCTACCATAGCTTATTAAAGGAAAAAAAATAAAAGAGCTATTTCCTGCTCACAGCTCAAGAAATAATGCCAAAAGATATAAAACTGATCACAGAGCAGCAACATCAAGTGAAGGCCAGCGCAGACCTAAATGCTCCACATGCCACAGCGTCTAAAAGATTGGACTGGAAAGATCTGAAGGAGGCAATAACATAAAAGCTTGAATCCCATTGAAGCAGAAAATGATTTATGACCAGAGCCGGCACGGCTTCAACCCTCCCAGGACTAGAAAGCTATACAGAAAAAAGTTCAGCCCTGTGACTTCAGGTGGACCTTTTGTAACAGCTGAGTTCAGAAGGCAGGCCTCTATGGCAACTGTGGTCAGGGACCATTAAATAGAGTAGGAGAGTTAGCGAATTCTCCATTACACAAAGTCTGTTTCCAACAACTGCAGCAGTACAAGAAACACCAAATAAACACTGATTAAAGTGTACACCAGTTTTCCCAACACAGTGTACATAGCCATTCATTTAACAGTCAAGTCTTTACCTGCTTTCTGTAGAAATCTGTACCCAACCTAATCTTTCATTATTGAGAATTACGTACCAGTTGTGGGGTTGGGCTCTAGAGCACCTCATATTAAATGCAAACCCCTCATCCACCTTCTTGCTACTCTGCATTTGTGTGCAATGGATATGCATTCCAGGGGTGCATTTCTTATGGAGGCAGAGTTACCCAGATAAAGGTGAGACTTTCAAGAAAGCCCTCAGTGGCATCAGCAAGGACAGCAGGGAGTAGGTTACTGCTGAGCTGATGGGGAAATCCCAGCTCTGCAGAAGTTTAACAGTGTCACTTGGGCTCATTTAGACACAAACACAGTTTGCTATTCGCATTTGAAGAACAGGGCTCTAACAAGAAGGCTGGCTGAGGATCCTGCCCAGGGCAGTCAGGCAAATTCTAGAAAAAGAGATGCTTAAGGACTTTGCTTGTCTCATCTTCTAATGTTAAAAGATAAAAGAATGAAAGGATTGAGAGATTTTTATAAAATAATTCAGTGTTATGTCATTGTGAGAGAGAACACTGGCTCCACCTCTACAGCAACCCACTACTCTGAAAGTGATGGTAAGAAATGGCAAAAAGCAGTGGTAAGTGGCTCCGGTGACCCCTCAAGGTACACCTGGCAAAGCCTGCTCTGATGCCTCTTTGTGGGTTGTAGCATAGATTTACCCTTGTTCTGCCACAGTTCAGCTTTTCTAATGCAAGCATCGGTCTTCATAAACGCCTGAGAAGGCTACCAGGCTTCCTTCCCATTCCAAGGACACTGTGAAATACTGGCTACCGAGATCTTTCTCCAGACTGCTGATTTGCTGAAAGTCTCTCTCAATACGTTCACACTGGTGGCTCACGCTTCTCCCCACCTCTCCTGGTGCCCCAAACACAGTGCTCTTGGAGCTGCAGCCACTGCCTGCTCTTCCCTTCAACACGCCCAGAGGTGTGTTGATTGCCTTTAATAGTGGGGCATATTTGTAAAATTGCATAAGGTCCGCAGCACCTGCAAATAAAAGTTCCCCACGAAGGCACTAAAGGTCACCCCTAAAGGAATTAAGAGGACACAGCTGAGCCGTTCACAGTCACTGTCTCAGACAAACATTGTCTCTTTTTGGAGAGATTAAAGCGAGGGTTCTGAAGTGGTTCACTCAGCAAGAGAGATGATATCCTGAAGGAATGTTTTCTAAGCCCAGACACCGAATCGCAGCATTCTGCACAGGAATGGCTGGTCCCACTTCCTGCTTAATTGCCTCTTGTTCCCCAAACTTATGTTTGTGAATCGGTGCTTGCTGCGTGTGCAGCTGCCAGCAGCCTATCTGATCACTGAAGTAGGAATAAAAAGGTCCCCTTTTTCTACAGTACCAGCCTCTGATCATCAGACAGGTTAATTGCTTGCTTTTTCTTCCTGTACACATCTAAGATCCAGTGTTTTTTCTGCTTTGTAACTATGGCCTGGCGAGATCAAAGCTCATCAGCAAATACCCTGGGCCAGATCCCCTGCTGGGTGACAGTTTCCTGCTGCACCCTGAGGACAATGTTATCAAACCTGGTTGCACTGGGCAGCAGGCTTGGCTCTGTTAAGCCTGTAGTCAGCTGCTTTGATTTTGCTGTCTCTCAGGTCCCAACATCCTAGGAGTGCTCAAATAGTCCTTGGGGAAGAAAGGAAGCAGGGGGCAAAAAACAGCTCTAGTCCCAGCCCTCCTGATGTCTTTGGCAGATGAATCTGGCTGGAGGCTCCAGGCCAGTGAGCGACGTCCACCCAGAGTGAGATTTTGGCCACAGGACCACCTTGCTGGAGGAGCTGAAAGGTGGAAGTGGGAAATACAGGAGAATGCAGTGTCACGTAACCAGGAGCTGTGGACAAAAAGCTCTGATGTTAAATCAACCCAGAGAAGAAAAGCTGAAGGGTTACACTTGACTGTAGGTGCTCAGGAGTCAAGTGCTGCTGCCAGGTTACTTGAAGAAAGCAGGGAAACAGAGGCACTGATTAGACACCAGAGGAAGGCAAAAGCCACTGTTAGTCCCCTAGAAGGAATTAATCCATATTAATCCTGGAGATGTGAGAAGAGTGCTAAACTACCACCATAGGTAAATTCTTGTTTATGAAGTCAGGTAGTAGATGAGAGGATAAGAAACCAGACATTATTATAGCCAACAAAACAGCCTTTAATTATAGTGTTCTTTTGTATTTAGCTGTATCCAAAGATACAAGGTGAGACTGCTATACGCAAATGGAAATAAGATACACTACATACACGGCAAGCAAGCACATAGCACTCTGTTCGCTGCAGTAACATGCCAAGCACACAAAAAAGGGAGAAATTATCATGCTCATTTTGCAAATGGCACAACCCTTAGCTAAATTTCTATAGGGTGTGACAGTAGCTACTCAAGTCATACTGAAAATCCAAGACAGAGATAGGAATCCAGCCAGTATCGTCTTTATGCCAATCAAACACCTTAACTGACATTTCCAGTCTGTAGGAAACTGCATACTCTGACCAAGCCATGTATGACAGCAAAGATGGGCCCTTTTCTAGAAAGCCGTGGCCAGAGCCTTAGGAAACTTCCCTGTAAGCAGTGACTGTATCAGTCCACCACTGGTACTTATGGAAGATCACTAGTATTCAACCATTTTCTGCACCGCCTCACTGCAGCCCAGAAAGCCCCGGTGTTGTGCTCATCACTGGAAGAGCTCCCTTTTGCACTGGCCCTTGTCTTCATCAGCTCCTGAGCCAAACCACATGGAAGAAAAGTTGAAGTGCATTTCCCCCACTTTAAGGCATGGTACAAACTTGAAGAATAGTCCACAGGCTGCCCATAAAAATAGAATGTCTTAGTCTTTGCCAGTCGCCCCAAAAGCAGCCTTAATAGCAAGCAATGGGAATGTAAAGCAAAGAACGAATGTTTTCAGTACACACTCAGTATTAATACTACAGCTACCTTGTTTGGGAAAAGTTGCAGAGAGAAGAAAAAGGTACTAATTTCTAACCATGCTTTTGAGCAAATCCATGAGATGTGCTCAGTTCATCCAGGTAAGAAAATTTCAGGGCCAAACCCTTAGATAGAAGCCACCCCTCAATGCCAAGCATTCACACCAGGGATTGTTTTCAGAGAACATTCCCCCATTTAACATACCTTGGGTCAAGGCATCTCCCATTCAAATAATAAACACAGTTAATAGCTATTTAGCAGTCAAGCTAACTGAGCAAACCTTCAAGGTGTTATGTGACTGTGCATTCCCCTCTGCTTAGCAGGATAGGGTGCACACGTTTGTCCCATTGAACCAGAACCCCATGTTTTCATAAGCATTAAGAGCCAGGCAGCGCACACACACAGAGGCCAGAGGAGTATGAGGCATTACCATCACTTGATGGTAAAGAAAACAATAGCCTGAGAACTGATGTGGAATTAGAGAGTTTGGGGTGCAAGTCCCTCGTTGGGGCTTGTAAGAATACTACAACAGCTACTCCAGTGGCAATGGTAGGCTGTGGATATAACTGACCAAGGTGTATAGAATCATAGAATCATTTAGGTTGGAAGAGACCCTTGGGATCATCAAGTCCAGCCATCAGCCCTACTCTATAAGTTCTCCCCTACACCAGATCCCTCAACACCACATCCAATCTACTCTTAAACACAGTCAGGGATGGTGACTCCACCACCTCCCTGGGCAGCTGATTCCACTGACTGACCACTCTCTCCGTGAAAAATTTTTTCCTAATGTCCAGCCTAACCCTACCCTGCTGCAGCTTGCAGCCATTCCCTCTTGTTCTATCGCTCATTGCCCATGAGAAGAGACCAGCACCAACCTCTCTACAATGCCCTTTCAAGCAGTTGCAGAGAGCGATGAGGTCTCCCCTCAGCCTCCTCTTCCTCAAACTAAACAACCCCAACTCGCTCAATCGATCCTCATAAGACTTATTCTCCAGGCCTCTCACCAGCATGTCCCAAGAACAGAAGGAAAGCAAATTACTTCAACAGAGCCACATTTACCATCATAACTGATCGAAGTAGCTCATGCTGCATTTACAGCATTGAATGTGTGCCTTTTCCCAATAAAGGATAAAGGTGGCAGGATTAGGTTTAATGGAACAATAAAAGCTTAGAAAAGCAAAAGGCATCAGAGAGATGACCTCTGGAGGCACTGGAGAGTGCCTCTGGTAAGACAGCCCTGCTGAGTCTGGTAAGCGGCATTCCAAGAGGAGGAGGTCTCAGCCTCATGAGCAATAAACCAAAATTGCTTGTTACAGCCTGGCTTGAGTGAGGGACACCACAGCATAGAGCATCAACTGGGACCTGCAGCGTCCCTTTGCTCTCCTGATACAGCGAGGACGGAGCGTGCTGCTTTGCTCTGTCACAGAGCAGCTTTCCCTGCCTGTTTGTCGGACACGGTGCCACCGTCTCAGGCAGGGAGTTGGCACACAAACCACTCTTACCTTCCGATCATCTGCGGCACAAACCATTAGACAGCCAGCCTCTGCTTTTGCAGTCTGGGCAGGACAGCAAGCCCAAACCAGGCATCACCTCAAGTCCTTTTGCTCCTCAACATGGTTAATAATTGGGCTCCGGATGAAAAAGACTTCTCAGATCCCCAGCTCAGCCACTGTACACGAAGATTGCTATTTAGACCACAGTAACCTTTGTCCAAAGTCCCTCAGGGACTTGGGATTATAAATTCAACTCTAAGCTTTGAAACATTTTACCCACAGCTACATGAAATCCTCAGAAAACAAGCATGCAGGCCCTTGCACAGTAAACAGGCTGCATTTCCACCATTGCGTAACATGCACGAACTGCAACTCTTCGGCTTGGTGCGGGTATTGGCATGGTGACACAGTGGGCAAAGCTCTAGGTGAACGTGCCAGGCTATTAAAGAAATGGTACCCTCTAAAGGCACAGCACAGGGCCTTCCCAGCAGAGGAAAATGCTGAATACCTCCCTCCCACAGCAACTGGGGCAGAAGGGTTGTTATCCACCAGTGCTGACACTGGTCCTGCCACGCTAGCAAAGGCAAGGGTACATTTGAGTGTGAATCCCTGCCTGTGCACGTCTCCATACAGAAGCTCTGAAATGCCCCGCGGGGAAGAAAGAGGTGGCATTGCTCCACTCCCACCAAATTCTGCAAGACCTGCCCTCTCACGGTCCCTTACACATCCCACCTTTTCCACCACAGCTCTGTAGTCTTCTGTTTTCAGCTGATCTGTCCTTGACAACTGAGAGGTACACTAAAAGGAGCTCTTCCTGTCTTCGTTCTGCTGAAGGGGGGGAGAAAGGAAGCGAGAGAGTCAGAAATACACAGAAGGTCAGGGAGGAAGCGTGTGACAGAGGAAGGAGTTGCATTTGCCTCTCTAGGTCCAGAACAAAGTTTCTCACCATGGGCTAGTTCTCCCATCGACTTCACTGGGTGGGAATGAAGCCAGCGGCGGGTGCTCTGGAAATCCCATCACGAATGCTTCCTTCATTTAGATGTTTTAATAGTGTTTACAACTCTGTGATGAAGATGTACTCGCTGCAGCCAAGGAAAACCCCACCAGCACTCTTTGAAGGAGAAATGAAATGCCTCATTAATTCAAAAATTGTTGAGATTGCAAATCAGGAACTGAACATACAGGTCTA
Source organism: Jacana jacana (assembly GCA_013400555.1). Classification (NCBI taxonomy): domain Eukaryota; kingdom Metazoa; phylum Chordata; class Aves; order Charadriiformes; family Jacanidae; genus Jacana; species Jacana jacana. The sequence continues at coordinate 277,899 of VZTM01008324.1, forward strand.
GAGGCAAGATTACTAATAATTCATGAGCAAAATGCCATGTTTATGCAACACTAAGGATGAGATTTTAATTGCTTATTACTCTAATTGATTTCATTCAGTTGTTATGGCAACTTATTCCTTTTAGTACATGCACTACGCTAGACTCTTACAGGCTTAAGCTATAAAGCCAGGCTGTGTGACACATCACAGTTGCAACACGCATTGGAAGATAAGTGAGGCTGATTATCTGCTCCTGTAACACATAGTAGACAGAGACCACAGTTAGGGCTGTCCAACACCTCCTTGTCTAACGCTTTATAAATTCTACAGTTTCTCTCGGCAGCCCCAGCTGATGGCTTCCATGTTTATCTCTACCATGAACCACTCTCAGCTTACACTAACTCAGCACTCTGCCTGAGCACAAACAGGGGCCATTTTGCAAAGAAGCCCGTTAGTAATGGCAGTTTTGTCAGCACACACGCTAGACATTACCTCCTCTATATCCTGACTCTTTTCCAGGAAGGCTCTTTACACAACAGGAATTCAGAGCAAGAATTCAAAACCTGACAGTCAAGACCTGCAATCCAAACCGTGCCTTGCGCTGTTCAGAAGAAGGTACACAGTTCAGTTCAACAGGAACACCCAGCACAGGCTGTGCTTGGCTTCACTTACACATCCACTCCTGCCTCTCCCTCCTCCTGCCCAGTCTCTCCCCAGCCATGGTGGAACTGCTGCTCATGGGTAAACATATCCACTAGCTGGAGTGTGACAAAATAGACCTTGCTCTCTGAGCACGTATGCTAGCAAAGCACATTTCCCTGCTCCCTGGGGTACACCCTTAGAGTCTCTTGCGAGTCAGACATCTCGCATGCATCAAGTTTTCAGGGAGCTGAAGACGGTGGCAGTGGATTAGATGTTGTTCAGAAATTGAAACCCACACATCTCCTCTCGTCACAGGCCATATGCAGCATACATGGAACTGGAAACTGCAGAAGCTGGTTACTACTGATCCCCAGCATCTACTGATTCACATTTCATTGAGCTTCAAAGGCCCAAGAGTCTACCTGGCATCACAGGAATAAAGCATTCACCTCCTAATCCAGCCCCTTCACAAGAAATGGTATGAGATTGTGAGGCAGTGCCATCTTTGACATCAACTGTTTCCTTCACTCTACACACTACAGTCAAGAGCCTGCTCTAACTACTGACCAGTAGACACATACTTCATATTCCACCAGAAATAACAGGGAGCTGTTAAAGGCCAGGGCCTGAACACACCGACTTGATTTATGCTGGAAGATTTTATTGCTCCATGTCACTTGCTATGTGATCAAGCAGTGGAGAAGACAGGTTTCCTGTTTGAAAGGCCATTATCATTACTTAAATGTAGAGTGACAATTCGCCAGGGAGAGAAGTGGTTCCAGCACTGATCCCTTGCGGCCCAGTTCAGCCTCGGGAGAGCAGGTGAGCAGTATGATAACATCTTAGATCTTCTCAGAAACCAGGGCTCATCTATACCGATGGAAGCCTTCAGCTCTGCGCTTTAAATAAGCCTGGTAACACAATGCTCTCTCACAAAGGCACAGGGAGGAACATCCCAGTGCTCATGCAGAAACCATCCCAGGGGATGTCCTCCTCACGGAAGCATTCCCTTTCAGCCCCCTCATCCCCACCCAAACCAGTCTTACTGACAAGGCAGTTATGAAAATGAGCATGTATTTAAACTCTTGAGAGAGCAAGCATTCAAAGTTTCACCTTGTGGTACAGGAAAGCCCAAAGCAGCGTTTAAAAACCATGCACAGCTCTGCTATTAAAGAAGGAGCCAACCACCAAAAGCCCCATTCTCAGAACAAAGGCAGGCAAACCTCCTCTGAGGGATCCACAGCTATCTGACCCAGCAAAATCAAAGTTGAGCCTAAATTATCAAACCACACAAGTAAACCCGACAACGTTCCCGCGAGCAAACTTCTCTTCATGCCGGGACGGACTTGAAAGGGGCTGCACGGTACACCTCCAGCTTTATTAAACACTCCTCTCACAAGCTGCTGGTAAACCCAGGGGACGTTGCTCATGGCTTCCTACCCTCCCAACAGCCCACCTACGCAGCGCTCGCGTTACCCACCAACTCCCCAGCGTGGTGGTTGCTGTACCCAAGTGACCCCAGCGGGCACCTTTGAAGTAGAAGCTGAAGACCTCTTGCCGCAGTAGCTTCCATGTTCAAAGCGATGACAAGAGAAAGGGAGGGAGCCGCCGCTCTTAAAGCCTTAGAGTGGGCTTCAGAGATGAACAGTCCCATTATGTAATTAACTTGCAGTGAGAGTTATTTGACAGAGGGGAGTTTCACACAGGATTTAGGGATACCAAGTGTCCATCCCTCACTGGGGGTGGGTGGGAAGTGAGAAGCCTTGCAGTGCATTCCTGTTAACAAAAAAAAATGTAGCTGTGAAGGCCATGAGGAAAAAAAGAAGTTATTTTAACAGTAGGAGTGGCCCAGTTCTTCCCACACACACTCCTGTCAGTGAGTGACAGCCCTCCTTGCCAGCCCCTCTGCACCCCATTCATACCCAGCCCACACACACTGCCCCAGTGCCGGGACACCCAGGGCAGGGTTTCCCTTGGGAGCAGTGGAGGCCAGCACTGGAAGACAAGCTGGGCCTGGTGGAGGGAGCACCTTTGTGCTTTTCCTCACTCTGTCCCTTGCACAAAAAAGGAAAAGGACAAAATCCACATCAGGATTTTGGGATCCTTTCCAAAAAAGGAAAAGGGAAAATCCACATCAAGCTACGAGGAGCAGTAAGTCTATTGTGATCCTGGATGGAACTGGAAGACCTTTAAGGTCCCTTCCAACCCAAACCATTCTGATCTTACAGCCAGTAGCTGAGTGCTGGTCCCAGCGTTCCCTGTCAGTCTTTCCATGGCTGGGAACACCTCTCCAGCAAGAGCCCTTTACAGCCCCTCACTCAATTTTTTTGCAATACAGGCACCATGTGGAAATAGGCGGGGCAAGACGAGACAAAAAGGAAACAAGATCAAGTTTGCCTTTGCTGAGTTATTGTGGGTGTTAGGGATCAACAAGAGGCAGACACATTCCAAGACCAGAATGTCTTCTGGCATCCCAGTCAGAAGACCAAGAAGAGCAGCAACCACAAAAGCAGCCAAACCCAGCTGCAGTACCACACGAGCTATACAGCAGAGGGAAAGCAAAGAAGAAAGCCAAAAGCTTCAAGTAACCAACCACAACTCACACCAGTTAACAAATACAGCACTTGGTTTATTTTCCTTCTCAACCAAAACCAGTCAGTAGGCTCGTTACCTGCAACCCAAGTACTTCATTTCAAAAGTGAGCTTCCAGGCACAGAGACCTGGAGGAGGAAGTCTTCAGATGTACAGTGTTTAATATCGTAGCGTACACAATAAATTACTATCTACATGCAACATACCTACAAAAAGTTACATACAATGTAAAAAAATACAGTATTTTCTGCTCATTTTTTGTTTTAAATTTTTTTTTTCTGTACATTTTTTCATTTACATTTTTATATACATTTTTGTAAACTTTTTGCATTTTTATAAGAATGAACTCACGTAACAGTTATGACCTTACAGCACCGCTCTGACCATTCTAGAACATCTGCAGCTACAGAGCAGCCTTTAGCTTGTTTGCTCCTTCATTTCTACTTTGGCACCAACACGCTTCACACACCGTTTTTCTGAGCTAATTAGTCCACTTGCTACCTAGCCGTGTTCTCAACATGGAAACACACTCATACTTCCATTTGTGCTTCAATAAAAAAGACAAAAGAGAGTTCAGAAGAAAATCGTTACGTTAACTACTTCATTAACATCACATTTACCTGATATCACTGCATTATGTCTACTTTTCCTGCACTAACTGCTTTACATAAGCATGCAAACAAGTCGGATTATGATTCAATCAATAACATGAATATACTGAAAAACAACTACAAGGGTTAAATATTAAAGGAATGTAGACTTATCAAGCTTTACCACGTTAATAAGTCTAAGCTAATAGCATGGATTGAATTTTAAGTTTTTAAACACACTGAAGTATACCATGTGAATTTCAGTGTAAAAACATCTGTATTAACGAAAATATGACATTACTCCCTGCCACACACTTTGTACTATGCATTAGTGAGAACTAGTATTGACTAGAAACCTCCTTTGCCATGCACACTCCTGTTATAATGTCCTGAAATAGGGATTCCTGAAGCTTATCGAAACCAAGCTGTAAAATAAAAATAAATCCACTTGAAGTAAGTACACAACTGAAGATCACCGTAAAGTGTTAAAGCAGTTTCAGTATCTGGCCCACTCAACAGATCATTGCAGCCTGGTACTACACCTCTACATGCCATTCCACACAACCAACCCAGCCAACTTGATCTAAATCCAAAATATTAAAAGGGTGGAGGTGCTCTCAGGAAGACTCTCATCCAACCTCCTGCTCCAAGCTGAAGTCAAACCAAGATGCAAGTTTTGTCATGTTGAATCCCGAGAACCTCCCAGGACAAAGACTGCACAGCCCCTCTTGGTCCACTCCAATGGCTTGACTGTTCCCACACAGCAAACTTCTTCCGTTCACTGAGGAGTTCACACTTCAACTTAAAGCCCCCCAGTTGTGCTCCATGCTTCTCAGTCAAGACCCTGAAATCACCTCCCCCTCAGCAACCTTCTCTTAGATACCAAAAAGCTGCTGTTCGAGCCCAAAGGCCACTTTGCCAGGCTGAATAAACTCATTTTGCTTAGCCTCTCCTCACAGCTCCCGTGCCCCAAATCTCTCGGCCATCTTGGCAGCTTCCTGTTGGACTTGGGCAAACTGATCACCGTCTGGAACCCAGAACTGGATGCTGTTCCAGCTGAGGAGTGCCAAGAAAAGGGTGGAAAAAAAACAACTTCCCTTGATCTAGTGGCTCTGCTTCTGTTAACACAGCCCAGTACATCCACCTTTGCTGCTGCCAGGGAACACTAGTAACGTGTTCAGCTGCTGAGCATTTTGGACCACCAGGTACAAGACTACATTGATACTTGTTTACAACAGAACTATAGCTTTTTTTTTGCTGAACTGGGGACCTGAATGGGATTTGTTTTCTTTTCTTCCTTAAAATCACAACAACAAAAAACCCCAACAAGGCAGGCATTCAAAGTATTGATATACCACAGCAATTCTTGCCTTAATACAGTTTACAGATTACCACCTCATTTATTATTGCCAAAAGACTCTATGGTGCATTAAAAAGCTCAGCCTAATACAATCACGACTTAACGTTAAGACCGACAGCTCAGAGTTTGCCACTTGGTTTTAGGTTTGAGTTCGAAGAAGAAGGTGCCTTCCAGATCACTTGGAGAACTGCTAAGGCTTTCTTCTCCGCTGCTCATATCTTCGCAGGAGTCTTCACTAGAAGGAACAGCAGGAAAGGTAATTTTAGCAAAGCACAACCCCCGGAAAGTGGCAAAGTACTCCTCAATGCTGTACTTCCTTGCACACGTTTCTGCTCCTAGTATAACAAGCCAGATCTAAACGCTTGTCGGCGCTAAGGCTTAAACCATAACAAGGTGTAATTTCCTTTCTTGTAATGTCGAGAAATCTCCTATCAGCCAAGGAGCCAGTGTTCAAGATACCAAGTATAAATTACTTCAGAAGACTTCAAGGCTTTGTAAGCCTCCCTGGCTTTTAAAAACAAAAGGAATGCCTCCCCCCACCCCACAAAGCATTTGTGGAACTGACTGTGGTGTTCAGAAAGTACCTGGGGTGGTTTTTTTTTTCCCTTCTGTTTAAGATGCATCTTAAGTCCACCAGTATTTTTGAAGCTAGCCATTTTTTCCCAAGTAGGGCTGCATAAGCCTCGTTACACAGTGTTGCCACCAACACTGCCAGAAAATGAGAATTCCCAATAAAACCCCCCGCTTTAAGTTGTACCAACCTCTCGCTTTCATTGAAGCACCCACCCTCCGGTATGGTTGGCAACTCAGGAACACTGTAGTAACTGTTCTGTAGATTCTGGGCTGTGCGCCTCGAAACAATCCAAACCAGCTTCTTATGATCAGGCTTGCAACATTCTGGAGAAGAATAATCTGCTAGGCATTTTGAGACCAGTTCCCTCCAGTAAAGCAGGTCACTATCACTTATCTGAAAAGCAAAAAATAAGAACCTATTTAGCTTATTACACATGGGCTCTAGAGATAACCCCTCCCTCCTTTTACCTTCTCAGAAAAGACTTGAAAAAATCTCAGTCAAGATCTGCGAGTCCTAACAGTGCTACCTTTGTTAAAGTTGGGCTGCTTTTGAAGGTGAACTCCTGTACACCTCCTAGAAACGTCCATGGAGTCTGAGCTAAGCTGACAGCTTGCCTGTCAGTTGCTGTTAACATTCTCATTTCTAATTCCAGAAGAAAAATGAAACCAGGATTATCCCATTTTAAAACGGAATAATCTCATACTTTAAGGAACCTCTTCCACCCCTCAAGAAACTGGGCTAGTTCAATTAGACTGTAAGAGTGAAGAAGCTTGGTTTAGACTCTGAACTGATAGAGTATGCAGCCAGAAGCTATAGACCCTATGATAGTTATTCTGGCAAAGAGAATAACCAGCTCAGCAGTCACAGGAGTCCTATGAACCCATTAGAAGTTTCTCTGGAACATACAGCAGAGCTGTACATGCTAAATCACCTGCTTGTTAAAGCATGTATTGTGCAGTCACTATGTCTGATTTTATACATTTAAGCTAGTGGGTTTTTCCAAACTATAACCCTTTTGGCTTGCCAGGCAGCTGCCAACATGTGCCAGTGAGAAATGACTACCTTAACCTCATCCTCAGAGCAGCAGGGTGGTTTTGTTGCATTTGGCATTCCACCAAAGAAGCCATCTTCATTACATGAGTTGCAAGCAGATGCTAAAAGACACATTTCATTGCTTATTTCAGCTGCTGCCAAACAGTACCTGTAAAGATCATACCCTGACAGCACGGGTCCCTTGAATTTAATATCATACATCATTAACTGCACCAGTCCCAACAACTGCAAAGACAATCCACAGAAAATAGTTACCTTAGAATGCTTCTGAACACGAAGCAGGATCTCAAACAGCTCAACAGATTTCAAAGTCTGAACTTCCAGAGTGAGAAGGCACAAGGCCAAGACAGATGGCTATAAGGACAAGAACACATTGCTCAACATCACATGAAACAAAACCTACTGAGAAGTTGAAGAAAGATTCTTCTACTTACTTTTGCTTTAGAGAAGACTAGCCGGCAGTTGCAAGCTTTTAGCTGTGCTTCCAATTTGTCAAGGTTCAATACTTCTTTCCTGCAACACACAGGAGAGAAGCAGCACTTGTGTCACCAAGTATTCGCTTGTCATGAAGTAACAACTAAGCAGCAGCCTCCTCTACAGCTAGCACCATTGGCATTCAAGACGACTAAGGAGAAAAAGGGCTCAGCAAACATGTAGACCACCACCAATGTGCAACTCGACTCACCTTTCTGAGGTATGACAGAGTACAATAGTATGGTACAAGTGCAAGAAGGTTAAGGCAGTAGTAGCTTTAAATTCAAAGTGCAACTTTTCTGAAATTATTTTTTCCATCCGTTTCAGGTCGGACACAGTGCATTTACATTGGCTGATTCGGATGATTTCATGAGCAGATGGAATATTGCATTCTTCTTCAACCACTCGGGCAGCCAGTTGGAAACAACAAACTCCAATGCAAGATAAATGCTTTGGTTTCACCTAAAAATAAGAGGAAGCACTATGAATACTTCCCCCAATAAACACTACACTTACCAAGCAGGAACACCAACAGCTTACCCAGCCTCAGTGAGCTGTTTTGAATATTCACAGTTCAAGAGAAAGAGATTTATCTCAACTAAGCCTGACATCAGCTCATACACCTCACCTAGTCAGAACTGGTTTCATCACTTAAGTTTCAGCACAACACAGCTGGCAGAGCCACTAAAGCACTATCAATCTGCCGTAGCTAAATCAGAGGAAGTTCAGCAGCTGAGCACTCTCTATTGAAACGGCTCCACATCACTTCACAACAAAGAAACTGCAGTGAAAACTGCAATACCCCGCTTCTCCAAGCGGCAGTGCTCACGGGCCCTCCTTTAAAAGCTACACAAATCCAGCCTGAGCCTGTTCTAGGCAGTCCTATCCATCCTCAACTTGCTCCTACCTCTGCCATTCTCTCCCATGTACCAGTACTACATTTTATGCGACCCCAAGGTCAATCGGGCCAGAGAACTGATGCAACTTTCGTTTTTCTGCCAACTTCCCAATGGGGAACTGGTTTAGGTTCAAACTATTTGCCATAAAGCAGCACAAATGCAGAAGGAAAGCACCCAGGAAGCTATCATTTGGTGTTAACTCCATCATCACACTAAGTTTTCACACAGTACCTAGAAACAGTCTGTAACCACAAATTGTTTTGTTCTTTCTTAATTTCTCCTTTCTTAGTCTTTTACATCTACATGGTGAAGGCTACAGACCTAGAGGAAATCAACTCTGCTGCTTCTTGCCTTTAGTCATAAAAAAGAGGCCAATAGTATAAAACAGTGAATAAATCACATCAATGCAAGCTTTTCTTTCATGGAAAAGCTCAACTTCAAGTTTACAAAGGACTTCAGAAATGGTGCCAGCATAGAATGAGTAAATAGCCACAGTTATCTACTAGACCACAGCTTTTCCCTTTTTGTCAGACAAGAAAGTTCCCATATTCCCAGCTGACACTATAGCACATCTTCTCCCCCAAAATACCTTCATAAGAGCCAAGAATCTGTCCAGAATGTTAACAGCCAAAACAAATGTTTCAGTTGCAAAACCAAAGAAGTTGGTCAGACTCCAAAGATCTTCCACCTTGGCATTCCTTTGCCTCGGAGACAGAGTATTTTCATTCTACGACAAAAGAAGCAAAGTCAGAATTGTTCAGTGGTAGCAGTGATGACTGTGACCACACACACACCCCATCTTTTACTTAGACCAAAGGGAAGCAACTATTTTCTTCTGTAACTACTTTATTTCTTGTCTCTTCAAAAAATTAGTTTAGATACTCGACACTCAAAACACACCCAACAGATTCCAGCCAGGTCCAGAGTCTCCCTGTTGCAATACCCAGCACAACCACATTTCCAAGCACACACTTGTTATTGAGACAATAGTTACCAAGTGTGTGCACACACCGTGACTCCTGACCTTACGGAAACAGAGATGACCCAACTCAGCTTATTCTCCTCTCTGCTTCCATGTCAATATTTAAGCAATAAAAGTTCTGCTTTCGAAACAGACAAGCAGGCTGATTTCACAGACTTTTTTTTTTTTTGTTAAACATTAATGCCCTTTCAAAAAAAGCATTTGAAGGAATATAAGCCGGCCCTAAACCCTTTAAGAAACTGTGGTCGTTAACGTGGAAAGGTTTACACTTAGTTCAATTTTTGCTCTTAAGCCCTGAGCGTTTCTAGGTTCATTTCCGTATAGCTTGCTAAAGAAAGGCTGGTCATTCCCCAGTCGTTAATCGCCTACGTGACATCCCTGCTTCCCTGCGGTGGTACAAGACAGCGGGAACAAAGCTCCTAAGATGAGAACAATGCACTTCTCCCGGTTCTGCGTTCGCTAGAAGTTTAAACACTAAGCACCCAAATCGTTTACTTGCCCTGTAGGTCACGGTTCTTTGACAATGTAGTGCATGTTAACAAGTACAGATGAAGCCCAAGTTAAGACAAAAGGCAAACGGTGTTTACAGAGCAAAGAATTAACTTTCCGAGGTTAAGTCACACCGATCTGCCCTGCATCTCAGAAGCTTTTTATAAACCGTATTTCCTGCCCTGGGGAGCCGGTCTCATCTTCTCCCCTTAGCCCCCGGGTCAAGCCCGCCCCCCCCTCACCTCGGCGGCGCACTCGATGAGGCTGAGACCCTTCTCTCGGGGCTGAAACCGCCCCTCCTGTTCCAGATGGAGATTCAGCTGCTTGAAAAGCCACAGCGCCTCGCTGCTCATCTTCTCCCCAGCCTCCAGATCCTTTTACCTTCACAGCAGACAGAACACGGCGTCAACAGCGGGCACCTCGCCCCCTCCCTGCCGCAGGCCCCTCAAACGCCTTCCCCCGCGGGGAGGGTAGACATCCCCACAGCACAGGGGAGGCGAACAAAGAGGCCCCACAGGACACCTTAAGAAAAGGGGTAGCCCGGCCCTGTCGGTAGACTCACCCGGGGTGGTGTTGAAGGGGGCACCGGGCCCCCTCCGCGGCCCTCACCGTTCGACTCCTCCGCGGCGGGGAGGGGGGAGGNGACTCACGGCGATGCCCACGGCAGCGGCACCATCGCCAGCCCCCAGCTACTGCCGCCGCCGCCGCCCCGGCCCCGCATCAAAATGGAGGCGGCGCCTCCCCGCCCCCTTGTTTTTGTTCTGACGGTCCGCAGATTGCCCCGCGCGGAACGCTCTCTTCTAGACCCGACCAGTGAGGCGCCGCTGAGAGGTAAAATAGTCCCCTCCCATCCTAGCGCCCTAGGGCTGCTCCGAGAGAGCCCGGAAGTCAGAGCAGGGCGTAACCATCCAGGGGCAGCCCTGCTCGATCGGCAGCCAGGCAGAACCGCACTTCTCCAGAGGGGGTGCTAGGATCCGGGCGGATGGAGACATGGAAAAATCGTATCACTCCTTTAAAGGGCTCCGGAAGCGGCTGCTCTGTTTTAAAAAGTCCGCCCAAAATCTCCCCCGCTCTGATTCGCCCGCGATCTCCTGCCGCTGATTGGCCGGCAGCGCGGCTCTCCCGCCCCTCCCCTTCCCCACCCAGCTGAGTGCTGTTTACCGGCGGCGATTGGCCGCTGAGCGAGGCTGGGTCTCTTCCGATTGGCCGAGCGAGTTCTGCTTCTGCCCCGCCTACGGCTCCGGGCCCTAGCAACCGTAAGGGAGTGCCCAGAGGGGACGGAATGGAAGGCGGGGGTGAGAGGTGGGTGCCAACGGCAGGAGCCCAAGGGTCCCTGGGCTTCACAGCGAGGGCTGCTGGCGACACCCGCCGCCAGGAAACACTGTCTGTCCCCACAGCTCTCCCCCTTGATAATTAAAGGAGAAAGGCAAACGCTGCCCAGAGGAGGGCGGTCTCAGTTCAGCTCCCCCACCCTGCGGTGTCTGTGTGGGACCATCTCCTCGTCCTGTGTGTGTAGTCCAAGACACCCATGTGGGTCGAAAAGCCCCACTTAAAAGCGTCGAACTTCCAAGAGCTTCGTTTGGAAAGCTTCAAGAGTCGAATTTACTTACGGCCTGGTGCTAGGAGAGCCCTTCGGATGTGTGCTTCCCTGCTGCTCCCCGCAAGGGCAGTCCGTCTGTGTGGTGTGAG
>VZTM01008324.1:289251-303191 GCA_013400555.1 Jacana jacana
CGGGGTGGAAGGGGGCTGGCGACGGGGGGGGGGCAGCTGCGCTAATGCCCACCCGAGCCCCAAGCAGATTGCTCGGCAGAGCTCCCATCAAAGGGCTTCCCGGCCTGCAGCTTAACGGGGCCCTCATGACGAGATAAAGCGGGATCTCACCACACGGTCACCGTCTGGAGGATTTGAGGGGCTGTTTCAACACGCTCCCCCTTCTGTCTGTTTTTGGTGGACAAACACAAAGGAGCGAATGTCATAGGACTAAACCAACCAAGCCACGGGCACTGGTGATGTGTACATACTGGAGACAAAAGTCTGTGGTGGCGACTCCAGCAGATTAGCATTTGGTTTGATCTAGCGAGGTCCCGCCGTTTCAACAAACAGAAAATGTTTATTAAATGTCGCAGTCTGGAAAAATAAGCCGCCTCCTCTACAAAACAGCCAGCAATGTTGCCATGCCAGTCTCTATTTCTAGGCACCGTTCCTGTCTGCTGTGCCAGCGACGACGGCCAACAGTTTATTCAAGTTTATCTTGATGACAAGCACGCTTTTGGTTTCCCATAAGCATGCACAGCTTCTCCTGGGGATACTCCTGACACCGGCCAGCGCTCGTGTAGGTGCCATCCTTACACACATCACCCCTGCAGCGTGAACGAGCCGGCCTGGCAACTGATGGGTTTTTTGTGGGAGAAAAGTAGTTTTAGGCTGCAAAGTTAAAAGAGTTGTGGATCTGCTCCAGTTCGAACAATGCTGGTTACTCTTAATGGCGTTGACTTCAAAGTGACTCCTTGCAGTGGCGCCATCTAGGTGATCTTTATGGGATGAGGCTCTGAGCTCCAGTCTCTGTTATCCAAATGCTCTTGACACCGGATGTGCCTTCCCCCTCACCTCGCCTCTACATTCTGGAGTGTATCTTGCCATCACAGAGATGGAGTATGGATGTTCTTCCTCCTCCAACTGCTGTATTAAGCCACATAGTAGAACATGGGGTTCATTTTACCTAGACAGCAAAAAAGGTTCCTTTTGTAAACACACAGCACAACAATTCCAAAAATGCTAATTCCAGCATCAACTTGAATGCATAAGTTGCTTTCCCTTTACTAATTTAAACCTAATAGAGCACTCTGCAAAATTATCATTCATACATCATGTAATTTGAGGGGGGGAGGAATCTGCTATAAGAGCAGGGCTCAACAGTGCTTGCTCTGCAGCCCTGCAGCAGAAGGGCTCATTTTCTGCATCAGGAGAGAAAGACCCCTGCCCTGTCTTTCTCCATTAGTAATTAACTGATCTGGTGCAAAGAGCTGAGAAGGATCGAGAGAGAAAAAACCCACGCACCAGAAACCCTGACCCCAAGGAGCCTTACTATAAATGAAGCACTCATCAGTTTTGGGATTATAAACAGGGAAAATGAGTCTGCTGGCTGTGCTGTCTGGACCTGGACAAGCCATCAAGTGTTATGGGCAAAGGAGCTGTAAGGTATAGAAATAAAATCTCATTGGGTTTTTGGTTGGTTTTCCCCCCACACACACATACACAAGGAGCCATTTTCTTTCAATATGGCATTTATTTCTGATTAAGGGAAGTGTGTATGTGGGAGAAGAAATAAGAATTGTTTCTAGTATTATGAGAAAACACAATTTATCTATTCAGGAACATGCTGTGCTTTACAGAATAGCAATTCCTTCCTGACATTCTTTGGGAACCTAAAGATGCAGTAAGTGAAAATAAAGTTATAAATTCCTTAGATACAGGTGCTGTAGCACTCATTGTTCAGGAACAGTGACGACACCCTTTGAGAGGGGAATTCTTGAGTTACACTGAACCGGAAGGCTGGTGTAAAAACCAACACAAAAAAGGAATGAAAACTGGAAGAAGACCCATCTGAAATTTTTTGGAGTCCTAATAAAAGCGAAGATTTCTACTGAGGCATTAACCCCTGCAGGACAAATTTGAAACTAAATAAGAATGTGTTGTGATATGAGACTTTCCAGTGCCATCAAATTAAACAGGTATTATTTTCACCAGCCTTGCTAAACTGCCTTCCAGTATGGCTTGGCAAAACTTGTCCTGGCGTGTCTGCACAGCAATTCAGAGGGAATAGATGGCTAACAGCTGTGTATCGATTAGCAGGTGATGATCTCAGAGATGTTAATTGGGCCTTGGTGGCATGTGGATTTCCTAACTGAAACAGGATTACAAACCTTTGTGATTAAGGGACAAGCGGTAATTAACACTCTAGACACAAGCAGTCTGCCCACTGCAGTTGGAAATCCAGGTAAGAACAATAGGGGTCACTTAGAACAATAGTTTTCTTTGAACCACTTAACCAAAGAGCTCCACAGGCTTTACACAAGCCTAGTAATTAATCTAAGCATCCCACTGCTATCCCATTATACTGGTATGGAGGACAGCAGCACCATGAAAGCAGCAGTGCTGAAAACTGGATGGCAGAAGTCACAGAGTTGTGACTACTCCTCTTTCTGTAAGACCCAGCTGCTACCATGTGCTGATTAGGGGCTTAGCACCTAATTCGGGGAGGGGGAAAGCATGGCTAGTTTGGCCAACATCCTTGTTTTCTGCAATGATGGAAGAGACAGCAGCTCATGCGTGAATTGGCATTTTCTTCAAACATAATGCAAGCTCATATGAGAATGTGGGTGAAGTATCAAACAGTAAGAGAGCCTGTGTCAAATGAGATTAGCCCTAGAATCCTTTCCCCCCTTGAGAGCTGCTTATTCTTTCGTAACTTCTTAAGAGGCATCATACCAAAAAAGGAGAAATCTCTGTCTTAATTAAATGGGATGATTTGACAGTTGGGATTTTTCTGTTTAACTAAGAGGAGTACAAGTAGGTCCTTTAAGCATATAAAATAGCCTCAGTGTGTACATTTTTTTTATACAGAAATATACATATAAGAAAACACATGTACAAGACTACATACACAGGTGTATGTACACACACACACACATATGTATATATCTATGTATCTGAGAAATGAGATGCAGATTCTGTTGCTTTTAGAAGCAGTGAGAGCAGCACTTGGTGATAAAAGGTATCAAAATAGAAGCCTTTGCATAGGATTCCCCTCTCCAGGCCCTTTGTGAGGGAATCAGTTTAGGAGATGAAATGATTCACAGACCTGCCAGAATTTAAAACCTGCTCCTCTGAGAGAAGTCCCTCAAGGCGAGTGGCATTTGATCCCCTAGGAGCCGTAGGAATAAATGTCTCCACTGGTAACAGCTCCTGTCTGGGGTAGAGAGGAGTGTAATTTCACACTTTTCACCTTGTGCTCGCGGAAGTTGGTCAAGTTCAGAATTCATAAATAAATGAATTTATTCAGATTTATTATGTGCTTCCTAAAAGACAGAAGGAGAGCAAGGCTTGTTGTTCGAGGATTACTGTAAATATGAGGCTGGTGCTGGGGGAAAGGTTCACTTGCAACACAACAAATCTGGAGACAAGGAATGGCAGTGTGTGCGTGTCTGTCTCAGCGACCACACCCCGGGTTCAAAATAGCTGTTGAAATTAGGAAGGGAGTGTGCAGAAAAAAGAAACCCATCTTGTTTGCTCAGGAGAAGGGAGCTATACTTAGAAAATACTTTGAGCCAACAAGACCCAAACACAAATCAATGGAAACTTAATAACTTTAGGACAGACTGCAAACTGTTAGAGATTGTGATTTTTGTCTTGCTGCTGCAACGTTTGGCAAAGCAGTGCAGAAATAGCATCTAGCAGTGTCCAAGAGTAGGTGATTGGAATTTCCATGACAAAGGGAAACACAAGTTACACACAAACATTTACCACAGCACAGCTGTGCTCTTTAGGTACATTGCTTTGTTTTGCAAAGGCAGAGTTTACCTGTTTGGTTTTTTATGGGCACCCAGAAAGGCTTTTCTGATGCATCCAGTGAGTAGAGCCTGGAAGGGCCGTTTGCTCACTGGGATCTTCATTAAGGCTCAAGGCCTGTCACACCAGCCTGACAGCAGGGCACCTTCAGCCAAGCAGCTTGCATGTTTAGGACAGGCCAGCTGGAAAGAACCTGGGTTGTATACAGAGCTGGTTATATATGCCGTAGAACTCCAGTGTATATTTAAAGGAAGCATCTTGTACATACCATAGATATTTACATAAAATTATGTGTCCATTTAAGCTGGTATAAAGCTGCCACATACTGCTACCACATACTTTGTTTACTGAAAAAAAAAAAAAAGCTGCCATATTTGCATGATTGTATTATAGAAGGATGTTGGTGTAAGTACCCTTGTGCCAGCAGAGCTGCATCAAAGTCCTGGGACAAGAGGAAGTGTGTCTGTTTAACATAAACTGCAAAACTTCCTAGTATAAAGAAGGCCAAACTGCAGCTAACCACCAAGACAGCAGCATCAAGCTTCTAGAAGAGATAAAATATTGATGCAAAGCACTGAAAGAAACCACTTCAGACCTCCATTTTCACTGCCTCGATTAACATTTGGTCTGTTTTCATCCAGTTTATGCTATTTTAATGCAGTGGTGCTCTCCCCACCCATCTGATCTGGTTTCATCAGAAGTACTTTTGGCATTAAACTGTCTCAGAAGACATTTCTGAATCCCCTCTGTCAACAGAGAATCCTTGCTCCCAAAATGAGGTTATTGGAAGAGAGAGATCAAAAAACCAACAAATCTTTCCTAGAAAATGCTCTTATTTTCTGTACAGTAGCTGGCACAAAACTTGTAAAACACAGCTAAAAATTGAATTGCTTGCAGTGCTAAAATCTTGGTTCATTACGGAAATTCCAAATCTTCACTGAGAATTTTCACTGATGCAGAAGGATTTTGGTCCAGGAATAACACTGTGGATAGGCCCCTGCCTATTATTTCACAGCTCTGAGCAATTCCATGTATGGTATGCTGGTAGCCAGGGAATTCCATGATCCCTGATACCGAGAGAGCATGAGGAAATGGCTGAGAGTGAACAGCATTTTTGGGCGAGCCCGATTCTCCGCCTGGGCTGTCGTGAAGACCTCTCCCCACGCAGAGCTGAAAAGATCTAGTGCAGTGTTAAGGAGCTGCTGCCAATCTTGCAAGCAGTCCCCAATGAAACCTACTTTTCTAACATCACCAAATCTCATTTCAGAGGCCTTTGGAAATAGGTCTGGCATGAGAAGAGGAAGAGGGAACTAGACTTCCACACCCATGCAAACCCTCATGTAAGGAGGGTGAGAAGGGGAAGGCACTTGTGGATGACTTTACCAGTGCCATGTCAAAAATATTTCCCATTTTGTTGCTCACAGGTTGTTGTTGCCCCACCTTGTTCAAATTCCACTCTCTGTGCACTGACAAAAAGGAAGGAACCAGGAAAGACTCCAAATCTGTGGCACATTTCATCACCTACCCAGTGAATACAATTGTTACTCATGATTTCTGTGTTGAGTAGGTTTAGGTTCCCTTTGTACTAGTCCCCTTGCAGCTCCTTTGTGAGCCGGCTCGGTCTCACTGATTTCCATTACAGCTATTGTCAGAAATCTATATTGCATCTTCGTGTCTATTAAAATATTGCTTCCTGTCTTTTTTAGATCATACTATCAGATGCACATATCAGTTTTCTGCAGGAAGGCATTGCAGGCTGTATTTGTAATGGCAGCTGAAGATGCAGACCCAGGTCTGAGCCCACTGACGTTGCGCAGCAAGGGTAAACTTTTAGAAGCCAACAGAATTACACCAAATGCCTGAGCAACGTGCTTCAGTGCTTTTATGGCAATAATTTGCCTTCAGTGCAAGTTAAATTGTCTGAAAGGAAGCTGTATGTTTCAATAACCTTGTGCTTATCTAAGCGTGACCACGTAACTAGCAGTTTGCTTAAAGGTCTTTTTTAGTAACGGTTTGTTACTGGAAGGTGAGTTTCATTCACTGTGTATTTTTGTCACTTATTTCAAGTGGGTTCTTTTATTTAATTGACAAGATAATTCTAGGCAATATTGTACTTAAGGCTTTTTAAAGTATTTTTTTAGAAAGGCAGTTGCACATAATTTCAGAAGGCATTTTCAAAATCATAGGGATTCTGCATAAATGGAATTTAAATGAGTCATTAAAAGTTAAACCAAGGAAAAAAGAGCAGTCACCTTTCTGACTGTGGAACCAGGCAGCTGTTGAGTAAAATTATTTGCTAGGATGCATTCAGTTACAAGGGCCAGGAATAGATATTTTAAATTTGGTTTTAATTTACATGCTGCAGATCCATTTTATGTAACTTGGATTAAACACTAAGTGGCTGAAAGACCCTTTGCACAAAGCATCCATGAAACAACAGGGAGATACTTCCACCTCAATTTCTGTTTTTCCGTCAGGCAATGCAAGTATCATGAGAGATAACAGGTAAAATAGCTGAGTATAGATGGTGTGTGCCAGAAAGCTCCTATATGGCTATCGGGAGATGACATGACAGATCACACGTTGCAACTTACACTTCGTGGGGGCTGAGCAGAAACCCTGCCTCAGTATCTGTCAGTGACAAATTTCTGGCTACTGGTCAGATATCCCCCCTCATTTCTTATCGTGCTACTCTCTGCTGTGTTCCAAAGAGATTCTCAGTTCCTTACACATTTGCTTTTCAGATTATCCAGTCTGAGTTCTTGACTGCAACAGGCCATTACATTTCAGTAAGCCCACATTCTAATGACCCAAGCTTAATTTGAAAGCCTCAAGATATGAAAAATCCCTTAATTATCTAATGTGCTTTCAACAAAATACATCTCATTGGCCTTTCCTGGGGTTTCTTAACTTTACCTTCTCATATATCTTTTGCTAAAACTGAGTTCTTTGAGGCAGTATCTTTTATACTCTGTATAGTGATAACCATTAACTGTAAATAACAAATCGTGTCAGCCTGTATATTCTTCCCTTTATCAGATTGTAAACACACAGACTGTCACAAATTATCACAGATGGAAGGTTTTTTCCAACTGTAAGTGTAAAAAATTTCACCCTTTGAGTCTAGTGCACTGGTTATTCTTACTCAATTAACTAGCAGTTGGAGTTCTAGAAGTCTGGCAGAGTCTGCCAATATCGTATTCTATTCCCTGTGCCAGAAACGTGATATTCCATTTTTCTCCTTTCTTTCCAAACAATAACTACCTTCAGTCATTTCATGTCCATTTGTGCATAATCTCCTAATATTTCCCAATAATAATTCATAATTTGCTTTACAAGATTAATTGCTGTGTGCTAGTGTGAACAGAGATGTACAAATTTCCATGCACGGTTACTACAGATGTTTCCCAAGTAACAGCTGCAGAAACATTTCCAGCATAGTTCCATGTTAAGCTACCATAGCCAGGCACATTTCAGTAACATGCACACACTTGATACTTGCCAGAAGAAATAATTCAGATGTACTTTCTCAGATGTACAGTCAGTAGGTAGCTCTGCCTGTCTGGAAATACGTGGGTCTAACTCAAGAGTTCAAACTGCCTAACCTTGTGTTTCGGATCACGTATCACACAGTTACCCTAAATACTTGCAGAGTGTGCAGAAAATCCTCCAACACCTTACCTAATCTGTGTCTGCTCTCCTCCTGCTGTCACTCCAGCCCGTGGCAAAGCTACTGTCTCCTTCGATGGAAGAAAAACCAGGCTTTAGCAGCAAGGATTCTGGAGCAAGGACAGGAAAGGAAGACTGCTGTACCCAGTTTTGCTTCAACCCTTCTTCTATCCAAAAGAGCATCAGCCAACATGATCCTGACCCACACTGAAACATACAAGTCACTGTGTTACCGGGCAGCAAATCGTCCATTCAAAAAGGCATGTACACAAGTGTCACAGAAATACTAAACGTTTTGCAAGACTATAAACTCCTAGAATGCTGATATGAACTCTCTAGGACATAAAATATCCAATTACAGAAGATTATGTCTACAGTAAAGCATAAGCACTGTCAGGTAATTAACATGAACTGCCTTTAAGTAGTCACACGGAGAAAAGAAAGGCATTTTTATGTTCCGGAAGGGAGAAATGTAAGAAAACCTGTACTAAATGAGCCAGAGGGAATGAATTTCTAAGATGTTGTTACTTACATTTTCTCCCTTCCTGAAGACCATGCTAAAGTTGCTATAGCTGAAGGCTTGTTTGGAGTAGGTACGCTCAAGCCGTCCTTACCTTGATGTACCTTGATGTCTGTTCCCATGCACTTACCCATCGGCTTCGTTACAAGCAACGTGGAAAACTATTCAGCCTCATTTAACTTTGAAATTATCCCTTCTCTGAGCTGGAGCTTGGCCTAGAAAACCCCCAGAGGTCCCTTCCATCCTCAGTTATTCTTCAATTTTATGACTATTTATTGCAGTTAACACCTCTGCGTTTCTAATGCCCCTAATGCCCATTTACTTATTGATCTTGGATTATGAAAGTAGGTCATTTTTTGCTTCTCCTGTACTGCCATTCTGCTTTGCTTCTAGGACTACAGACTAAGGCTGTAAGAAATGACACTGGAGTTTAGAAAGCGATTCAAGAAAACGCATCTCTTAAACCAAATTATACAAGAATTAAACACAATGGCAGATGATGACTATTTGAAAAACAATTTTTCAAAAACTTGTCACTATTTTACCCTTTAGAAGGGCAGGTCAAAAAAGTTTGGATAGAGACAGTTAAACTAAGAAGGAGGTTCTTCCCTGGAATAATCTGGATTCAGGCACGCACATCATAGTTATGAAAGAAAATGAAGGAGAAATGTGCATGAAACATTACTATCAGCGAGCTCTTCCACTCTATCAGTCACCGCTGCCAATACTGAAAGGATGGAATTGGAAATGCTGTAGAGAAGGAGATAAATTTCTTTCTGCTGTTGGCGTTCCCGCGTGTTGCGACACGCGTTTCTGACACGCCATCTATTTTTTAGGAGGAACAACTGATTGGCAGGTGCGATCCCTAGGGTGAGGGACACGGTCTCGAGGCTTTACTATTACCAAGTTGAATGGAATAGGTTAGAACATTTTCCAAATAGTAAAGCAACGTGCAGAAAATATCTGTTCTGGTTGAGAAATTGTATTATGGGGCCATTTATTTAGTAAAAATAAATGGGTTAGAAGGTTAATTTAGTGTCTGCAGTTCTCCTCTCTGAATTAATCACTGAACCTGAAAGAGGTATTTCATTTGCTAAATGTAAGCATGTATTTCACTGTTCTGGATGAAAGCAGAAGTTTGTCATGGTGTTTCAAGAAGCTCTGTGGTGGGAACAGCAAGTAAGGGAATCTTCTCCAGCTCAGATAGCAGGGTTTGTTTCCCTAGTAAATAATTTATATTCCTGCTGTTAGGAAGAAGTTGCGAGAGACTGTCAGAAAGCAGAGCAGTAACAGCTATGAAGGCCTAAGAGGCCGTGGAGATGTAACACTTGATCTGGCTCTCCTGTGATTCAGCTTAAGATGATGTCTAATGTCAACAGACTTCTTTTAAGATGCGATTCTGTGGATTTACAGTAAAAACCAAGTGGCTGCATACCCGAGAGACTGCCTCTCCCTGCATGATAGGTGATAGCTTCTGATAAGGGACAGCACTAAATCTGACAATTGATTTAAAATAGATGGAACAGATCACACAGTCTGTTGCTTGTGCATGTTGCGTGCACCTATGGCTGCTCCTTCTGTAATCATTATTAAGAAAAGGTATCTGAGACACTTAGTGCAAACTATTTTATTCTTAAACTTGTTTTTTTTCTAGAGCTGATGAGTATTTGGACAGGGAATTTATGTTGCTTTTTTTCTCATCTGTTTTGGGAAAAGTAAACCAAAGTAGAATACTTTGGAAAGTGGGCATGCTTACTACTAGTCTCTCTTACTGGCCAGATGCTTCTTCTTGTTCCATGCCAGGACAAGAATTTAGCTTCACTGTCATACACGGAACAGCTGAATTCTGCTTGTGAAACTGAAGCCAGGGTTTGTCTGTCCAGCTGCAGTGGAAATCTACATTTTAAGCTGGAAGAAATGAAGGAGCCTGCATCTAGTTTCTTTTTTTCCTTTGCCACATACTTTAGGAATACTTTTTTTTTTTTCAGAGAGCAACTTGTTATTGCCTGTAACAACAAGCATAGCTAAGACAAAGCAGAAGAGTCTTATAATTTCTATGTACTGACTTCTATGCTACTTAGAAAATTAGCATTCCATTGATAGATTCATTGCAGAAAGGATAAGATTTGCAAAAATAACTAGCAATTTTGGATAGTTCAATTTTCAGAGGTCAAAGACAGTTCAGTGCTCAAACCCACTTCAGTCCTCTTTAAGAGTACCTACGTGCTGATGATTTTTATTTGAGGAGCACTTACTCCCAGGAAGATGGGCAAAGGCAAGGTAATTTCACCATGAACTATTTTTTAGGATTCTCCTCATTTCTTTCTGTTGCTTTTCCCAATGCTCCACGATATTGTTTTTCAAACTATGCCTCTAGACAAAGAAAACAGCGTAACTTTTTTTGCAGCTTTTGAAAAATGGCTTCCTGAGAATCTGTTTCTTTCCAGTCTTTGAAAAGAGGAGTTCCCTCCAAGAAGAGAAGTCTTCCTGAGCCCTGAGGAAGCCTAAGTATGACATTTCTCCTGTGTTATCAGGATACAAATCTCTTCTGATTCCTTCACTGAGCTCTCAGATGTTTCTGTGAGGATTTCCTCTACCAGTGACCCAAGCTCAGCCTGCCTCTGGGCAGGCAGCGAAGATGCTCCAAGCCCTTCCTCTTTTGTGATGAACATGACTTCCAATGAGAGCTCTGCTGCTTACCAAATTTTATGTCTGAGATCAGTTTAGAAAAGAACAATGGGACTTTTTCATTAAGTCTTTTTTTTTTTTTTTTAAGGCTTAGGCTGTTTTGTTCTTTAAACCAACATCAATATTGCCTTCCCTGGGCCCATCAAAACTTGCTCTCTATTTTAAAAATCTCAGGTTAGCAATAAATATAGATAAGTTGCATAAAGGTTGGAGTCAAGGCACAGACTCGCTCTGCCACAGTCAGCTGAACTCAACTAGCTAAATCCAAGCAGCAATTACTATTAAAAGTGTGCACATCCCTAGCCCCTTGGGATATTCAAATGCTTTACAAAATATCTTAACGGAGCCCCACAACCAACCTGACATGAGGGTAAATATATCCTTGTTCTGAAGGTGCTGCCTACATACATATTTGAATTCATCAAGCTTGCTTGCCCGTACTGGACTTTGTGTGCACATCAGTTGGGTGGATATGAAAATTAGTACTAACCTTTGCATCTGTGGGTTTAACTGACTGGTCAAAAGTCATGCAGCGAGTAGCTCTTGCGTCTCCAAAGCAGAACACAAAGCCAAACCACAAGACCATCTGTTTTTCCTCTGACGGGTATTTAAACAGCGTGGATAAAAATGCCTGCTGCAAAGATACTTGCCCTCCTTCCCTTTTCCACATACTGGGGTTTGGCTGTGAGTCTTGTAGCACCTCTTCTTTCCTGCCACTCAGTGGTAGAAAAATCAGGCATTGTGTAAGGCGAAAGGCAGGTACTACAAATGCCTTATAGGTGGGATTTTCTTCTTTTCTGTGAGCCCCCTGCATGAGTCCACAGTACCTGCTGCCTGTGCCCATGCACTTGTCCTGTCCAATTTCTTTAAAACTGACATGCTTCACTTCCCTCCACAGAGATGAATAGCCCTTCTCCTTGCTGCTGCAGCGTATTTCTTCCTTGGCTGACATGGCACTAGGGGACTCTATACACTTTCAAGGTATCAGATGTTTGTATATTCAAGTCCCCACATGCAGAACACCTGCTTGTAATGGTGTAATGACCTTACTCCAGGTGTGCTTCATTACCAGGTAATTTCTTCTCCCCCCCTAGGTTTAACGTTGCCTCTTTTGCTTTCTCTCTGGGCCACGGGGCCGAGCACATAGAGTTCTTGCTGGTCTAAATCCCTTGGCCTTGGCAGCCACTTACTTATGGCAGCCTGCCCACCATAACTCTCAGCTGTTCTGGGCACTTGCTGTGTCTTTCTTCTCACAGTGTGTATAACTGTGCTGCTGTTTTGACCCCTGGGTGGTTGTGCCCAGAACAAGGCCACCTCCTACAAAGGAGTGGAAGTGATCCTGGGAGACCTCACCTTCAATTGACCACCCTGCTAGGACAACTTTCTCTGAGGTCCCTCCTGCACCAGGTGACTTACCCCTCGGTCTCCAGGATTTCCTTCAGGAGTATCAATCCTGTAGCTGACTAGTTTATTGTGCTACTTTCAGCTCAGTTGGGTGCTGCCTCAACTGACCCTTCCTACTGTTCCCGAGGGTCAAGGGCTGTGAAGGACATATCCAGCCGAGGCCATATTCAGCACAACATTAATAAAAGCTACTCTGTTGTGGTACGTTAGCACTAGGGGATTCCTGCCAAACCATCTGCCAGTCTGAGGATGTGCTGTACCACCTCAGGCTCCCAGCACTGACATGTGGAATGTTCCAGAAAGGGCCATGAAGGAAATCCCTTGAGCAGATAGTCAGAATATGCAAGAACTGCTGCAACTGCTTGAGCAGGTCAATGTCGGGATGGTGTTGGTCAGACCTCCAGAAAGAATTTCCCAGTTAGAGCATCAGCAAAATTACCTTCACTTGGTCACTGCCCAAAACCACCAGTGGGTCAGATGATTTTGGAAAACAGTAACAGCTGTAAAAAGACTTTTTAAACACTGATACTTGAGCAATAAGACTCAGAAGAATTAGAATGGAATTGGGAAAGCTAGATGGAATTCTGGAGGGGCTTACCTTCCTCAGCACCTTCTTAGTTCTAAAATGCCTATCTTCTTTCAAGATGAAAAGGAAGAAAACTGGAAGGGAGGAGCACACAGAAGGTGGGATTTGGAGAGCAGTTCACCCTATGCACAGAGGAGTTTGGCTGCTGCAGCAAAAACACCCTTTCTTTTCAGTCTTACAAGTGTGGCCTTAGAATTACTAGAGAAAGGGTTAAAAACGCTTATGACAGGTGAATTCTTAGCAAACCGATTCAGAATTTGTCAGGAAATAAATAGAAAAACTACTTTGCTCTCTCTAGCCTTGATTTCTACCACTAGGCTTATTATCTGTAGAGGAAACCCTCCTTTGTGTGCTGGCTGAGCGGCTAACTGCTACAGATACTGGAAGGAGCTTAAAGGAATTGCCTTTGCTCTGAACTTTGTGCTTTTATCTGCTGATTTCCACCTCTAGTGGCACAGCCAGGGTCTGCCCCTCGCCTGCCCCGGCCCAGGATTCCCATGCAGAGTGTTTATTCTGCTCCTGGCCCTTGCTGTATTAGAATACCACCCCCAGCCTCCTCAGGCAAACACACACAAAAAAAGAAAAATAAAAAAAAATCCCACTTATGTTACCAAAAAAATTAAAACTATTGAGCACTCACAAACCTAGCTGTCCGGTTCTTAAGAGGAGCTGACAAAAGGAATTAAATGGAACTGTGAGGAAACGTCCCGGCTTCCCCGGCGCTTCTGGCCTCTGTCAGTGGGGCCAGAGGGGACCAAAGAGGGCAGCCGTCCCCTCCTGCCAGCCGGGCAGCGGCCTAGGGCAGCAAATACACCGCGGGAAGGGTAAATCCCTGTTTACATCTTGTAGTAAACAAGGCAGCTCTGCTGGCGGGGAGCTCTGTCCCAGCGAACACTGACACGGACACAAAAGCGGGGATGGCTCGACGCTTTCGCCGAGTGTCCGCACAGGAAGGTGTTTGTAAATAAACGCCTTTCCTCCTTGTTTCGCGACTGCTTTAAGTAAGACCGAGGCAGGGAGCGCCCAATCGAGGCAGGGAGCGCCCGACCGAGCCCCCTCAGCGTTGACCACCATCCCTACCGCCGCGCAGGCGCCGCGGAGGAACGGCAGCGAAGCGGCCGCGAGTCGCATAACCTCCGCGCGATCCTTCCGCCGGGAGGCCCGAGGAGAAAGAGTCCTCGTCCCGCCCCGCCCCCCCTCCTCCCAAACTCCGCCCTTCCCTCCTAGCCGCCCGCC